>JARHVA010003377.1:570000-950000 GCA_037957365.1 Torreya grandis | reverse complement strand
CTTGAACTAGGTTTTGAGAAAAGAAATTGATTTCTAAGCATTTCCACTAGAAAAATTTCCCAAAAATTTGTATTTTTAAATGGGTACATGTTTTCCAAGATATTTTAAAGTTTTTGGCTTTATTTTTGTATAAGAACATAAAGTTAAAGAAGAATGTGTGTGACTAGGTATGAAGAAGGCCTAATTAGGCCTCAACAGAGACTAAAATAAGATATATGAGTGATTTCCAAGAAGACATAAGACTTAAAACTTAATATATATGAATAAAAATATAGAGGGTACTAGGAATTAGTATTATTTTCTTCAAAATTATCTGTACTTTCTCATATAAGGGGGAAAAGCCTAAAAAAGGCTATAAGGATTGTCTGTTAAGAGAAGAGGAGTTATGTATGGTGTGAGAAATGTGTTGAGACATTTTATAAGTTGGTTGAATGGTAAAATAGTAATATGATGAGCATGTTAAATATGATAATAACCATTAAAAAATTAGTGAAATTTTGAATCATTGAATGGGTAAGTGAACCTCAAGAACCTTTATCAAAGATTTGTATTGCAACAAGGTAAAAGTGAGAGTTATCAATTGGTTTCATATACATTAATTTGGTTTTAGAGATTAGAATATATTGGGAAGGAAGTAAGGATTCATGAAAATCATAGGATGAGGAGTAGTAGCAACCCAAATAAGGTTGTAAGTAGTCGATGCACTAGTTGTGGAAGTGAAAAACTTGCAAGCAAGGTTGCAAGCCATATAATTGGCTTAGAGAAGAGAGATGAACAAAGGTGATGTAATTAAGGGAGAGGATGAGATTAATCATGAATAAGAAACATAATAAGGATATGAAGGTAGAGTGTAAGAGAGGTTCATTAGAGTAGTCCTTAGAGTGACTTTAAAACCCAAGATGGAGGCACCAATGTATGAGGGCAATCTTAATGTGGAAGAGTTTGTTGATTGGATCACAATCATGGATAATTATTTTGATTATGAAGAGGTTAATGAGACAAAGAAGGTAAAGTTTTTACTGACAAGGTTGAAGGGTCATGCATCCTTATGGTGGGATGGTGTACAAGAAGAAAGAAGAAGAAGGGGAAAAGAGAAGATAAGGTCATGGGATATAATGGTGGCCAATATGAAAGGAAAATTCATGCCTAAAGACCATCAGACCCACTTTTTTATGAGGCTAAAAAACTTGAGACAAAAATATATGATAGTGAAAGATTACATAGAGGAATTATACAAGCTAACTATCTGAGCAAGCCACATAGAGGAGGATGTAAAGAAAGTTTCTAGGTACATCAATGGCCTAAAGTTTGTCATTCAAGGTGAGATAATCATATTGTCACCAATAACATTATAGGAAGCCTATAAATATAAATTGAGGGTAGAGGATAAGTTTTATAGAAGGTAAATTCAACTAAATATAGGTAGAGGTGGTAGAAGCTAAAGAGGTAGAGGTCAACAAGAAGGAAGAGGAAATCTAGGTAAAAAAAGTTAATTGAAAAGTCAAATCAAAGTTGATAGCAATTCAAAATTTTCAAATCAATCATTAAAGGTGGTTATGGATATAGAGGTGGAAGATCATATGGTATAGGAAGAGGCTATAATGAGTTTCAAGGCAAGTCCCTTAAGTGAAACAAATTTACAAGGCATAGATTATATGAGAGCCCTGAAGACATTCAAACATGTGTCTCTTGGATTCAAAGTATAAACCAAGTGGTTTAGCAAGAAGAGGATAATGTAGACTCCTTTTCAAATAATGTAGAAGAACCTAAAATAGGGGAGGTTGTTGCTGATAAGGAGAGAAAACCACCATAGAGAAAGACATTATTCAAGACCATATGCAAGAGAAAAGGTAAGTGTTTCAAAGTCAAGTTGATAATGGTATTATAAATAATCTAGTGTCTTCCTTGATGGTGTCTCATCTAGGATTAGAAAGTAACAAGCATCCAAGTCCTTACAAATTTTCTTGAATCCAAAACAGTCATCAAGTCTTACTGAATAAAAAATGTTATGTATATTTGTATATTGATGGGTATAATGACATAATATTATGTGATGAAATTCATATTTATGTGTGCCACATTATCCTTGGTAGACCATGGAAATATGATAGGAGGATTATGCATGATGGGAGATCCAACACTTACACCATTGACAAGGATGGAAACAAACACAAAATAAACCCATTTAAGGATAGCCAAGCATGAAAGGAAACACCAAGTAGTGTCATGTTGTTTGGAGAGAAATAAAAATTATCAAAATAAGTTAGTTTCATAAATGAAGATAAGAGTATGAAATTTGAAAGTAAGAGCCAAGGTGAAGACAATGTAAAACAAGTTTCCAAATCAATAGGAGAAGAAGGTAAAGTAGTTACCAAAAGTTTTGAGGAGTTGATTTTAATCAACAAAGATTTGTTACAACCATCTCAAAAAGATTAGTTATTTTCCAATTAACAACTAGAAAGGATATTTTTAGGCTTATCCCATAAATTATCCTTCATACAAAGCTTGGAGTATCTAGATAACTTTTCTAAGAAATTTATCATGCTGAGAGTGTTGGATATGAGAAGTGATATTTTTGAATAGGTAAAGAGTAAATATAATAGAGAGAAAGAGAATTATAATTAATAATTTAACATTTATGTAGATGATAAGATGATACAATAAGACATAATCCAATAAATAGCAGATCCAAGCATAGCAAGGACAATCATATAAGTGCAAGAGTATGACTTCACAAAAGTCAAGAAGGATTTGGATAAGATTAATTTTTTTTTTCAATGTGTATGTTTATTGTAGGATAACACCAATATGCTAAATATTATCAGGTTGAAGATCAAAATTTAGAGAGGTAACCTCAAAGGATGAAGCAGGGTGGCATTGGTCAAAGAACAAGAAGGTCTATGTGTCACTGATAGGCCTTGGGACCCAAGAAGATGTAAGATTTCATAGTTGGAGAGAAAATACGAGAGATATTTTGAAGATTAGATCAAAACAAGTTTACAAAACTTTCATTTAAATTTTATTTTGCACTTCAGTAGTATGATACAGGAACATCATTCATTGGATGACATGTTTTTGTGTTTATTTGAGCAATTTTGGTTTGATAAAGTTTCAAGGTGGTCAATTAGAATTTTTAGGGTGTTTTAATTATATTATTAGTATAATAACACACTTTTTAATTTTATCCAAATGTCTATAGGTGTCTAGGTAGGCTAGATTTGAAATTTGGCATTTCCCACCAAATTCCATAATTTTAATTTTTGAATAAATTTTATTTAGTATAGGTGTTGTAGGAGGATTTGAAGGAGACTTAAAAGGTCAAAATTATTGGTGTGACTAATTTAATATAACATGTTTATAACATGGGCCTTGGATTCACACATGTATAAAAAATCACTTTTGGTATTTGTTGCAATGTGTAATTTACTTGTGACCGTTGGAAGGTTCAAAAGTGGTTAGAGTGGTTATAGGTGGTATAAAATTTGTAATTTATGGTTTTAGATAGTTATATAGTATTAATTTTAATGTGGAGAGACTCCAAAATCCAATAAATGAATTAAGGATTCCTTATTATTGAAGGCCAAGCTAATGGCAGACTATTTTCTTTACATAAGCATTGTGAAGACTATATAAGTCAAAACACTGATAGAAAAGAAGTAATAAAGATTGATTTTTAATATTATAATGTATTTTTAAAGTTTTATATATTATTTATGATGGTATATTAATAAATTGTGTGATTGGTTTCCAATTATTTTGTGAAGGATCAATGTTGTAGACTTAGGATACTCTATTTTTTGTGTTGAGAGAAACTATAAGTACTCTGTGTGTTAAGAAGATTGAAAAGGAAGATAGAATGAAATATATGAAATGATGATAATATATTTATTTCAATTATTTTAAAATTTATTTTGAATTTTACTCTCATGTTATATATGTATTCCTTGTAGTTACCACTTGAAACCTTGTGACAACTACACTAACCTTATAGTTAGACCAAGAAAGGAAGATAGAGGTTAAATAGTGGCATGAATATGATAATTTTTTGATTATAAAATATATTTTGGAACAATAAATATCATATCAAACCCCAAGATTTTCCACCAAAAAAAATTAATAAAAATTTTAAGTTTGAAATGGGTACATGTATGGAAAGATATTTTGAAGGTTTTAACTCTATTTTTTATGGGAATTTATAGCTATAGAAGACTGTGTGACTAGGTATGAAGAAGGCTTAAATAGGTCGCAACAGAGACCTAAAATAAGATATAAGAGTGACTTACAAGAAGACTTAGGACTTAAAAATTCATATAGATGAATAAAATTAAAGAGGCAACTATTAATTGTTATTATTTTATTCAAAATCACCTACACTTGTTCATTTAAGGGGGAAAGCCTAAAAAAGGCTATAAGGATTGTCTACTAAGAGAAAAGGAGTTGTGTATGGTGTGAGAAATGTGTTAAGAGGTTTTATAAGTTGGTTAAATGGTTAAATAGGACTATAATAATCATTAAAAATATGATAATAACCATTAAACAATTAGTGAAACTTTGAATCATTGAAGGGGTAAGTGAACCTCAAGAACCTTTGTCAATAAGTTGTATTAAAACAAGGTAAAAGTGAGAGTTGTCAATTGGTTTCCTCTGCATCAACATCTAAGGCCTACTAAGGTATTACCCAAAATAAATTCTCAACTAAAAAATGATAAATTTTTTAGTAAGTCTAGGGTTGTGGAATGTTGAATTGATTTCTTTGTTTTAGGATATTCTTTAGGATCTATGTAGGAAAGTTTAGAGAAGTTGTTTTACTATGTGGAATAAGAAGTAATAGTCATTAAGGAAGAAATAACCTCATTCCCCATTTAGTTTTAAGGGTAAAAATATATCTTGATATTTTTAAAAATATATTTAATAATGTGAGTTGGATTGAGATATCAATGGCCTTCTTCATGGCATCTAATTTTGGTTTGGAGGGGGAAGATTCATGTTGGTAGTGATGAGGAAGTAAATAGATGAAAATATTTGATGGTTGTGCTTGTTAAAGGATTATATTATGATCCAAAACTCAGAATTTTTGGTTGATAAATATTTCAATAACATATAAATAACACAGTAACAATGAATTCTCTTAGAAGAGATGTAGTATTACTCAAGATCACAATACAATTATATGCTTATCTCTGGGAAGAAATGTCTGTCTTCATATTTCAGGTTACCTCTTCATTTATAAACATTTTGAAAGCATGGGGAGGATTTTGAAGGTCACCAATATCAATTTATATTAATTGGTTCAACTTCTAAGATTTAAAACAATACAGAATTCAAAGAATTACTATTTTTAGAAACTTACTATTGTTAGACCACTACTAAAATTAAAATTTGGGGCAATTCCATTGGTTTTTCTAGGTTAAAACATATAGTGGAGCTCCATTCTATCTCACTATGTTATCCTCATTCTTATCTTTCCAATGGTTCAAATGGTGAGTCAATTGGAGCTACAATGCAAAAGTTATGGCTCCCAAAAGTTCTATCATCAATTGGGGTGGAACTGTCACCCAAATTATCACCTGAATTATTACCCAGATCATTCCTCCCTCCTTGAAAACCAATGGTGCCCATTGCATCAATGTTCCTCATCAGGTGTGGTAGTTGTGTCTTGATTTGATTCTCTATGAGCCACTCACCTTGGTGGCTAAGTTGGCCCCTTTTGACCACTCGATAAAGAGGAATGGAGTGTCCTCTTATTGTCTTCATCCAAGTGTCCACAATTTGATTCTCTTCCACTAGAGAAAAACTCTATGGATCAATCTCATCAATGTTTAGTTGTTCTTCTATAACTGAAGTGTCCAATATAGGTGGATGATATGGTTTGAAGAGCTCCACATTGAATATTGGATGCAAACCAAGGTAGGTTGGTAGGTTCAACTCAAAAGCATTTTCTCCAACTTTTTTGGTAATGGTGTAGGGACCATATCGTAGAGACCGAATCTTTATATGTGGGCTTGCAAGTCATTCCTTCTAAAGTTACAACCAAACCTTGTCACCCACATCAAAATGGTGTGTAATCCTATGTTTGTCATGGCGTTACGTATACTTCTAATTCATCTTCTCCAGGATGTCATGAACTTGTTACTGGATGTGTTGCATTTGTTCAATAAACTTTGTTGCTTTTGCTACCTCAGATCTTTCATGAGGTGTGTATTCCATGGTGTAAAATGAAATGGCTATATCAATTGGTGCCATGGGTTGGAACCCAAAATATACTTGGAATGGATTGTGCTTGGTCGAGCTATGCAGTGCCCGATTATATCCATGTTGTATGAAAATAAGTCCCTCATCCCATGTGTGTGGATGTTTGGAGTGATACATCTAAATCATGTGAACAATCAAGAAGTTTACCAACTCTGTCTGACCATCAATCTATGGATGGAAGGTTGTGGACTTCATCAACTTGGTATCCATCATCTTCCATAGAGTGGACCAGAAGATGCTCAGGAACCTACTATCTTGATCTGAGACAATGGACTTGGGGAGACCAAAATGGAGCCATACATGACTAAAATATAGTTGAGAAATTTTCTCAAAAGATATATTTTTCTTACAAGTAATCAAGATAGCCATTTTTGAAAAATGATCAACTACCACAAAAATATAGTCCTTACCATGTTTTGAAGTGGGCAAACCTGAGAGAAAATCCATTGAGACAAATTCCCAAGGCTTGGTTGGTTCTGGCAATGGTGTGTACAATCCTTGCTTCTTATTTTTTGGCTTGGCTATCACACATAGGGTGTAAGATTTGAGATATATTTCCACATCCTTTCACATATGGGGCCAGTAGAAGTGTTTTTGAAGAACTACCCAAGTCTTTTCTATACCAAAGTGTCCAGCTGTCCTACTGAAGTGTGCTTCCCATATCGTCTTTTGTTGCTTTATAGCTAGAACATAGATGCGACCCATATGATAGAGGACATTATATTGCAAATAGAAATCAAAAACATGTTTACCTTTTTGAAGCACTTGATATGTATTAGCAAAGGTAGGATTTGCTTCATACAAAGCACCCCAAGTGGTAGTCTCATGTCCACACAGGTCAAGAACTACTGTGAATGCAGTAATTGGTGGGTGGCTCAGATAATTTATAGCTATATTTGAGCTCCCCTTTTTGTGTTTGATTATCAGGTGAAATTGCTGAAGATATGTGACCCACTTTTGGTGCCTCTCATTTCATAGTTTGCTATGTGTCTAGATGAATTCCAATGGTCTGTGGTTAGTGTGGATGACCATCTCTTTCCCCAAGATGTAGTGTTTTCATTATTTGCAAGCTTACACAATGGCATAGAGATCCTTATCATATGTTGGATATTTCTTGACTATATAAGTGAAAGTTTCACTATGATATGTAATAGGATGGCCATGTTGCATGATGACAGCTCCCATGGCATACTCAGATGCATCTATCATCAACTCAAAATGTTGATGTAAAACTGGTAAGGCAAGAGTAGGGGCTAAGTAAAGTTTGTTCTTCAAATTCTTAAATGCCCTTTGTTGTATTTCCACCCACTAAAATGTAGCTTTAGCTCCTCCTTTATTCACTTGGGTTAGTGACCAAGCAACATGTGAAAATCCAAGAACAAACCTGTGGTATAAATTTTCAAGACCCAAAAAGCTATGAGGGTCCTTGGTGTGGGCCATTCTCAAATAACCCAAATCTTTTTTGGATCAAGATGGACCCCTTACTCATTCACAACATACCTGAGGTACTAAATTATTGTCATCTTGAATGTGCATTTGTCAAGATTTACATATAACTTGTGCTCCTGAAGAGTTTAAATCACCTTACAAACATGTTGTAAATGTTCTTCCCATGTTCTGTTATAGATGAGTATGTCATCTAAGTAGAAAACCATGAATGAGTTGGTGAAAGGTCATAGGATGTCATCCATCATCCTCATGAAGGTTTCAGGTGCGTTAGTTAAGCCAAAAGGCTAACCAACCATTCAAAGAGCCCCTCCTTAGATTTGAATGCAATCTTTCAGACATCAATGGGATCGATGGGAATTTGGTGATAACCAAAATTGAGATCAATTTTGGTGAAGAACTACACACCACAAAGCTGGTCCAGTAGGTCATCAATCCTAGGGAGAGGGTAGTGATTCTTCACAAAGATTTTATTCAGGGCTCGATAGTTAATGCAAAGCCTCCATGTTCCATCTTTCTTTGGTGCCAAGATAATTAGGATATAACAAGGTGAAGAGCTTGGCCTGGTGTGACCCTTTTAGATCAATTCTTGAATCTATCTTTTTATCTCATCATTCTCCAAAATTGATCTGCAATACATAGGACTATTAGGCAAAGGTGATCCTAGGATCAAATTGATAGAATGTTTTACCAGGTAATGTAGTGGAACTCCTGTGGGTGACTTGAATAAGTCTCATATTCTCCTATGATTCATCCTATCTACTTTTATTGTTGTGTTGATTGTGTATTCAGGACTACAACATCAGCCTTCTTGGATTTTTATGGTTTGACCACCATGAGAACAAATTGCTTTGTCTTCTCTACCAATCTCTTGCATTACTTGGCACTGATTAGGGAGACAAATGTGGGAAGTGGTACCTCTGGTATCCTATAGCATCATGTTCCAAGAGTGATGGTGATTCTCTAGGTTTGAGATTCATAGATGCCATGTCACTTATACATGAAGAACTAGCAAAGGAGTACATCACAAACATCTAGATTGACCACATCACACAAGACTTCATCTTGGAATGGTTTTATTGCATATGAAAGAAGACACTGATGGGTGACACGAAGGTCTCTCTCTGGGCTCAACAATCCAATACTCTAAGGCTTTGGATGAGGCTTCATGGATAAATTTAGAATTTTCACAACTTTAGTAGAGATTAAATTCTTTTGACTCCCACTATTAAGAATGAAATGCAGAGGCTTACCTTTTACCCATAATTTGGAGTGAAACAATCTTTTATTGTCATCTGATCTTTCCTCATGGGTCTATGATGAAGTGATGACGGCGTCAGGCTTAGCATCTACAATTTATTCTTCGTCCTCTTTGACTATGGGTTGTGTATGAGGCAGAGTAGTAGATGTTAAGTATTGTAACTTAGAAAGCAGTGACTTGATGGCTTGACATTCTTCTTTGGAGTGAGTTCCAATTTTGTGGTAATCACACCATTTTCCAACCTTCCCCTTCTAGGGTTTCTTATCCTAAAACTCCTACTTCCAATTTTGGCCTCATGTTTGACCTTTTTTGTCACTTTTCCATTTTGAGGGTTGACTCTTTGTATTCTTTCTGCCATGCTTCTACTCAATCTTCACTGCAAATTTGTATGCCTCATTAAGGATTTCCAAATTGAAGAGTTCCATTTCCCCCCATATGTACCATTGTAATCCACCATGATATTTGAGAGTCTTATGTCTCTCACTTTCTTGGATGCCTAATCTTGCAGACAAAGAATGAAAAATGTCTGTGTAATTTTGAATAGATTAGTCCTTACCTTGGCAAAGTTGTTGCCACTGTATATACAGATCATCATATGCTTTGATGGGATAGTATCATTCTTTCACTACTTCTACAAAATCATCCTAGGTAGGTTCCACCTCAAGGCCAATGTCATCTGTATTTAACCTCTTTTTGTACACTTCTCACCAATTTTTCATGGGCAATGATGCTTTCAAAAGAGCAAAAGTGATCTTTTCTCCATCAATGAACTTATTTATAGATAAGTAGGAAGATAGTTGATCCAACCAATTTTCTACTACATTAGCATTGATTTTGCCTTTAAATGTAGGAATATCAACATTTACCTAAACCTTAAAGGGTGTTGGGGCACTGAAGGGATGTTCCTTGGATGAGGAGCCAGGTAGTGTAGCTACGGAGCCAGAATTTCCCATTGGGAGTGTTTGAAGAATTTGGACAAATTGTTGTAGCATCTATGCTTATTTTCATTGGAGGGATTCATTCACCATTTCCTTGAAAGTATCAAATGTCTCAATTTCATCCACAATTTAAATTCATTTGGAGCGAACAAGTGGAAAGTTTGGAAGCTTTGTTGTTTCCCACCCAAGCTTCTTATAGCCTGACCTCATCCTCGAGATCATACACTCTCAAGACAAACTGATCTGATACCACTAATCCAAAACATAGAAGTTCTGGTTAATAAATATTTCATTAATATATAAATAACATAGTAAAAATGAATTCTCTAAGAAGAGATGTAGTATTACTCAAGATCAAAATACAATTATATGCTTATCTCTAGGAAGAGATGTATGTCTTCCCATTTTGGGTTACCTCTTAATTTATACACATTTTGAAATCATGGGTAGGATTTGTAAGGTCACCAATCTCAAGGGAGATTAAGTGGTTTGACTTCCAAGATTTAAAACAATATAGAATTTGAGGAATTGCTATTTTTAGAAACTTACTATTTTTAGACTACATTACTAAAATTGAAATTTGGGGCACTTCTATTGGGTTTCTAGGGTTCAAAATTCATCAATAAAATATCCATGCCATCTCAAAACATTCTCCTCATTCTTATCTTTCCAACGGTTCAAATAGCGAGTCAATTAGAGCTACGGTGCAAAAGTTATGGCTCCCGAAAGTTTCATCATCAATTGGGGTGGAACTGTCACCTGAATTGTTGCCCGGATCATATTATTTTGTTGATAATTTAGTTTTGTAGCCATTGGAATTCAAGAATAATTGTAACCAATATATTGGAAAATAGTCCAAGGGGTATCACATTATAAGTATAACAATTTAACTTAATCATATATTAATTTATAATTAAATATCTTTTTCGACAAAACTTTATGAAAGAGACTATGAATAAAATTTGGGGCAAGTTGTCAATGTTTTTTTATTTATCTCAGTTTCTTTTATTCTAAAATTAAATATATGTTAAATTATTTATAATTAGATTTCACCTAGTTTTAGTACCTTATTTTTTAAAAAATTACATAAGATCTGAAGTCTTAAAGGAAGAAATTTGTGTTTATTTGTTATTATGAAAGAGAATCAGAGATGTAACTACTGATAATTGGAACCTCTTGTGTTAATAGCATTGGTTCCTCTATTCCTATTATCTAGCTTTTTATGAACAATAATATGGATGTTATGTTTATATAAGCCTTTGCACTTTGTATAGATTATGGGTAGTAGATGTATAAGTCAATTTTCAAAGGTGATTTTGAGAGGTAGTTAGATCATTTGGATAGGTTTTGATATGCTTTAAAATAGGGATTTTTATTAAAAAAAAAATTAATTCGATTCAAAATTTATCTCCTAGACTTTTATGGTTTGAAAAGCTTGTAAATGTTTATGTCGCTTAAGTATGGATGTGTGTAGTTTTTTCCTTCATAATTTTGGAAACTAACAACCTACATTGTTCATTTTTTGTTAGAGGCATACTAAAATTATATTTTATTATTTATATTTATATATTCTATTCAACATACGTATTTATCATTGTAAAACCATATTTTAATTATCAATATATGAGATAGGGACCTTCAAACCTTCCTTTCACCGATCAAAAATAAATAATCATAATATATAAGATGTGTTTTCATAATCATATATAATAGAATTACTAGTTTGATACATATGCCAAAAAAGTGTGAAATAGATTCATCCTACACTTAAGATAATTATGGACATAAAGCAAATGTAGCATAAAAATTGGGCATCACAACAATAATCTTTAGCCACTAAGATCTTCAAAGGTGTTGAAGCCTGATTAAATTTGTGGATCGCTTTAATGGGAAATCACATGGTCATGAAGATAATAGTGAGGTATTAATCCCCAACATTTTAAATTTTTATGTTTAAAATATAAAATGTGATAAGAATTGAAAGGGGTAAAAAAACAAAGTTATAGAATATGAAAAAATAAATCATGTTTTCATTTAAATGACAATTATTTTTTTATTTGTAAATAACCTAGTTTTATAGGGATACACGAACTAAAAGAGTATTATACAAAAGTATCAATAGGCCAATCCATGGCCAAACAACAAAACTAACTATACCATACTGAAATTAGGGAAAAATAATAACATGAAAGATCAGGAGGGGGGCTCCAGTGTTTAAATTACAATTATGATTAAGATGAAAAAGTGAAACTTTAGGTGACATATTAAGAGAGGAAATCATGGGATAAAAGTTTTTTATAATTAAAGGTAATATATTTTGAGATGAAAACATGGTTTTAGTGAAGGAAAAATAGAAAAACCAGAAGAAATATATAAATGGATGTCATTACTTCATGATAAAACATGATTTCTAATAAAGTTAGAAAATTTAGCAAGGAAACTATTGTAGGAAGAAATCTCATTCCTTCAATATTAAAATCAAAGAGAGGATAGATAATTCAATAGGAATCCCATTTGAAAAATGGTAATCAAAATTATCTAGACGGGAGAAAATCTATTTAAGAATGAAATTTGGTAGAGAAAAGAAACTGAGGACAGTGATATGAAAAAGTAGTTGAAGATTATTTAATAAATTGGACTTTACAGAAGATAAATGAAGTTTCCTTACCCTCATCCCTTTTTTCCTTTTTATCAAGTTAATTATTTCCTTTGATCTTTTTTTTAAGGTTTACATTCTTTAGATTGCTGATATTTTTAGCAAGTTAATTGTTTTATTTGATGTTGAGATCTTATTTTTAAGGTTTATATTCATTATATTGTTGATATTTATTTTTTTGTTGAGGAATTATTATTTTACTCTTATTCTCATTGCTTTTTGGTTATATTTTCATTTTTTGTGTGATAATTGATGCAAGTAATGAGAGATAGGTTGATTCTTATATAAATATATACTTATTTTGTAAATATTTCAAGCTTTATTCCTTTTTGAAAAATATGATATTTTTTCAGTCCCAATTTATTTTTGTTCGGATATTACCAATGCTCAGCAAATAATGAATTTATTTTGATGTTACTTCAAAGTGAAATATCCATCTTAAAATGTTTACATTAATTTTTAGTTTCCATTATATGGAATGTGAACATGCATGTTTTGGAGTTGGTTATTTCTGGTGCAAAATTGTGAAGCATGGTTATGTGCTCATCTTTTGGGTCTTTACTTAAAACTTTGTTTAACATAATTTATAATTTTGTTCTATTTTTTAATAGTGTATGTGGTTATATGGATGCCATGGTTGGTCTTGTCATCCTTACTTATAATCTAGTATTATTATTAGAATTATTTGGATGTAGTTTCACCTCTATTATGGACCAAAATTGTAGCATAGGGCACCAATATTGTTAGTGTTTATTTATTTCATATGCCTTATTTTTATACCTATTATTGTGGTAGTAAGAATGATGGCCAATAAATATGGATGTGATTTTCACTAACTTGTGTATATTAGAGATTGACAACACATTTATGATATCTTAACTATGTTTCAAAGATGAGATATATTCATATCTTAAAGTAACCCAACTATGATAGAGCCAAATGTGGGAGTGATTTTTTGGTGAGATTTGGTTGGGTGTTCTTATATTTTATTTTGGTTGGAATTGAATTACTTTGTTGAGGACTATTTTTGGACATGTTTTATCTTATGCTTTATTGTAATTTTTTTATAAGGTGTTTCTTTATTTTTTATTGTTAAGACTTAATGAAGGATAGGGAAATGTAAGTATTACTTATACATAGATCATAATACAAATGGGATAAGTTGTTACATATTTATGGATATGTGTATCATAAAGATAGTAGAATATTTCCTCTTTAACCTCTCATGAAACCACAACACCCAATGTGAGGATGGTTAGGAGGATCATACATTACCACTCTTCTTAAATGGTATGGACATAATACTATGGTCAAATAAAGTAAACATTTACTTATCGGTGCACTCACCTTAATATTGCCTTTTAATATTATGGATCTTTATTAAATCTAAGATGTTGAATCTAATAAACTTGTTAATATATTATTGATGAATGGTTTAAAAGAATTTAGGCTAAATTTTAAATTATTTTAAAGATAAATGGTATTATTCCATTCTATTCAAGTTCATTTTTAAATTGAATTGAAATTTAGTTTCTTAAATAAGTATTGTATATAAATATTTGTTTAGCCTAATTAAGTAGGAAGTATTTAAAAATTCTTAAATAATATTATAATCATTGAGATTCATAAGGATTATACATATTATGTTTATCCATGTTTCAAATTTTAGATATTTTTCATATTTTCAAGTGTATGTTGGTTATGAGTATGAATGTGCATACACTATTCTAGTAATTTAAATTTCTTATAGTAAATCCCTAATTTATACAATATTTAGGTAATTGAAATTTCTTATAGTAAATATTACATTCAACAATCCCTATTAATATTCTAAAAAATATTATTTGTAATGAATATTGATTGCACTAATTTTTTTGCAAGGTTGGTGAAGCCTCAAGGTATGAAAACCTATAAGTTTTGAATTCATTCCAATTATTTTGTTTGTTTCCACCAAGTGTGGGTATTATAGTGTATTTATAAATTATAAATAATCTTGTATGTTGTGAGATATGGATTGATGATGTAATAAATTAATATGAGAGCTAGTTGAATTTAAGTATTTTTTTGATAATTAATTGGAGTACATATGTATTTAGAGTTTATTAATTAGAGTATGAACATATTTTTTGTGGGAGCATATTTTTGTTTATTTTTGAAACCAAGAGGATAAATTTACTAGATTAAATGATAAATTCAATATTTTAAAATAAACTTTTGTTATTATTATATGTGGAGACCTTTCTTATACCCTTTGTCTTTAGGTGAATAAGTTTACCTAATCCAAGTGTCTATAGAGGTTTTAATATTATAATATCATGAAACTGCCTAAATTTTTACTAATATGGATTGTTGAAGTAATTAATGTAAAATAATAAATACATAATAAATTTAATAAGTATTTATTGTTGTGTTGAGATTAAATATTAATAAAATGGGGTAATCATATTTTTACAGAGGACACTTTGTTTTCTTATTCATATTTTGTTTTTACTTAATGTTTTTTATTTTTAACTTTGTTTTGTGTAGACTAGAAAACATGCAATAGATAAGAATAATTAAATATTCAATGTATCACTTAATAAAATATTTAAATTCTCTCTTAAGGTGTAGCAAGAGAAACTTAAGAACCCCATTTTGATAAGAATACATATATATAAATTAGTGCATAAACAAATAATACATACCCTAGATTAAGCTACAACTTAAAGAAACATTAATTACTCAACACTCATAACACATAGTTTAACCATTATTTAAATTACTCAAATATCACATTGTTATAAT
This sequence comes from Torreya grandis, assembly GCA_037957365.1. Taxonomy (NCBI): domain Eukaryota; kingdom Viridiplantae; phylum Streptophyta; class Pinopsida; order Cupressales; family Taxaceae; genus Torreya; species Torreya grandis. The sequence goes on along the minus strand of JARHVA010003377.1, from coordinate 934,663 downwards.
ATATACATTAGTATTTACAAATACTCTATGAATGCACATAATCTTGCATTCATGTTACACATTTTTATATTTATATACAAAAGACTTAATCTTACTTCAAACTCATCAAACCCCACTCTTCTAAAAACTCTCTTCAATTCACTTTTATTGTTAAATGTGTAATGACTCTATGATATTCAAGTGCCCCAAATGATAGGTTGAGGGGTCTAATTATATTTTCTAAGACCTCATTTCCATCTAAAAAATATATTTAAATTAGTTTCATCTATAAATTTTTCACAATTACAACTCCACCTACCCTTCTTCCCACCTACCCTTCTATTAAAAATGACAACATGACCCATGGATCTCCAACATAAACACCATAAACATAAAGTATTTGGATAAGATATAGATTCACTAATAAAGACACATCATATTGATTATGTGTAATATACAATGTATGTGTGCAACCAATAATAGTTTTACTATAATATGACTCTCTAAAAGACTACATATCCACTACCTCAATAGATGAATATAAGTTCCATTACTTTCCACAAGAGCACAAAGGGTCCTTATATAAGAAGATAAAGAAGTGAGTTAGAAATTATTATTGGTAGAGTAAAAGGTGGGATCCTTACCCAAGTTACACCTAACTCTTCTTGCACATGTGAGGATAACTACCAAATTAATTATGCATTTAATAAGGACTATTTTAGATAATATGGACTTAACTACGGTCCAAATTTTTTAAAACTATCAAAAAAAATTGTATTATATCAAGATTAAATTGGACTGTATCAAGATTAAGCTGGATTTATTACAAATGAATCACATCTATCTAATGTATTTGTAGTAATTCCAAATTATTTAAAATGATCAAAAACTATTAATAGTTGAAAACTATCATAAATAAATTGGACTTCACAAAAAATTACTTGGACTTATTACAAATAAACCACAAATATATAATATTTTTGCAATAAGTACAAATTATTTAAAATAATCCAAAACAATTAAAAATTAGTCAACCTTATTACAAATAAATTTCATTTATCTAAATGTGCAAAATAGTCAAAATTTATGTAGCCATTCAAACTAATTCACAGACCATGCATTTATAGATAATAAGACTTGGTGGTTTATTTATTAAGGAAAAATAATTCATACATCAATCGGGAACTCAGATGATATGTGATTTAAAACACCTGGGATGATTAGGATACCACATGTCAGCAGTTGATTGGATCATGAAATTTTCTTTTTAATTTAAATTAGGTGACATCCTCATGACCATAAAAGTTTATCTCATAATTTTTTACATTCCATGTGTTGATCATGGGTGTTCTATTATTATATTATTAATATAATCTCCCACATAGTTGAGTTATCAAGATTATGACACATGTTACAATCTTAGGTGCTTGCATTATTTGAGACTTTTGTTTGGACCGATCATCATTCTGCATAGCTAAGTCATTGAGATCATTCCATGTGGAACAATCTTGAGTTCTTGTATGAAGTATAATTTGAAAAACTAAAAATTTAAATAGAATTTTTTGATATGTAAATGTTGAAGAGTAAATCTTGACGTGCAAGTGGGACATTCTGTAGTGTAAACCCCAAATATCTTTTCATAAACATGAAACTACTAAAGTGTATTTTGTAATACACAAAAACTGAAGTGTAAATTATAATGTGAAAATTATGAAGACCATTTTAAAGGATGCAAAATGCAAAGTTTAATTTGAAAAACTAAAAATCCAAAGAGGATTTTGTGACTCACAAAATGTGATTTGGCTATTTGGAATATGCAAAAGCCGAAGACCATTTTGAATCACAAAAATGTGAAGTGGACATTCTAACAGTCAAATGTTATTAAATAGATGGATAGTTACCAAAATACTAAATTGTCATAGTATAAAATATAAAACTCAAATGCCGAAGTGAATTTTCTAAGACCCAAAATGCAAAGTGCCACTAGAAATAAATATAAATAATAAAACATTATAAATTATACACTCTCAAAAAATGGAGTAAATTTTGAAAAAAAACATTCATATTTGTCATTCTAAAATTAAGGAAACACCATTTCAAATTTCCCAATCCTTTTATCACTATTTTTGAGAGTGTCTAGTGGGATGATGCATTCAAATAGTTTTTATAATGCCTTTCAAAAAATTAGTGAGAACACGTGTATGACCTCTCCAATTTTTATTTGGTTTCCAAACATAGATGATACTATCTATGAGTATGGATGGTAAATATGTGTCAGTTGGGTTTGGCTTCCATTTCTTGTCCAAGTAACCTGAATAAAATTATGCTTCTTCTACATCTTTTTTCCATGCATGAACTATGAGGAACTAAGCTACATTAACCCTTCATTCTATATCCCTATTTTTTTATGATATCTCAATATTTATTTTATCTATAGTAACCCATACTATTTATTCCACTCCTATAGAATCATCTAGTCTAAAAAATAACATATCTCTGATTTGCACATCTTGAGCTGGATCAAATGCAATTTCTATTCTTTTGATTTTTTGCCCAACATAAGTATCTATGGATGCCACTCCAAAATCAAGGGTCCTATCATGAACCATTTTATGAAAATATCTATGTAGGGGTTTGTCTTGGTGAATTTTAGGCCAAAAATATCTTGTACATTCAACTTTAGAAGGGAACATGTCTTCTTTCATTATGTTGTTGATGTTTTGGAAGTATTATGCTATATCCTTTTACTTACTATTTTTAGTCAAACCAAATTTATTAAACTATTATACATAATTATTCAAGTTATATTTAATTTCTTTTTCATAATTTATTCTACTTCTATCTAAGTCTTTTACAATAATGGAATTTTGAGACATTTCTCTATTTTTCAAGTTTTTGAAATATATTTTTCTCAGATTACCTTCTAGAACATTTGGCTCACCATTTTATTTTGTTTCCCATAAGTTAATCAGGGGGGACCAATTTCTATCTCTTACAGAGTTTTTGCAATGCATAATGGGTTGGCCTTGATCCATGTGTAGAAGAAAGTATTGACCTTTTGTCAGGCCTACTTTTTCATTTCTTCCCTTTAGCTAGTAACTATTAAAATATTATTTGAAATCCACTACCTCTTCAATAAAATATGTCATGAAGATTTTTATATTTTCACATGTCCTATAAGTGTCCATCATCTCTACCAGACTCCATACATCTTTCCTCTTATACATTCAGACAGGTTTCCAAATGTGTCATCGATGTCCTCATGGGTATGTCTTACAAGGAGAAATCTGACCTTGATATTGAGTAAAACACCTTTGTAGATAAGGAGAGATAAATATTTCAACACATACCTATACAAAAACATGATTTTTTGAATTTGTAAATGTAACATTAGTTCCATACAAGGTTTGACATTTTTTAAATATAATTATGGATGAAAGTACCTATTCTTATTGTCCTCACAATAGTTGTCTAGTTAAAGGTATAGCCTAGAAGTAATTTTCTTGAAGGTGCCAATTGATTGTGCTTATTTTTTTAATTTCTTTCATTCAAGGTATTAGTTTTTAGATAAAAATGAATCATACAATGGATATTTTGAAGATCCAAGTTTATATAATAAATATTCATAAGTATCTAGCATTATTGTTTTAATATCCTTGAAGTACTTGTTCAATGAAGTGATATTTTATTAAACTTTAAAAAGGTCTAGTAAATTTAGACCTTCTAATAACATATGGTAAAAAAATCCCATGTCTACCTACACTATGACCATGTGTTATATTCCCTACCATTGATAACTCTAATATGTTATCAGTAACTACTTTGCTTTTTATCACTGTCCTTAGCACAAATGTTTTTTGATGTTCTAACTTAACATGAATGACACTAAGGCATTATTTAGGGTATTAATCTAACATTCATTTATGTGTGTAATACATCCGTCTTGCATAAAGTATTTGATTTGAGTGCATCATGAATTCTTAATCGATACAATCTTCGTGATCTCTAGAGAGGGACCCAAAATAATAAGATGCATGTTTTGCACCTAACGAAGTCATCAGACATGGCAATGGTCACATCATAAAAAATATTTCTCCACATGTTATTGAATTTTGGCTAGGATATTGGTTCATATTCTATATTTGCTAGTTATGCATTGATGTGGTGCCTCATAAATTCCTGAGTGAAAGATGTTGGAAGATGTCAAACATTTTCTTGTGAGATATTTATATCTACCTGGCATGTTAGTCATGGAGAAAAATCTATAAAATCATCCACCAATTGTTCCAACAAATCTTTAGCTTCTATTATCTTCTTTTGTGGCTTTTGTCAAAATCTCCCTATATGGAATACATTTTGTTCCCCATTTTTGTGACAATTTTAAATTTCAATAAAGCTACTTCTCTTTAATCCATATATTTTAATCCAAGATTATAAATAGATATTTGTACCCTAAAAATAAATGGTAGTTTTTTTTTCCTTAAACAAACTGACAGAAAAGATATCCAAGACATGTTGCTTCCTCTTTGTTGTGGTGGAATTAAGCAACTTTATCCTTGTAGATTTTATAATCTCAAATGACAATCTTGATTGAAAACATTTTTTGGTACAACATTTATCCACATACATTATTAAAATCTCACTATTTATGCTTTCATCAAACTCCACTTGGCTGAATGAAGTGTTTGGCTATTTTTTTTTTGGCCTGAGTATTTGTAGGCACAAATTAATTTTTTTGGATGCCTTTACACTAGTAATGTCAGGAAAGGAGTGACTTAATTATCCACTATGTGCCAAATGATTTAAATTTATTTATCCTTTGGTGTCATATATGGTAAATTGATTTCTCTACAAGTCTTAGTGTACACTATTTTATTTGAAGGCCATCTAACAATAGATGTTTCAGTTACCTTTGTACTAAAAGTCTCACAATGTTGTATAACTTGGCTTATGTAAATTCTAAATTCATTTTCTAACATTGGGATAGGAATGCAACCAAAAATCTCCCCTGGTTGTGTAAATTCAACATAACCAAAATCATTTTTTTCATCATTTGCAAGAGCTATACATTTTTGAAACAAATGTACCTTTTTCCAAAAAAAAAAATTCTTAGGCTTTGAAATGTGGTAGGATCATCTATATATTTAATAAATGAATCCAAGAAAGGGTTTTGTTGTTGCAATGGTTGTATATGCAAAACTAAACTCAAATAATTTTGTCTTTTTTCCATGTCATTATCTATAGAAAACTTGTATGTGATGTGTTGCATCATTCTTGTGCTCCATATTGTAAAAATATCAACTAAATCCCCCAAATTATCCACAAAAGTTGTAGGAAATGGAAGTGGTAGAGTTAGATTAAAAATTTTAGTCACATTAAAACTTACACATTCAATAGGTATTTCCTCATTGTGGCATGTGGAAGTGAGATTTATGGGTTCCATAAATTCAACATCTAGACCTGCCACTTAGTGTATTCTTCCTTCACCAATGACCTTACCATTATTTATGAGAAGCATATTCTCCACATTATAAAGCCATTAACATATGATTTTTTAGCTTAGACATTTGCAAAAGACATGAAAATATTTATCAATCAATTTATTTATAAAAATAGTCTAATTTATACATGTATGTAGGAGATTAAGCTATATTTATACCATTGCATAAAATGGAGATATGTTAAAACCTGAAAATGTTAAAAAGGTAATGTATAACATTTTTTTTAATGACATAGTTTATGTCAATCCAAAAAAATAATATCTTTTAATATCATATACTACATACTTCAATTCTTACTTCATCCTATTTTGAAGGCATTCATAGGAGATACATTTCAAACATGCATTAGAGTGGAATAGTCGCATAGATAAAAATAGATAATTAAGTCAATATTCAATCATGTATTTTATTAACATACAAAATGATATTGAGCAATGGGGGTTTTGAGAAAAATTATGGAAAATCAGTGAGAGTGTCTCGAGGTCCTTCATCCCAATAGAAAACAATGATAACTACCACAACATTTCCCCCGATTACTTCTATGCAACATGTAATCACCTTAGCCCATTATTATTTGTCCTCAACTTCTATAATTTCTATTATAGTGGCAACTAGTATTATTTATCCCTCTCATTATTTAAACTCTTTGAATGAGATTCATGTTACTCCACTCCATAATTTACCTACTACTACTACTACTACTACTACTACTACTACTACTACTACTACTACTACTACTACTACTACTACTACTACTACTACTACTACTACTACTACTACTACTACTACTACTAATACTACTACTACTACTACTACTACTACTACTACTACTACTAGGCTCACAATTGTCTTAGCCATTGAGTACTTATAAAATTTCTTTAGTACCGCCTCTACATACTTCTACTTTAGCACAACTAACCCTCCCTAACTATAAAAACAAGTCCTATTTGAGTTCCTAGTCTCAGCCTCTATTTTTTCTTCATCTCTTGCCCCATCTCAACCATCCACACAAATGGGGGTTCTACTAACCCAACATGCTCACACCTAAAATGCTATGGTGATCATCTAAAAGGAGATGGAAAAGGGCAAGCTGGTTTTAGATAAAGCACCCCCTAAAAAGGTCACTATTTGGAGGTAGGAAATCCCACCTTTCCCATAAATAGGACCCTCTTTCCCTAAGACCGTGTTCCCTCTGAGCAAGCCTCAATCCTCTACTCTATCATAGCCTGCAAAGGTTACTAAGTAGTTAATAACCTTGAACATACCAAAAATGGCTACAAAAGTTGCAATAGGAAGAAGAGGGTAGGGTAAACCTAGAATTTGTTGAGAAAATGGTGGTCAAGTTCCATTTTGACAAGTAGACAAAGACCATAAGGAGGTTTAAAAGGAATACCCTCATTTTATAAGGGTTCAAAGTGGAATTTGAACAAAGGGAAGATATCTTAACTTTGTCTAAAAGGATAAAATTACATCCCTCTAATGTGATCTCTCTACCCCAAGAGGACCCCTATACCTTTATGGATTCTACAAGGGGGTAATCAAGGAAATTTCAAAGGATATGATTAAGCCATCAAATAATTACAAGTAAGAACCACCATAAAATCCCTAGTGGACATCATTGACAACATATAGGGTGTGGCCAGGAAGTTATATAGTATCATCCAATTAATTAGAGCTACAAAAGGGGAGTCATAGTCCTAATGGGGAGATGTATATCTAAAGGTAGAGAAGATGAAGAAAATGAATGCTAAACTACATTTTTTTAATGTAGTAGCTAGGAGCAAAGCTTATTCCCATGTGAACCTAATATCATCCCTTGATGCTACCTAGGTGAATAACTATGTAGCTACCAAGAAAAATGCCTTGTTTGAATGGCACCAAGATATGAAGTCTTTGGTCCTGTAATTGAACAGTCAAGAGAGGCAAGCGATGGTTATTTTGGGAGAAATAAGGAGCAATATTGTAGTTACTCCACATAGAGATTTGGTACCTAGAGCCATTTTTGAATACCTTCTCCACATATCTACCAATAGTTTTAGAGTAAAGGTTGAAGGCATTATCTATAGAACAGTCAATGAAGTGAAATAACTAGTGAGTTTTTATAGAAGAAGGGGTATTAGTGAAAAAACACTTTATATAGAGCTTGGGGAATCACTAAATATACACAAAATGTTGATGGATAAGATTCCTTAACTTTCTAAAAGACCCATATTGGACTTTGAGGTAGTTAAAATTAACTTCTAGGCCAGCCTTACTCTCTACCTCCAAATTATGGCAAGCAAGCAAGCAAGCCATGACATTCACGGTCACCCCACTAGAAATTGAATTTACAACCATTGCTCCAACTATGGCTCATATTATAGTTGTAACAATCCCCTTAATGACATGCCACACTATTATAATGAATTTATCTACAGTGGCAATGATTTCATTTACAACTTCAATAGCTATAATAGTCATTAGTGTACAAGTGCCACCATTTATAGTTAACACCTCATAAGCAACCCCTCTGATAACTACAAGCCTTGTTTGGGAGCCTTTCCTATTGTAACTTTTTTTGGTCTCTAATGAGATGTTGAGTGTTACTTCAAATTTGCTTCAGAGATAAGGTTGGATCCATCCTAAGCCTTTAAAAAGTGTATCACCCTCTCTAATAATAGAGGAGAAATTTTGACATCAAATATAAATAGAAAATCCTTTGGGTTGTTCTACAAGATTATTTTATATTGTGGTCTCTTCCATTTCTTATCATTGATTTATTATCTTAGTTGTTTGATATATACAATAGCATTTTTAAAAGTTCTATTATGATTTACTAAATTTATGTTAATGAATAATGTGTCATAGTAGTTCTATTTGATAGATCTCAGTGACTATTTATGGAATACAATCTTGTTAAGATAATTTAGAATTTAGGAGATACTTTGAAGTGTGTTTTAATACCTCCAAGGGTACCCTTATACATGTTTTAAAGGTATCACCTAGGAGATACCTTAAAATTACCCTTTAAGGTAATACAACACACTTCAAGGGTTCTCTTAGGAGATACATTGAACATATATATGATTGGAATTTTATTTCATGTTATCCCCTAGTATATACCTTGAAGGGAATTGTAATACCTTCAAGGGGTATCCTAGTATCTACCCTTAACATGTACATGTTTGGAATTTTCTTTCAAAGTATCTCCTAAGAGATAAATTGAAGGGCCTTGTAATACATTCAAGGTTAGCCTTATGCATGTTTAAAATGTATCTCCTAGGAGTTTCTTTCAATAAACCCTTGAAGGTAATACAATTCCCTTTAATTTATCTTTCAAGAGATACCTTGAAGGATCTTGTAGTACCTTTAAGGGTTCTCCTAGTAAATACCTTGAATATGCACATGATTGGAATTTTCTTTCAAGGTATCTCCTAGGGGATACCTTGAAGGGCCTTGTAATACTCTCAATGTTGATTATAAAGGTTATTGCAAGGGATTTGATATAACCTTAGTGTGTGGGGGATAGTCAATTTATGGCTATATGAGTGAATATGTAGAGATATTAGAAATAATAAACAAAACACCTTCTAAAGTGGAAATATAATTTGTATTCATCAATGGCGAATTGATTTTTTAAGACTTGTTTGAACACTGATTCAGAAGGCATGTCATGAGAAAATTATGATCTAAAGAGTTTAATTTAGATGAGGTAGTGTTAATATATGATTGCAGGTTCAAAGCATTTCTAAGTAAGATGTGCACTAGATGGAAAGGACCCTACATTATTCAAGAAGTCTCATAATAGGGTACCATTGTGATAAAATATTTTTAGGTAACCATATTTCCAAGATGTCTAAATGGTTATAGGCTTAAGCCTTACCACCTTTAATATCACATCATAACACCTGAGAATAGAAAATGTTCAAAGACCAAATCCTTTAGAATAATGTTTCAACAAAATATCTAAATAGATCCTATGAGTTTAAATTTTTGATATCAAAATATCAAAAAAAAACTAAATCCTTTAGAATAATGTTTGAAAAAAAAATCTGATGAACAAATGTTGATCAAAATACCCAAATCTCAAAGTTTTAAAAAACAAGATCTAGGCAAAAACCCCAAATCACAAAGTTTTTGAAAAAGAGGTTCTGAGCAAAATGTTTGATAAACAAGTCCCAAAAAATTTCCTTGATGAACAAAAATCTAAACTTAATTTTTGAATAAAATAGTTCCAAATAAATCCAAGTCCCAAAACCTACATATTACTACTTATTAAATGCATTTAATAAGTTAGTCTGAAATGTAAAATATTGTTATTTATACTTTATCAAAAAAGGAGATTAAGGAGCAATCTGGTAAAAAAAATACATCAATCTCAAGTTAAGTTTGAAAAGTGGTGGTGATAAGATAGGTATGGTAGATGGGCTTCTAATAATCATGTAAGACCATTAATGACATGGCATTTTAAAATATTTCATCTTGTTCGAGGTAGATTGAGTTGGGATGGGACAGGTGGATTCATTAAAAAAAGTGGCTACATGAAGTGACATAGGGTCACATAAAACACATGTTGTGGGGTAATTTAAAGATTTTAGAGACCAAAAAGGTCACTATCAAAGCCAAAATATTAAAAATGAGGAAGAACACTCATGCGTAGGTAGTCAATACATTTAAAGAGGTTGGTAAGAGCAAATTGGATGTTGAAAGCCATAAAATGAAGGGGATGAACAATGCCAAAACATTACAGACTTTGGTGAACAAGATTATTCTACTATTTGCTCTCAATATACTCCTGTGTAGAAAAATCAAGACATAAATTTTGGTAGAACAAAGCAATCAAATAGTGTAGATTACAAGTTTAGTCATAGATAGGAACAATTTGTTGATCCCACTCATAGATGTATAAAAGGTAGAAATGGGGATTTGGCTAGGTCTTAGACAAACCAAATTCAATGACCTAGATCCCTTCAACTTTATGGAAATGGCCAAAGTTACTCTCTTCACCCCATCAATACAACTAGGTGCACAAGTAGGAGCTCTTGTACTTCAACATCTGATTTGGGGTTCTAATGTAGAGACGCTAATCAAGTTACCTACATTGAGGCAACTAGATGAGGTCATACATACCTTATTAAGTAGATACAACTAGGGGCATATTCATTTATCTAGAGATATCACTATTTGGATCAACGTGTAGACCATGGTAAGATCCACATGCCTCTCAAATCATGGAAAATCCTTATTGCTAAATAAGTCCACTATACTACCAATTCATTCATTTATTCAGGATAAGTTTCCCACTAGGGTAGGTAGAGGAACCCTAGTTGACTCCATTGAGTATGTTACAATATGCATTCTAGTAGAGTATATTATAAAGAGGTTTTGGTAGATAACAAATTAGGACAAGCAGACAACAAAAGGAGCAATTGACATTATGTATTGCATGATACACATGAATGATAACTTTAATTGGCTTGAGTTTCTTACATCCAATTTTGATATTGATAAGGTACTTTTAGGTAGCTCATAAAATTTCCAATATCAATTTCTAGTTTTTTTGTTATGCTTCACCCAATAGAAGTCCCTACTAGGCCAAGTTAATGTTATTATGGACTTTTAGCCTACTACTACCCTCGTAAGCATCACTTGGACTAAGAAAGGGCAAATTTATGAGAAACTGGTGTAGTTTAACACATAGTGGCTTGAGGCTCTAGCTTTTATTTGATTACATCCTCAAATTCCATAGGATGTCATGCAATATTTAGGTTAGCATGCATTGATAACCAAGTTGTACAATGGTATTCAAATCAAGGTGCATGAATTGACCATGCCAACTATGATTCTAATTCCCTTTTTCATCATAATGGTTGAATAACAAGATAAAATATGGAGGTAAAAATCCCTAATCATGATGTTAGTATAGCCTATTGAAACCATCTCTCTAGTTATAAAATAATGTAGGCAAGAAAAAGAATAACCATATCTAGTTGCATAACCATAGGCCTCACCATACTAGTCTATAGCTCTCCCATAGCAAGAAAAAACCAAAAGGAATAGACTTGCGTAGAGAGCCTCACCATTGCTATCCAGAAAGAGATCAAGGCAAATCAAGTCTTGGTTAGACAAACCATATGTACCAAGGATAGCTTATGAGTATGATCTCATAATATTAAGGGTTGATGAACAAGAAGTTCTTCAATGCATGATCAAAGTCATTAGCCAAAAATTATATGATAAGGAGGAGGAAAAGGAGTTATTTTTCTAGAAATCAATGTGCACTTGCTAAGTGTAGAATAAGGTAAGTAGTGACCATTTGGTTGACATCACACAACCCCCTCCCTCTATTATTATGGATACTATAGGTCAAGAAGATGCTCAGTGTGAACTTGTAGCATAAATTTTCCAAAAATATCCAAAACTTAGTTCATCATTTGTATAGATTGTAGATCTACTAAAGGAAGGGAGCCCAATATGGCCATTGATTCACAAATAATGTACTCATCATCAAGTGAGGCCTTAAACCACCATACAAGAATATATGATATCTTTTATATATCCATCCATAAAAAGTAATGACCATCAAGTGAAGTTTAGGGGCATGAGGAGACATAAAGATACACTTGTCCCTCTGATTGAGTTGAGAAATATTTTCATGCGCATAGGTGTGGTTATCAAATCTAAATCTTCAAAGCACTCATAATATGATATGGAAATAGATGATTTATATGTAATGGAGGGATCTCTAGATAACACTATGTCATATCCATCAAATTAAATGGGTGGTATGTAAGATACCCCAGATAATGAGGAGGAGGCTACGAAGAATAAAGAGAGGAAAAAGAGAAAAGTAGAGAAGAATAAAAAGAATAAATATGTTGTGGAACAAGAAACTATGCAAAAATCCCAATATGTACAACTATAAAAAGATAAACAACACTCTAAGGAGGAATAAAAATAAAAGAAGTTTGAAGAAGTTGAGGCCAGGAAAAAGAAGGCCAAAGAAGCTCAGGTTGAAAGAAAGAAAGTCAAGGAAGTAGAAGCTGAAATGAAGAGAATGGATCATGAAGATGTAGTATGCAAGTATGAAGAGTCACAAGCTACATAGAAATAAAATAAAATAAAACAAGAGACGTAAGATAAATATGCCAAATAATAGTGATAGAAGGAGGAGGAAGCCAAGTGTGAGGTAGAGGTGAAAGTTAGCAAGGAAAAAGTTGAGGGTATTACCAAAGCTAATGTGGAGGCTAATGTCAAAGCTAAGGTTGAAATAGATGCCAAGGCCAAAATTATGGCTACAGCCAAGGCTAAAGATGTAACCCAAATTTAAGTTTAGGTTGCATCCAAGGCTCAATCTAAGGAAAAGGTAGAATCAAAACATCTAGAGGTATAGACTATGAAAGAAAAGGAAGCTAAGGAAAATGCAAAAGCATAACATGCAGTATCCCACAAGGATACAACCCAATCAGGTGCACTAGAGGAGACTTCACTATCAAAGTCTCTTCCCTCTACCCAATGGTTTTGGGATGTCCCTACCACATCACCTTATCAAAACACTTTCTTTCTTCTGTTAGCTCAATTTATGCCATCTCCTACCATAGTTTGAATGACATATACCATGATTGCTTCCACTTCCATGGAGACATCTTTGGATGTTTCATAGCTACCATTGTCTAAGAAAATTAAAGGATAAGATGCATTCCAAAAATACATTTCATAAAATGATTTATACTTGGAATAGATTATTTTTGGCTATGTGAGGAGAAAGTAGAAGCACAACACAAAATCAAATTTCTAAGGCTAGGCAGCTCATCAATGCCACTTGTCCTGCTATGGTTATGGAAGTCCTTGGTGATCAAGTAATGTCTGAGGACAAATAACTCATTACATTGTTAACTCAAATAACAAAGGATTGGGTGAGCACACATAAATTGTGCACCCAATGATAGGTTATCCACACTAAAATGGAAGGAATTTGTGAATTACTAGAGGAATATGTACAGGTCCTGGATACTAGTGTGCATCAGGCTAAGAAAATTGTGCAAGGAATGCTTGGTTAGAGGCAAAACCTTGACAAATCATTGCTTTCTATTAAAACAAAGTTTGTAATGGTAGATAAAGTTAAAGTTGTAATGAATGATATAATGGCTACTAGAGAAACACTGAATGAGATATTTCAATAGTTTTTAGATGTCAGGGATACTATGATGAAGAATATTTAGGTCAAGTAGAATGAGATAATGCACAACAAATTTGTGGTTATTCAATCCCAAAAGATTGAAGATAGATTGGATGATATTATGTCATATATCTAGCTTAAAATATAAAATACCAGAGACTTCCTTATCATCACAAAAGAATAAGATATACAAAATTTGATGGTTATTCATATTCCACTATGCATTTTGCTTACCATGGTGCGAGAAGTACTTGATAATTGGAAAAATATCAAGCATGAACTCTCATAGGTTAAAAAATATATTTCACATATCATAGATGAACCTATATTCATTCCACCATAAGATCTCCAAGCAATTTTGTAGAAGATAAATCTAGATACAAAGGTATAGTCTAGGTAGCCACAACCTACACAACCACCTAGCCAAACTTTGGCACCACCTCCATACTAGGTAAATGTGCATTTCAATTTTTGTAATTTAAGAAAAAATTCTAGTTTTTAACATAGACTTAAGAATTTAAAATGGGGCCATGTTGGTTGAATAGCCCTAACCTATATGACCACCTAGTTAAGCTAGTCTATATAAAACTGAAAAGGGTGGTAAGAAAGTATGTTACCTAGTTTAAAACCTAAAATGGTGGCTAAGTAGTACACTAGGGGTTTAAAATGGTAAATGGCACCTAGAGTGATTACTACCACTTTTGTGAAAGGTTAATCTTTTCTAGCTTTAGCCATGATCAGAGTTCAGATTTTGTCTCAGGAGGAAACAATAGTTTAAGTGTGGGAAAGTGTTGGATGTAAATCAAGGCCTCATAAAATCATAATTCTATAATTGATGGACACATGTGTGTATGGTATCATTTTTTCATCTATATGATCTTTTGGATGTCTTCGGCCTTGTTATCTAAGTGATAGATATAAGAATGCCATGACTCTTTTCTTTTTGTATGACAAAAAGTTGTAATGTCAAGAGATAGAGCCATGTCAAAAGTTATATAGTCCTCTAATGTAATGTAATATTATTTTTACGTGTGATAGATATTAATAGACTAGCTCTATTATGGTTTTTATAATATTATTTTATGTATGCTTAATGTGTAGTGTTTACTCTATTTTATTTTATCTTGTTCTATCTTGTATTATGTTCCAAAATTCTTAACACCATGTTAGTTTATCTTTATATTTGTTATTGTGTATAAAATTAAAGATTATAAAAATTTACTCATGTTATTATGATTCCTTTTTGCTTCTTTCTACATAATCTATCCCTATAATTTTCATGTACTAGAGAATTTATAGGAAAATATGATAACATTCTTTCAACATGCACATGATTGGAGATTTATTTCAACATATCTCCAGGGAGATACCTTGAAGCGATTTGTATTGCCTTCAAGTGTACCCTAATTCACATTTAAAAGGTATAAGGTATCTCATAAGAGATACTTTCAAATATGCATTAGGGTACCTTTGAAGGTACTACAAGGTCCTTCAATGTATCTTCTAATATATACCTTGAAATAGCTTGTAGTACCTTTAATGGGTATCCTAGTAAATACCTTGAAAATCCACATGATTGGAATTGTCTTTCAATATATCTCTTATGAGATATCTTGAAGGGCCTTGTAATACCTTCAATGGTACCTTTATGGATGCTTGAAAGGTATCTATTAGGAGATACCTTCAAGGTAGCCATGAAAGTACTACAATGCCCTTCAAGGTATATTATAAGAGATATCTTGAAGGGTATTGTATTATCTTCAAGGGTTTTCTTAGTAGATAGAGATATCTTAGAGGGCCTTTTAATAAATTCAAGGATACCTTTATGCATGTTTAAAAGGTATCTCTTAGGAGATACCTTCAAGTTAGATAGAGATACCTTGGTGGACCTTGTAGTACCTTCAAGGATAACTTTATACATGTTTGAAAGGTATCTCTTAGGAGATACCTTCAAGTTAGCATTGAAGGTATTACAATGCCCTTTAAGCTATATTCTAGGAGAT
Organism: Torreya grandis; assembly: GCA_037957365.1. Classification (NCBI taxonomy): domain Eukaryota; kingdom Viridiplantae; phylum Streptophyta; class Pinopsida; order Cupressales; family Taxaceae; genus Torreya; species Torreya grandis. The sequence continues at coordinate 919,022 of JARHVA010003377.1, read as the reverse complement.
ACCTTGAAGGGTCTTGTAGTACCTCCAAGGGTTCTCTTAATACATAGAGATACCTTGGAGGGCATTGTAATACCTTAAAGGATAACTTTATGCATTTTTGAAAGGTATCTCTTAGGAGATACCTTCAAGGTAGCCTTGAAAGTAATACAATGATTTTCAAGGTATCTTTTAGGAGATACCTTGAAAGGTCTCATAGTATCTTCAAGGGTTCTCCTAATAGATACTATTATACCCAACATCCCCCTTTTATTCTTCAAGAAATGGGGACTCACTTTTAAATTTTGGCCTTGTCTGTTGAACCTTTCTTCTATTTTTCTAAGTAGATTTCTAATCAGATTGCTCCTTAGTCTTTATAATTAGAAGAATAAAGCATGACATTATACATTTTATGGACTAACTTTATTAATGCACATGATTGGACTTTTATTTCATGGTATCTCCTAGTAAATACCTCAAAGGGCCTTGAAATACCTTCCATGTTGGTTGAAAAGTTCCTTGCAAGAGATTTGATATAACCATGGCACCATTTTGTTTAGAAAGAACCCTGATGCCAGCTCAACTTTAAGAGATACCTTCAAGGTAGCCTTGAACGTACTATAATGCCTTTCAAGGTATCTTATAGAAGATACCTTGAAGGATCCTGTAGTACCATTAAGGGTTCTCATAGTATATATAGATATCTTATAGGGCCTTGTAATACCTTCAAGGATACCTTTATGCATGTTTGAAAGGTATCTCTTAAGAGATACCTTAAAGGTAGCCTTGAAGGTACTATAATTAACTTCAAGGTATCTTCTAGGAGATACCTTAAAGGGTCTTTTAGTACCTTCAAGGGTTTTCCTAGTAGATACTTTGAACAAGTACACAATTGGAAATTTATTTCAAAGTATCTCCTAAGGGATTACCTTGAAGGGCATTGTATTAATTTCAAAGGGTCTCCTCATAGATACCTTGAACATGCACACAATTGGAATTTTATTTCTAGGTACTTCCTAAGAGATACCATGAGCATACACATAATTAAAAATTTTATTTGTATCTCTTAAGAGATACATTGAAGATGCACATGATTGGAATTTTCTTTTTAGGTATCTCCTAGGAGATACCTTAAACATGCATATGATTGGAATTTTATTTCAAGGTATCTCCTATGAGATACCTCAAAAGGCTTTGGAATGCATTCCATGTTGATTGAAAATGTCATTTAAATGGATTTGATATAATCATGGCACCTTTTTATTTGGCAAGAACCCTGATGCACACAATTAGAATTTTATTTAGATGTATCTGGTATCCTAGGAGATACCTTGAACAAACACACAATTGGAATTTTCTTTCAAGGTATCTCCTAGGAAATACCTTGAAGGGACTTTGAATACCTTATATATTGATTGAAAATGTCCTTTCATGGGATTTGATATAACTATGGCACCTTTTTATTTGGAAACAACCCTAATGCTAGATCTAATTCCCTGTGAGAACAATGCATGACACTCCTACAACCAACCAAAATTAGAAGGCCCCACCCAAGAGATTGCAACAAATAGAAATATGCCACGTGGTATAATATAGAAAACACATCACACTAAACTACATTTCAAGAGATCCCAAGAATAATTAGAAGTTGTCACATGTTAAAAGGCATCAAAATTTATCTTTAAACCTAAAATTAATGACGAATCAAGGGCAAATCAGTGCTAAATTTTAATTTTAATTAAATTAAATGACAAAATAAATATCTCAAATATAGGAAAAGTTGATGAAATTGTCATTAATGTAGCACAAACCAAAATTTCCATCAAACCTTGCATTAATCAAAGAAATTTTTAAAAGGCTACTCAACTCAACTATTATAACCTATATTTGCATTCAAAGCTCTAAGTGTTTGCTCTCTCTACCACCTACACCCCCAATTCAACCAAGCTTGATATCTTCACAAATTACACCTGCTCACCATTATTAGAGATCAAAAATTGTAGAGAATTACAAGAAGATGTTAGTTACTACTCAAGAAATCATAAAAATGGCACAGGTTGGATCCTCCACTCTGGATAAGAGCATTGCATTTAGAAATGATAATTTTATATTTCAATATGGAAATTTATTTGTTTTCAAGGACAAAAAGTTCATCCCCAAGGCCATAAACTTAGGGGACATGCATTACAACAACGTCTATTGCAATGTTGAAGGAGTTAAGGATCTTGATGAAACTGAGACCATGCCCCACATTATTCAATTAGCTTCAAACATCATTACAATCCAAACTTTTAGTCTTCACAAGGTTATAGCCAAACCAAAGGTCATGTTGTGCATTGACCTAGTATATGGCATCTTTAGGAATTCAAGATGCAAAGATGGATTTCTCAAGTCAATAAACTAAGGACTTCCCATTTCCTTTATTGTAGGGCCTAACTTTCAAATATATTATGACCTACCCCTACCATAGTTGGACTATAACCGAGCATCATTTGATAACTGGTATAATGCACATAAATCAGAGATAATCTTAGTTTGATGGACAATAAACCCAATTGGAGTGGTCTTCATGGATGACCAAGGGAACGTACCCATTCACTAGTTTAGAAAGGGAGTCAAGTTTGGCCTCTCCCTACTAAATAAAATATTGGAAAAGCACACATTAGGTATTTAGATATAAGAGATATCCCACTAATACAAATAATTTTGGAGGATCAGTAGATCCCCTCACTTGGGGATATTATTAGCAGCAATCTAGTCACTACTATGAATGACACTTGCAAGAATGGTGATCCATTATACATGATGAGATACTTATTGGATGTCATCTACATGACTACCCAACTAGTTATAACTCATGGTATCTTATGAAAGATGAAGTTCTGACCTAGACATACTCAATGATGCACATTCACTGATTCAGGTACCACATCAAGATAATTGTAGAAGACTTATACCCTCCTATCTACAAATCTATCACTGAGTGTGAAATGTCAAGGGTTCCTCTAGAGTTTAGACAACCATTAAAATAAATGGGAAGCTTCTAAATATATCTAAATTGCACGGTCATCTAGATGGAAGGGATAATGGTGGCTCCCCTTAAATTGCCAAGGTATGTCTCGATGTAGCTAGATGAGGAGGAGATGGCCTATCAACTACTACATGGAGGTGATGTTTCCTTTAAGAATAAAAAGTAGATAGTCCCCCACAAGACTCCTTACAAGCTAGGGAGAACTAAAATCACAAAGTGGTAGGATATTTTAGTATTTACAAGGCATAAAAACTCATACATATTACCTAAGGATGATTTCAGGGCATGGGACCCCAAAAATGTCATTGTAAGGCACCTCTTCAAATTCAAAAAGGATGTGGATATGGAATATAATCACCAAAAAGGGGTGCATGAATGGATTTATAAGGATGCAATGAATGACAAGGTAGTCCTAAAAAATGTTGCAAGGAAGAATATCAAGCTGAAAATAAGGCTTGATATGGACAACAAGAAAGAGGATATTGTGAAGCCCCAACTCCTACCAACTCATAGGAGCATGTTCAATGCTGACTATAAGGAAGCATAAGAGGAAGAGGAAGAAGACAATGTTCCTCTCATTAGGAATAGGCCATGCAAACCTCCACTATAATATATTCTAAGTGGATAAAGCCTACCTCTGATCTCAGAAAAAGGGGAAGCTAGCAGCCATCCTAGCCCCTCTCAAGGTCCTACACTTGCATCTACATTTTTTGAGTAAGCTACCATAGAAAGCTTGGATCAACTACATCCAAATATCATTGACCTTGAGGACTCTCAATTGGGAATTGATTTCTCAATGGAGGAACTAAAAATATTATCTAAGAGGAATATAGAGAAATTTTACACAAGGAATAAGTCTCCTATAACTACCACGAGAGGAGTAGTTCCTCCTCCATCTCCCACTATAAGTACTACATCATTGCCTTTCTTCCTAGTTATTAGTATAATTATAACTACTCCTACTTCTACTGCTACTCCCACTCCCATGTTTACATCTCCTAACATTGTTTCCTTTGGGTGATCCATCCCCCTCTTCATCTCCCATGCCACTATAAACATTCCACCTCCACTAAGCTCCCAAAACACTAGTGCTAACTATTGACCAAATTTGACTTTTAAGTCAAATTGGGGCACCCCTAGTAAAAAGCATGAATTTTTAGGTCTATAAATGTGTATAATATAATGTAATGAGGTGTTTCATAGGTAATTTTATGTCAAATAATGTTATATTAGCTTTGGTCAATTAGTTTTTATGTCCTTATATCATTTTTGGGTCATTTGAGGGGTCAAAAGGGTGTATTTAATACATTATATAGGTTTATTGGGAAATTTGAAAGTTTAAAAACATTATTTCTTGTTACATGTGTCATTATAAGTCTAATATAACTGAGGTTGTTTAAAGAAAAGTCAATTTTCTTAAGGAAAAAGGAAAGATTGGCACTTATATGACCTCTTTGGGAAGTGTGCCACATGGAAAATGTTTAAATATGAATATTAATATTACCCACATTAATATACATAATTTATATTATCTATAAGTTTCATTTTATTCCCAAAACTATTCTACTCCATCTTTATCCTTCTTAACATGCTAAAGTGATTGGTAGGTTTTTGCTTGGTACAATCAGCATAATTAATTTTAGGTAGAATGATTTTGGGAGGTTTTTATACACTAAAATACCTTATTTTTAATATAAATAAGTTTTATAATGATCAAATTTTCTTCATTAATCATCTTTTTTAAGTTGACTGTTCAAATTTGCCTATCAATCTATGCACCCTTCAAGTTTTGGTCTTGTTTGGGAAATTCCATACATTTTAGCTATTAATATCTCTTATATAGAATTTTTAATTACTTATCCAATTATTCCCAAACTTTTTTTCATGTTTCATGAGGTTTTGATGTGCTAATCATCTCAATTTTTAGGAAGATACAATTTTTTTGAGTTATGGGTAGTTTTCACTATTTTTAGGAGTTTTGTGCTTTGTCAATGGATTCAAAGGGTTGTGTTAGATTCATATACATGTTTTTAAATTATAATTTACTCTCCTTTTCACCTTTAAGCCTCTTTCTCCAATCAATATTTCATAGTTTTTAGCTTTACATACACATACTCACAATCTACCAAGCTCACAGCGATTTCCTTTCTTAATTTGGAATATTCATGGAGGTGATTTGAAAAAATAATTATTTTTCATGTTGATATTTTTATGGAAAGATCAATTGACTATGAATCCAATCCTTTAGTGCATGAAGTCATTTCAGGTTCATTGTTTGCATATAGTCCATTTCCACCTACAACGGTCTCTTTTTGATAACATCATGATGGAGGAGAATATTGAAAAGTGGTTATGAACCTTTTGGAGTCTTAAAAATTCATATTAAAACTTGGAGAGGACCTAAATTAAGCATAAGAGCACTATCCTACATCATTACTTGTACCTTCAAAATACAATCTACTTATAGGTGCTAATAGAGAACAGGGGACTCCTTATAATGTGTTGAAACAAATATTTGAATCCTCCTTAAGTTACTTATAAAATTAAAATATAATAAAAAACCAAGTTTTAAGTGATAAATTATCAATTGAAGTTGACAATTACCTTCAAGGATGTTGACCGTATATAGGGACCATGTTCTTTAAAAACACAAAATTGAGGTCCATGAGGTTTCTATAGGCACCTTGTGATTTGTTTTCAAACACTTATAAGGTACCAAAATAATTTAATTTTATATCCCTTTATATGGACAAGACCCTTTCCAAGTTGGAAGGGTAGATGATAGAGGGAAGGTGGTTGTTAAGAGGTTCAAATTTACTTGCCAAGATACTAAAATCCTATAGTAATATCTACAGGTCTAAGCCTAAAAGTGACCTTTTTCTACCAAAGTTGAAAATTAGATCTATATCCCATATATTAATGGTTCTAAATTGTATAAGTGGTATCCATATACTAAAATATCATAGGAGAGACACTATGTTTTGGTCCCCCAAACACACTTGTAGTTCATACACAATCCATGAATAGGCACCTACAACAAAATATGAAATAGTGACCCAAGTTGGAATTTTTGGGAGTTTTGTGACCATTAAAATTGAATTAAGGTGAAATAAAATAATATGTGTAATTGAGGTTTCAAAAAATGCCTCTAAACATTGCCCAACATAGCTGACTATATGGACAAAGAACAAAGGGGTTAGGTTTCTTAACATGAACTCAACCCAAATGTATATGAAAAATGTTAAGAACCTATAAAATGACCTTATAAGATATAAGGATGTAATAATTCATGTTTTCAAGGCATAATTCCTAGAGGTTCACCTAAAATTATCTTTCTTAGGAACAAAATACAATTAAGGAGACCCTCAGTCCTGACCAGTCAAGACAATGCAGTGACAACATCATGTTTGAAGAATGAAATGTTGTAATAAACATGTAAATCCCTTTGTAATAATCCAAGTGGTCTAATAACACTCTATTTATGTGATTTTTTACAAATTAAAGGCTCTCAACAGACCATTCATAATCCACTCTTGAAAATCCTGCATACTTTCCCCTCCATATAGTCTACCTTAGGTTTTGGATGATTTGAAGGACCAAAAGACCTAATAAAGAGCTAAAGTTTTGGGTATGGAATCATGGCCACTTTAGGAATCCTACAAAGAAAAAAAAATTCTAAAACAAACTAGGTAAGTACCCCTATTTTATCTCAAATAGGGGATACTTCCCCTCATACAAAACTGGTAGGGTTAGGAGTATAGGATAGAGATATGGAGCCACAAGAGGGAAGGACCTCAAAAAAGCATTTGTGAAGCTGAGGGATACCTATGCCAATCATTAAAACCAATCATATGAGTATGGATCTTGATAGGGTGGTCAAAATCCTAGGAGGTATAGTCAAGCTTGTTAAGTAAGGAGTCAAGCTTGTTAAGTAAGGAGTCAAGCACAAGGCTAAAAGAGAGGTCATTTTCAATCCTATCATGAGAGGAACGTTATCTTGAATTGAATCATGTATATGGGATGTATACAAAGGTGTTTGAACCTTTTGTAGGAAAGGAGAATCATTATAATTCATTCTGAGTTTTAAGTTGCAACATGCTTAATGACAATATTTTGGCATAGACCTAGAAAGCATAATCACCTTCACTTTCAACATGAAATGAGAATTTCAAATTGATGGGATCATGTTTCTATTATCATATCAGATATGTAGAATCTTATAGGATCCAAATAAAACCTATAGGAAGGCCTAAACACCAAAATTTATAGGTAGACCTCTTGAACAAGGTCTAGGCCTAGCATCTTAAAGGGAGTCAGCTTCATTTTTGGATTGAGATGTGCATGCTATCTTGTTGAAACATGCTTGTGGGGTCATTCAAGGTGTGTTAGATCCTTTACCTTGAAATATAAACATTAGATAATATATTTTTGGCTTAGAAACCCATCAAACCCATTGTGAAGGAGAGAGACAAGCTCAATAGGCCATTTTTTGAAGCTCATATCTTTCATGAGGATCTGCATGGGAACCAGAGGAGTTAGGGGATGTTAGAAAGGGTCTTGAAGGCCAAATTAGTAAAAAAAATTGTAGTTTGGATGCCCAAATTTTATGAACCAACCTTAAGAGTGGAAACAAGCCTAAAACCCTTACAAACCCTTGATAGTGACCCAATTGGGAAGATTGAGTTGTATGTATAATCTAATGTGCTAGTTTGGCCATGATGTGATTGGAACTTATAGAGGACTCCTTAAAGTTGATTCCCATGATTTTTGATTGTATATAACTATATGGATGGGGGTATAAATATGGTGTCTATCATATTTTTATGTGTTTTATAGGCTATAATAAGAGTCAAGAGATGGAACAAAGTTTGGATGGAAGCTTAAGACTTAAGATAACTCCTAATATTCATTTCATGACCTGAAACAACTTATATGTGCCCCAACCAAGTGATTTAACTCAGCCAATCCTATTTGGATTATTAGACAAGCTAGTGAAGAAGATCGAAACTTGTAATTCACTCCCTCCCATAGATTTTCATGGACAATTGATGCCAATTTTAAGGCCAAGTGTGAATGGTGCATGGAAGGGTAGTTTTATAGATAATAGATGATGATGGGTCACTTTTAGAGGTTTCTAGAGGACCAAGCATGAAACCAATGCATGGAGAGGCATGTTTGAGAGCCTCCCCTTCCATCCCAATCATTTTTACTAATCCTCATTAGTTATATGATGTTCAAATAACTCCAATCATGAAGGTAATTTTTTTGAGCTAGTTGAGGAGTTTTCTTGCCACTTTTCATGAAGTTTTTGACTTAGATTGACACTTGTATCTCCTAACCTTGCATAGTTCATCCCATACCCTCTCTAGATACACAAGTAACTCCTTGGATCATATTTATAGGTGTCCTTGTGACCCTTGGACTTCTCTTTTTCTCCCTCTCTCTCAAGTTCTATAAGAACTAGCCATTTTGGCATTGTATGGATGCTCCACCTGAGTATGGAAAATATCTTCTCACTTTTATACCTTTTGATGAATAAAATTACTAATTTTTACCTCTTCCATGATTTTTCATAGTGTGATTTACTTGAATGTTTAATTTTCTTATTGAAAACTATGGATTCCTTAGCAAGTTGTCACATTCTCTCACCTATTTACAACTTCTTGTAGGGAATATGATGTGTTCTAAGAAATGTGAAAGTTTAAGTGAGTTAGTATCTTCATTAGTGCCACTCAAGGCCTTTTTTCTAGTCCTCCTAGCTTTGCACATTCATCCATAACCCCACAATGTAACATTGATGTAAGAAGACATAGATTGGAGAGTGTATGTTTAGTTGTCATTTGATTTCAAGTGTAATATACATATGGTTGGATGTCACTAGTAAATTTGGTATATAAACTCCCTTAAATCAGTTTTATTTAAGTTATCCTTCTCTTTTTTTACCCCCCAAATTTAGTATTAGTTACAATCCTAAGTGTTACATTAAGGGATCTAGCCCTATCTAGAGACTCACCTCATTCCTTAGGCTGCCCACAAGCCTAGGGGTGATTCCATTGTGCTAATTGGATGAGGAGATATTTTTGTCTCCTCAAAAGGTGTAAATACAAATTACAATAGTTTTTGGTATGCTTGGTGGGACACTTGTTCCAAGATTTGGAGGATTTTTGGTGTTGTCCTTCAAAACATCAATGTTTGGAGGTATTTATCTAAGCATAAAAGGTGAATCCAAAGCTACATCAGCTGGTCAAGTAGCCTAGGTGTTCATTTTGAATATTATTCATAACCATTTTCTTTTGTTCCTTACTTCCTAATGAATTTTCATGGCTGGCCTTGGTGTTGAGTATAATTTCATACAAGTTGGTGAGACCTTCCAAACATATGGCATTCCCTATCAATATGAGCAAGTTCTTAACCAACCATATCATGAAGTGTATCAGCCCCCGTATGGTTATTTTTAGCCTCAATATGATCATATCCATCCCATACATGATTCTTACCAGTCATTTAGCCAACCTTCTCCATGTATTGCTCCTAGTCAACCTAGCCAGTCCTCAAGCCAACCCATCTCCACATTCAAGAAGACACTCTTGGACTATGAGAGATATATGTTGGATATTGATACTCTTAATGGATGTGGCCAAAATATTTGTAATCATTCCATCCATCAATTGAGAAATGAATTAGAGTTAGTTAAGAGGGAGTGAGCACCTCTTGAGAGAGCCAATTGGCAAATGCTCATGATTGAGATGCTAGATGTGAGTGGTTTAGTCTCTTCCTTAGAGGATATGATAGAAGTTAATAAAAGGAAGCCTCACCAAACCTATCAACCTTATTTTCCACTTATACAAAGTTTATATCAATCCTAAATGGTTATCACTCATGAACCCAATCAACCTTATCAAGGTCATCCTTTTCCAAATCAAGTGGAGGAAAGAGTTGAGATGAATAACTTTGTGTTTAAAACAAACCTTGATTGGTAAATTGAGTTGGAAAATATGCATATGCAATAGTCCATGTTGACAACAAAATAATTGGATTTTAAACCTCATTTCCCTTTCACATTGTATCCCCACCACCTCAAAAAGATACCTATAATCCTAATATCCTAAGTTGGATTAAGATAGTGGAGTTATGGGGAAAGAAAGAGGAGAAAAGTCTTGAAAAAGAATGTAAAATTGGAAAGAAGCTTGATCTTACACAAACACCTCCCACCCTTCCTCAAGAAGAGAACTCAAATCCTAAGATCCTAAGTTGGAGAAAAATAGTAGATTCATGGGGTAAGAAATAAAATAGAAGCATTGTTAAAGAGTGTGAAATGGAGAATAGATTTGATCCTTTGCAAGTCTATACCACCCTTCCTAAAAAATCTTCTTGTATTATATGGCAGCCCTCATGTACACCTCAACCTCATGATTATTCATATCAACTTCAAGAAAATATTTTCCTGGAGAACCTATCCAAAAAAATAGAGGAGTTATAAGCAAGGATGAAGTTGTTAAATCACGGTACGATGGAAGGTTTAGACACAAAATAGGATTATATGACTAAACACACCCCATCTAACCTCCTTGAAGAGAGTTCCTAATCTGATTTTGAACCCTATGTTCCTCCCCCACCAATTAATTCCTATTTTCATCACCCCATCACCCTTTGCCTTGATGGACCTATGGTTTGGGAACCTAAAGAAGAGTATTTGGTTAAAGAAAATTCAAAACTTTTATTTGAAGAGAATGCAACTCCTTGGCAGCCTCATTGGGCTAAGTCACCGTATTTAAAGATACCTAGTCTTGGCATCACTAGAAAGGAGATGGAAGATATTATATCCCTTGAGAATCAAATTCATGATATGGTAGTCGAGATGTAAATTGAGAGCCTTCAAGATATCCTAAGTGATGAAGAAGAGGTGAGTTATTGTGTTGAATTTCCTTGTTTGATTGATGATGAAAAATACTTTCCTTGTGTTGAAGAGCCTATATTGAGAGAAACAAATGAAGAAGAGAAAGTCTAATTCATAGCTGATCAAGAAGACCTCATGAGTGATTATGAGGAAAATATTACCATAGATATTCCCTTTGATGAACAAAAGGATAATTCACAAGCTTTTGACTCCATATTTGAGGGGATGTGTATCCATGAGGAAGGTGACCAAGACTTAAAGAAAGAACTACAATAAGAATACTTATATTTGATCATGAGGTTTTGGATGATCATTTGATGATTGAAGAGGTAGTGGTTTCAAAATATGAAGAAGAAAAAGATGATTGGTAGCTACAAATAGAGTTATTTCAAGAACTTGAAGAACTTTGCCAAGTTGAAGGCCAAGTGCATGACAAGGTGAATAAAGAATCTTCCTTAGAGGACAATGACCAAGATTGGGAAGAATTTGAAAAGATAATTTATGATCTAGAAGAACTTGTAGATAAGAGGTAGCCCAATTTTGTTGAAACCACTATGGGAGACAAGAAGGTATGCCTTGTTGAATCACCATTGGAGGTCATAGTTGAAGGATCACATGACAAAGTTGAGGTTATTTGGATGCAAGAGGATTTAATTTCCTTGGTCAATTTGTTTGGAGATACTTGGTTCTCATTTAATATCATGCCAATGAAATTGGAAGATGTTGTAAAAGAGTTGGAGGCATCAATGTTAGAGTTCAATAGGCTACATGCCTCATTCAATCCTCCTTGTCATGAAGTAATAAAAGTCTCAATCTTTCCCTTTGATCTAGGAGGGAGGTATGCTCATTTTTATTTGTAAATAATAGGTTTTATTATTCTTCCCCTAAGTTCTTATAGCACATGTGTATGCCTTGTGTGTTTATTTTCTTTGTTGTATGTGTCCTTTGCTTTGTGTGGTTGAGGTAGTCTTAGTGTCTTGTCTTGATCAAAGGTTTGTGGTCAATGGTCAAAATATTCTAATTTTTCTCAGTCCTTAGATGAATCCTAGGCCCAATTGAATAATACGTCTATTGGTCTAGTTAGTATAGCAGGCATACTACCCTTATGAGTCACCACTTTGTTGACCAAATTTGACTTTTAAGTCAAATTAGGGCACTTGACTTTTTAGGTATATAATGGGTATAATATAATATAATTAGGTGTTTAATAGGTAATTTTATGCTAAATAATGTTATATTATCTTTGATTAATTAATTTTTATGTCCTTAAATCATTTTTGGGTCATTTGAGGGGTCAAAAGGGTGCATTTAATGCTTTGTATGGGTTTATTGGGAAATTTGAAAGTTTAAAAATGTGATGTCATGTCCCATGTGTCATTATAAGTCTTATATAACTGAAATAACTAAAAATATGGTAGGTTGGTTAGATAAAAGTTAGTTTTCTTAAGGAAAAAGGAGAGATTGGCACTTGTATGGCCTCCTTGGGAAGTGTGCCAAATGGAAAATGTTGAAATATGACTAATAAACTTCCCAAAATTCATATACATGTTTTAGTTTATCTAAAATTTCCATTTTCTTCCCAAAACCATTTTACTCCATCTTTGTCCTTCTTAGCATACTAAAGTGACTGGAAAGTTTTTGCTTGGTATGTTCAGCACAAGAAATTTCAAGAAGAATGATTTTGGTAGGTTGTTAAAAAATTATATACCTTATTTTTTGTATAAATAATTTTTATAATTATCAATTGTGCTTTATTAATCATCTATTTGAAGTTGACTATTCAAATCTACCTCTCAATCTATGCACCCTTCAAGTTTTGGTCTTGTTTGGGAAAGTACATACATTTTAGCTACTAAGATTAATTATAGAGCATTTTGAATTCTTTCTCAAATTATCCCCACACTTTTTTTTCATGTTTCTTGAGGTTTTGATGTGCTAATCATCTCAATTTGTAGGAAGATACAATTTTTTGAGTTATGGGTAGTTTTCACCATTTTTAGGAGTTTTATGCTTTGTCAATAGATTTAGAGGGTTGTGTTAGATTCATATACATGTTTTAAAGTATATTTGACTCTAATTTTCACCTTTCATCCTCTTTTTCCAAGTAATATTTCATGGTTTGCAGTTTTACATACACATATAGTTTACCAGGCTCACAGCCATTACCTTAGTTTCACTTCTATTCAAGTTGGATCACATGTGTAACCTCTTTGGAATGTTAATGGAGGTTATTTTAAAACATAATGATGTTTCATGTTTATATTTTGGTGGAAATATCAATTCACTATGAAGCCAATCCCTTTAGTGCATGAAGTCATTTTAGGTTCATTGATTGCATATAGTCCATTTATACCTACAAAAGGTCACTTTTTAATAACATCATGATGGAGGAGAAGCTTAAAAATTGGATATAAACCTTTTGGATTCTTATAAATTCATATTAAAACTTGGAGAGGACCTAATTTGAGCATAAGAACACTATCCTACATCACTACTTGTACCTTCAAAATATAGTCTGCCTATAGGCACTAACAGAGAATAGGGGACTCCTTATAAGGTGTTGAAACAAGTATTTGACTCCTCCTTTAGGTCATGATAAGATTAAAATATCATTAAAAAGTAGGTTTAAAGTGATAAATGATCAAGTGAAGTTGACAATTACCTTCAAGGATGTTGACTATATATAGGGATCAGGTTCTCTAAAAACACAAAACAAAGGTCCATGAGGTTTCTATAGGCACCTTATGATTTGTTTACAAACACTTATAAGGAACCCAAATAAGTTAATATGATATCCATTAACATGGAAAAATATCCTTTCCAAGTTTTAAGGGTAGATGATAGAGGGAAGGTGGTTGTTAAGAGGTTCAAATTTGCTTGCCAAGACACTAAAATCTTGTAGTAATATCTATAGGTCTGAGCCTACAAGTGACCTTTTTCTACCAAAACTTAAAATTAGGTATATATCCCATATATGAATTATTAAAAATGGTTCAAGTGGTATACATAGACTAAAATATTATAGGAGAAGATGACACTCTGTGTTTTGGTCCCCCAAACACAGTTGCAGTTCGTACATAGGCCATGAATAGGCACCTATAGCAAAATATGAAATAATGACCCAAGTTGGAATTTTTGGGAGTGTTGTGACAATTAAAATTGAATTAAGGTGAAATAAAATAATATGTGGCTTTTAGGTTTCAATAAATTCTTATAAACATCATACGAAAGGCCTAGATCATACAAATAATCTACAAGGGTAAAAGAGCATGATGTACTTTTGATTAGGCATGAAACACAGCCAAGAGTAGAGGCTCAGTTTGATTGAGTAAGGATTATTATTGAAATGTGGTAAATTGAAATGGTAATTAGGTTAAAAACATATATAATATAATTTTTATACCTTGAAAATTATCTATTCAATCAAGAAAGGACACCTATAGGGTTTTATCAAGCCTAACATAGCTGAATGTATGGATAGAGAACAAAGGGGTTAGGTTTATTAAAATGAAATCAACCCAAATGTATATTAAAAAGACTAAGAACATATAAAATGACTTTTTAATATCTAATGAGGTCATAATTCATGTTTTAAAGGCCTAATTCCTAGAGGTTCACCTATAGGTATCTTGCTTAGGAACAAAATATAGTTAAAGAGACCCTTGGTCTTGACCAGTCAAGACAAAGCATAGACAACATCAGGTTTGAAGAGTGAATTTGTGTAAAAAACATGTGAATAAATTTTTCATAATCCAAATGGTTTAATGAAACTCTCTTGAGGGGATTTTGTATAAATTAAAGGTTCTCAACAGATCATTCATAGTCCACTCTTGAAAATCCTACATACTTTCCCCTCTATATAGTTTGCCTTAGGTTTTGGATGATTTAAAGTACAAAATGAACTAATAAAGAGATAAATTTTTGTGTATGGAATCATTTCCACTTTAGGAAGGCTACACAAGTGTTATTTTTTGAAAAAAAATAGGGGAAGTACCCCCTATTTTATCTCAGACAAGGGGTACTTCCCCTCATATAAAACTGGCAGGGTTAGGAGTATAAGATAGAGATATGGACCTATAAGAGGGAAGGACATTGAAAAATGGTTTGTAAATCTAATTAATACGTATTAAAATCATTAAAAACAATCAAAAGAGTATGGATCTTGACATGGTGGTCAAAATCCTTGGAGGTACAGTCAAGCATGTTAAGCAAGGAGTCAAGCCTAAGGCCAAAAGAGAGGTCATTTTTAATCTTAGCATGAGAGGAAATTTATAGTGAATTGAAACATGTGTATTGGATTTATATATGTGTGTTTTAACCTTTTTTTGGTAATGATAATCATCAGAAGTCATTCTAAGTTCTAAGTTGCAAACATGCTTAAGGGCAAGATTTTGGCATAGACCTCAAAAGCATAATCACCTTCACTTTCAACATGAAATGAGAATATAAAATTGATGGTATCAAATTTTTATTATCATATAATATATTTATAATCTTATAGGATCCAAGGAAAACTTACAGGAGGGCCCAAACACCAAAAGTTATAGGCAGACCTCTTGAACAAGTTCTAGGCCTAACATCTTAAAAGGAGTCAGCTTCATTTTTGGATTGAGATGTGCATTCCATATTATTTAAACACACTTTTTGGGTCATTAAATATGTTTTAGATCCTTTAACTTGTAATATAAACATTGGAGAAGCCATTTTTAACTCAGAAACCCATCAAGCCCATTGTGAAGGAGAGAGACAAGCTTGATAGGCCATTTTTTGAATCTCATATCTTTCATGAGGATTTTAATGGGAAAAAAAGGATTTATGGGATGTTATCAAGGGTATTTAAGGAAAAATTAGTAAAAAAAATTTGTAGGTTAGATTCCCAAATTTTATGAACCAACCTTAAGAGTGGAAATAAGCCTAAAACCCTTGTAAACCCTTGATAGTGACCTGATTGAGAAGATTGAGTTGTATAACTAATATAATGAGATATTTTGGATAACATGGTGGTTTTAACTTGTAGAGGACTCATTAAATATACTTTCCATGATTTTTTATTGTATGGACTTGTATGAATGGGGGCAAAAATATGGTTTTTCTCACTATTTTATGTGTTTTAGATGATATAAGAAGAGTTAAGAGATGAAACAAAGTTTTTATATAGGATTAATAATTAATACAACTCTAAATATTAATTTCATGTCTTTTAATAGCTTATAA
Organism: Torreya grandis; assembly: GCA_037957365.1. Lineage (NCBI taxonomy): Eukaryota > Viridiplantae > Streptophyta > Pinopsida > Cupressales > Taxaceae > Torreya > Torreya grandis. Next base: position 902,904 of record JARHVA010003377.1, on the reverse strand, counting down.
TTTCCCCAACTAGGTCATTCAACTCAGCCAATTAAATCTAGCATATTGGACAAACTAGTGAAGAAGATGGAAAACTTTAGGTGAGATGAATTTAAGGTGTCCCTAATGATTATAATTCCATGGAGGGAATTTAAAATTTTCATTCACTCCATATCATGGATATTCATGGACAAATGATGCCAATTTTGAGGCCAAATGTGCAGGCAACATGGAAGGGCAATTATCTAGACAATAGATGATGATGATGGCTCACTTTTAGAGATTTCCAGAGGACCAAGCATGTAACCAATACATGGAGAGGATTTTTTTAGATCCTTAACTTCCATTAAAATCATTTTTACTAATCCTCATCAATTATAGGATGGTCAAATAGATCCAATCACGAAGGTGGTTTTTTTGAGCTAGTTGAGGAGTTTTCTTGCCACTTTTCATGAAGTTTGTGACTTGGATTGACACTTGTATCTCCTAACCTTGAATTTTTCATCCAATAACCTATAAAAATTCAAAATTAACTCATTTTATCAGATTTAAAAGTGTCTTTGTGACCCTTGGACTTCTCTCCTTCTCCCTCTGTCTTAAGTTCTATAAGAACTAGCCATTTTGGCATTGTATGGATGTTCCACCTAAGTATAGAGAAGCCTTGATAATTTTAAACATTTTGATCAGTAAAATGACTAATTTTTAACTATTACATGACATTTCATATCATTTTTAACTTGAATTTTTTATTTTCTTAGTGAAAACTATGGATTCCTTAGCAAGTTGTCATATTCTCTCACCTATTTGCAGCTTCTTTTTTTAGGGCATATGATGTGTTTTAGGAAATGTCAAAGTTTAAGTTAGTTATTATCTTCATTAGTTCCACTCAATGCCTATTTTATATTCATCATATATTTCCACATTCTTCCATAACCCCACAATGTAATATTGATGCAAGAAGACATAGATTGGAGAGTGTATGTTTAGTTGTCCTTTAATTTCAAGTGTAATATGCATATGGTTGGATGTCATCAGTCAATTTGGTGTATCACATACATTATATTATTTATATTTAAGTTAATATTATCTCTTTTCACCCCCTCCCCCCAAATTTATTATTAGTTATAATCCTAAGTGGTACATCAAGGGAGCTAGCCTTATCTAGAGACTCACCTCATTCCTTAGGTTGCCCACAAGCCTAGAGGTGATTCCATTGTGCCAATTAAATGAGGAGAGATTTTAATCTCCTCAAAGGGTGAAAATCCAAGTGAAAACACTAACAAAGCTATAGGTTCCATCCTTTCTTAGGCAACCATAACTAGTGCATCACTTGCCCTTGGCTCCCCTACATCTGTTAGGCTATTGAGGCCCATCACAAATATGTTCCCCTTCCACAAGCCACTTAAAATCACCATGGATTCTAAAATTATTGATCCTTAAACATTTTAATCATTCATTATTGACATGGGACCTACCAAGTCCCTATTTGACTCATTTGGGCAATAAGAACCAACTACTTTGTACATCCTTGCAATAGATTTGGCATCTTCTTCTACATATGCACTTCCATTGCATCTACCTCTCACATGGCCAACATCTACTACTACCCCAAATTGGATGAGGTATATAATACATGTATAAAGGAAGGAAATATCTTAGGTGGCCTCCTTAGTACCTCAAATTGGGATGAGGTTTGGTGCAACTATAGGCACTATGAAGAAGGTGGTTAGAAGACAGGTTGATCATCCATAATCAAACACAATTGTTATCCATGAGAGTGAAGAGCATTCCTTCACATTGACAAAGAAAACAAAATTTGGCCCTAGATAGGTGATAGAATATGAAGATGACCCAATATCCTTAGATTAATCATGGGTAGAGTCTACAATTACCTTGATGAAGGGGATGCAATAGGAACTAAAAAATTGAAAGAGCAGGCATTACCAATAATGCTAAACAACACTCTAATTTCACTAATAAACATTATCATTAATGTCTTCAACTTATATAAAGTGATGAATAATATTCAAGAACATGGAATCAAACAAGATAGAATGGTCCTAAAACTTGACCAAAAGCTTACACTCCATGACACCAAGCTAGAAAACTTGGCTAGAGTTATCAGAAGCAATAAATTCCTTGACCTCAAGGTTTTGCCACTTGAAAACATTGATTATTCATAAACCATCCTCATGAATAGGAGGATTTTTAAGACATGGATTGATAAAATCAAGGATTAAAATACATCCTTAGGAAAAATTGAATTAAAAATTGACTTTCTACTAAAAAATGCCATGGTCACTAAGGTGACCAAACCTGATGGCTCCTTCATGGATGAACAAGATTTTAGAGCACAAATGAAGGTATTTATGGATAAATTCTAGTAGGATATAGCCACTACAAAGATAGATGTTGAGGTAATGGGAATTGTGGCAATTGCCAATTAGAGGCTAGAAAAGGTAGATTCAATTAAGGAGGTATTGAGGCCAGTACTCACAGAGCATGGTAGGCTCATCTAGGAGATACTAGACTTATTTCAACCTATGATCCTAGACTTCACTCAGATAGACAAAGAATACTTGGATTGTGTATAGGTATGTACCAAATAATAAATAGAGAAGAAGTAAATACAAGATAAACAAAAACAACAACAACAACAACAAGCAGCCAACTAGCAACCACCTCCAAGACCTTAGGGAATATTTTGTTTCATTTTATAAATTCAAATGAAAATATTCCTTTATAATGTAACATTTTAGCCACTTGGTTTTATTTGGGTGTATTTTGTGGGCCCACATAAACTTATATTATGAATTTTTTGAGCGTATAAATAGGGGTTTCCCTCTCATTTATAACTAGAAAATAGTTGTTACCAAAATTAATACAAGGATCCAAAGAATTTGATAGTTTGTCTATAGTGTTCTCCTGTGTGTGTTCTATGATTTTTGATCCTCACACTTTTAAATGGCTAATAGTTTATTTTTTTCAAGCTAATTTGGTAATAAAACAATTATATTCATGTATTTTCTTGAGTTTAACACTAGGTTGACTAATTTGATAGTATACTTTCTCTATTTTATTCTCATTTATAATCGAATATGCCATGTAATTTACTATGAGTGAGTAATTTTTATGCAAAGTATGTTATTAGGCATATTTATTTCCTTCCTCTAAATCTTCAATTGCATTTATTTATCTTTGAGCATTAAATTAGAGTTGGTAGATGATGGTTTCATTTGTTTTGCCTCAAATGTTAGTAGAATTAGTATTATTGATCATCTTGAGCACAATCTATTTTATGCCCTACCCTACTCACTCTTAGATACACCCATGAATCAATTTAGCTTAATTTATGTTGTAAATATCCATTGTTCATTTACATTTTGGGAAACAATTGGTAAATATTGAAACAAGTTTACAAAGATTAGTAAGAATAAGTGTCACTACATAAACATCTCTTATCCCTGTAATAGGGTCTACTAGCAGACTTTCAAAGTGGTGATCACATCTCTACTATTTGTGTTATTTCTATTACTAGTTATATAAACAACTCAAGCCTCAAGTCCTCCATGACTTAAAATTGAGTTTTTTTACTTTCCCTTTATTCCCTAGTAACACAGGGTGAATAATAAGTGCATCAATAATCCTAACAAAGCAACCTTTAAGTAATCAATCAAGTGTCCTTGAGACACCTACAATATTGGGTTCAAGTCAAAATATTTATAGTCAGGGGTTTGGTAGTCTTAAGACCTTTTATAGGCTTGTGGAGGTTGTTTGGACTATCAAATGCATGAACTATTAAGATGAATAACCTCAATATATAGCTCAATAAGGATACATGTGAGGTTAAAATAGGGATAAAGAAACATAAATGTACATCTATAATTAACTTCAATAGAATTGCTATAGTCAAGTGGGTGAACCATGCTTAATGGAGACTTCAAGGGTATAGACTTTCAAGAAAGGTAATGAGACTGTTAAGAGATCATCATACAAAGATAAACTCATGGGTACTTTGTGTATTTTCAAAACTTCAAAAGCATATTTATTCATATCACAATCCATACAAATGACATTACATCATGCATAATGGTCTATATAGGAGAGATTTACTTTCATAATGAAAGAATGGTGAAATGTGAAGAAAATAATAGTCTAAAATGAATGCATTAATTTGTGGACTTTGGAGGAGACCTTAAGGATCCAAACTTATTTGCATATTTAATTCCATGAAATATTCACCTACATCTACTTAAGGGACTCAATAAATGTGTTGACAATCAAGATAATGAAGCAATAAGGTCTTGCATATTTTCAACATTCATAGGGTTTTGTTATGCTTGAAGAAAAAATTTAGTTTCTTCCTTACTCTTTTCATCCCAACATCTAATAGGTTTAGTAATTGATCTTAAATTCACATATTCAGAGGATCTAGCCTCACAACTAGAGGTTTGGTCTAGATACAAGCATCCCACAACCTTAGATCATTCCAATGTTAGTCCAAATTTGAATCAAATCTAAGCAGTCTAAATTCAATTGGGTGTTATTTGGGTTGCTAAAAAAATCAAAGGATATATGTTAGTAGTTATTATTACAAGGGAACATTCTTTTTTGTCCCACCTTATTCCCTCCTTTTAAACTTTTTTTAACATGAATCACTTTAGATTAATGATCGTTGTGTATATCTATTTATTTGTTTAAGAGTTTGGGATTATATTGGAAAATAAAATGCAATTTACATCATAACAAATTTAGGTAGATTGTGTCACTACCATATTCATGTTGTCTCTACAATAGGGTTTGCTTGCAAACTAGAAGGTGGTAAGTTGTAACCACATAGTCTCTCCAAAAAAATTGAGTGAAACCCTAAATTTTTTAAGGACCTACAATATAATCTAAGAAATGTTATTCTAATGTTCACATTACATTCTTGACATAGACATACATCAACAGTCTAAAAGGACCTAAGGATGAATCTGAATATTCTCAACGTACTATTTCTTGTCATGCACTTTTAGGTATTAGTACTCCTCCAAATATTAAGGTGGTCATTTTCCTCAAGAAATAGAAGTTGACTATATTTATTTAACTAGGAGTACACACAAATTCATCAATAATAAGTTGGCTACTCAATTGAACTATTTTATTTACCCAACTCCAAAATTCCAAATCCTAATTACATGTCGGGGTATAGTCAATTGTTCTGGTAAATGCCCTAGTATAAAGCTATGGGAGACTACCTATTATATAATCTTACATTTTCTATTATCATGGATGGGGATAAAAAAAAAATTGGGATTGTAATGGCTCACCACTTTATTCACAATTGAGATGAATTTTGAGTAATTATTCATACTCATTCATTTAGAAGGAAGGACATTTGAAATACATGGTTTATAGGCTAAATCTATGCAATTGGTTACTTTTCACTAGATGATGAAAATGATCAAAAAAAGTGAAAAAAAATTAATATGCAACTAATTTCCATATAATTTAAACCAAACAAGGAGTCTACCCATATTGAATTAAAACTAGTGGAGTCTACCCATTTTTATCTTATACACCCACTTGAATCCTTTGACCTCTTTTACTTTTGTACCGAGATTTACAACAAGGCTCACTTCTACCTAGGCCAACCCAGGGCCTCCCTGAGCTCGACATATATTCTTAAAAATTGTACTATTTTTTATTAAAAATTGATTGAAGTATATACAAGTAGAGTATTTAGAGTTATATTTATTTTATTATTTTATAAAATTTTAGTGTTACAATTTGAAAATCCTATTTTCTCAAACAATAGTCATGTGCATGATCTTTTAGTATAAGGCTCACTGACATACATTTGGGCACACTCCAATAGGGCCAAAAATATTACAATAATCTAGATAGACTATATGAATCTTAGTGGTTTCATAACATAAAGTGTTAAACAATGAATAAAAGGGCCAAGACAACATAAATAAATCACACATTTTAGATAGAGTAAATATATATATTAAACACTATTAATATTATATATCTAAAAATAAGGATCTAAAAAAATGATGGTAACAAATATGGTCAATGCTTCAGACACTCTACAACCTATTTTGTTCTGATCTGTCAGCGCTCTACAATGTATGTTAAAAAAAAACTAGGAATATGTAGGAATAGGAATATATCTAGTTTGAAATGTTTGATAGTTTTTGTTCCTCTTAAAAATGTGTGAGAATTATATGGACCCCATTTTTTAAAGTAATTTTGAATTTCAAATTTGTTGGGGACTCCCACCTATTTCTGAACGTAAATGCACCTCGAGAGTTGTCAAGTCAAATTGAAGGCAAGTGATATATTTAATATATTAAAATAATATTTATGTATATTATATTAAAATATATAATATTAAAATATTATATATTATATAATATATTTTAATAATATTAAAATGATTTTTATATATATTATATTAAAATATATAATATTCATTTAAAATATATATTATATAATATATTTTAATAATACTAAAATGATATTTATATATATTATATTAAAATATATTCTAAAAATATATATGATATAATGTAATATAATATTACAATATTATATATTATATAATATATAATATATTTTAATATTACTATATAATATATATGTTAATATAGTTTTTAAATAAAATTATAATTATATATTATATATTTTAGTATAATATATTTAATATAAAATATATAATTTATATATAATATTACTCAGTTAAATATATATATATATATATATACACATATACAAACATATATATGTATATACTATAGACACCAATATCGTGTCAACCCCCCCTTGGTCCCCTTCTAAACGTTTACACTCCTAACACACACTTGCACACCTTATTAATTTAAAAATTACTTATTTTAAATTAATTACCTCACCTTGGACACCTCACATAGACACCTCACCCTAAGACTGTTTCTTAGCCTATGAGTCAGCCTGAGACTAGGTCTTCCAAATCCTAACTACCCATGACCTATTCTCACCCCATCTTAACTCCCTAACCAACTCCCGTGCCTTATAAGCCCTTGTTTTGACCATTCTCTAATAGAAAAGGCACTTGGCAGGTGAAGAAATGGGTAAAGGGCTAAAAATAGCCCTTTTACCTATTCTCTCTCCGTCGATGTCGGTTAACCCACAGCTGATGTTGGTAGTTCTATACTGATGCCAGTGGGATCACTGACGTCAATTACATAAGCCAAGCTCTAACATTGAGCTAAGCCAGCCTTTTTCCATTTTTACATGCACACTCTGAGATTTCAAGCACCAGAACTTGACTATCATTCTCTTGGCTACCGAAGGTCTGCATAAATCATTCCAAAGATTGGATTGAAAGATTGTACGAGGACCTCGAGCTACTAAATTGAAGCAATCTATGTTCACTTCATTGGCTCACAACACCGGTCACATCAGCCACAATGAGAATCACTATTCTGACACCTCTGATTCTTCACCTTAAAAGCTAAGTACTCTAGTTTTCATTTCAGTGTTTTAGAATATATTATCAATTAGTTTTCATTGATATTTCTAAATACTGTCGAGAGGCCTGACTTCTTTCATGGAGGGGCTGAAAGGCCTTCCCCTTGTTCTCACCCCCTTTTCACACCAATCCTCCACCTATACCCTTCCTCAGACCTCATTCACCTTCCTGAAACCCTACACTAACCTCTAAACTTTTAGAAACCCCTCTGTCTATCCCAAAAATACTTTAAAATCCATCCAAGGCTAACGACCCCAACCGACATTAGCAGACCAGCCGACGTCAGCACCTTCAACAGACTAGCATCAGCAACCCAACCAACGTCGGCACCATTTACCCGACCAACCTCGGTAGACCCATCAATGTCAGTGACTGTGTTCTGAACCAGTAAACTATAAAGCCATCCAAACAGCCCATCTAGACTAGATAGAACCTTCAACTAGCCTTCTGTAGCATTTTGAGATACACAGACTGTAGGGAATAGGTACACACCATCTACTTTTCTATTTCTTTAGTCATTTATCATTTCTTCCTTTACAATACTTTTATCTTTAAATAGTGGATTGTCATCCCTTAAGGAGCTTCACGCATCTGGGACCGAGTGCATAGCTTGGCAGTCTACCATAGCCTCTTCTAACATCTTTCTTGTTTAAGTTTAATTCTTACTGCAGGTGTTTCCTCCACAACCAAAGAGGAACTCCCACAAGACTTGGATACGGTGTGCACTAAATTTGGGTAACATCAAACCCATAACCTCTTAACCTTAGTTTATTTCTCGTTTGAATATAATTAGTGAAAATCTAGAGAAACATATATATATATATATATATATATATATATATATGTATGTATGTATGTATGTATATGTATATGTATATGTATATATATGTGTGTATATATATGTATATGTATATATGTATATATATGTATATATATATATATATATATATATATATATATATATATATATATGTATGTAAGTATATACATACATACATATATATATGTGTGTGTGTGTATATACATGTATATATATATATATGTATGTATATATGTGTGTGTGTGTGTATGTATGTATGTATATGTATATGTATATATATGTGTGTGTGTGTGTATGTATGTATATATGTATATATGTATATGTATATATATATATATATATATATGTATATGTGTGTATATATATATATATATACATACATACATACATACATATATGTATATATGTATATATGTATATGTATATATATATATATATGTATGTATGTATGTATATGTATATATGTATATACATACATACATATATATATACATATATGTATATATATATATGTATGTATGTATGTATATATATATATATATATACATATACATACATACATACATATATATATATGTATGTATGTATGTATGTATATGTATATGTATATATATGTGTATATGTATATGTATATATGTATATATATATATATATATGTATATACATACATATATATATGTATATGTATATATGTATATATATATATATATATGTATATATATGTATGTATGTATGTGTGTGTGTGTATATATATATATATATATACACACACACACACACATACATACATATACATACATATATATATATATGTATGTATGTATATATATGTATATGTATATGTATATCTATGTATATATGTATATACATATACATATACATATTCATATATATATATATATATAGAGAGAGAGAGAGAGAGAGACACACACACACACACATGAGTGCACACACATATCATGACATATAATGTATGTATATATTTATTGGTGAGAGGGGTTATGTACAGTGAAAGATTGTAAAATTATAATTGATAGTTAAACCTAGTGATTCCAAACCCTTAACAATGTCAAAATATTAAAGCTCAACTTTATAGATAATTATGGGCGTAGACCAATTAGGATCTAAATCACCATGCAATGATTTATTCTATAATGGCTTACATTCTTCATGTAAACATATAGTCTCTTAGCATGTAATTTCCATGTCAAAATTGCAACTCCCTTGGTTTTGATCAGGGTGCATCTATATTCGTTGGATAAAGAGCTCAATTGTGGCTGATCACATTTTATCTTGGTGATTACAATGGAGAAATTGATTTTGTTACAATGGTACTAATAAAATTAAAAGTGACCAAGAGAAATTTTGGGTTTATAAACTAGATTAAAAATTGAAATGGACATATATGTTCTAAACACACCATCTATTCTATGTATGCCTATTATGCCTAATGATGATACATTCTCAAGTATATCACCATAGTCTTGTTTCTCCTAAAGATACTATTAATGTTACATATTCAAAAAATGTGGATGAAAATCCACTTAATATAATGCAAGAGCCTATTTATAAATCACTACCATCGGTTCCAAAGTCCTATGATGATAAATTTACTTCTATCTCCATATTTGAACTTCTATAATTTTTTATTGTAATATGGTCTTGCAAACAACTTATTGAACATTTTATAATTCTTATGATCTCTTAGATGTGATCCAAAACTCATGGTAGATAGCCATCAAGTGTAATTTATTTGGACTTGTATAAGTCCTTAAACTTATATCATAAAGAAAAACATCTATTAGTAGAATACATATGGCCCTGGTGGAAATCATAATATGAATTATCATCATATTAATATCCCTATGGAAGAGGTTTACTCATATCAACCTCTAATAATACCTCAGTGTAGGGAGATCTATGATTTGACACTTGGCCAACTTCTTAATAAGAAGCACTAGAGTCTTTGTGAATCTAGTAATTTTTTTGTATGGTGCATTCTATGATACAACTCAATGTGGCACCTCCATGTTCATTGTTTCATTAGTATGACATTTTAGTTCATTTGGATTAACTTTGTAAGATGGATCGATCTTAAATTTTATATTGGATGAAGCTAATGTAGTGGCCCCATACTTTAACTTGTTGAATGCAAGGAGTTTCATTTCTTGGTCATGGTCAGGGTCACCCTTCATTTTTCTCATAAGTAGTAAATTTTAATGCCACAAAGTGTGGTGGTAAGGGTTAAAATGATACCTATAATGAAAGAGGGTTATGATAGACATATTATGAATCAAGAAGGCCATATTTGGATGCCTTTTAGGTGTTCCTCTCAATGCAATAATCTTTTTAATCTAATGATTTAATCATTTTTAATGATGATTATGCAAAATCCTCACCTTGATTCAAAGTATTCATTGAAATTGACATCAAGGGGGATGAGTATATATTCCCACTCAATGTGCACTCAATGTTTGATGTGATTAATGGATGTGAAAGAGGAATGCCCTTATTTGTATTCAAGTGGTGATAAATAGAAGAAGTAAATCCATACTAATAAAAAGATTTAAACCCTATCACAATTTCATTGTAAATATTTTAGCTATTTTCTACAAGTCTAAATCTCTCTGAATCTAGATAAGGTTCTATCCTCTAACCATAGGAATAAAAATAATTCCTCTACCATTTATCAAAATAAACCATGCTAATTTTTGACTTGGCATGCATGTTAAGAGTTGTTTGTATATTCCACTTGAACTACAATCAAATGTTCAAAAACACAAATCATACTTAATATAATTTTGACTACTTCATGTGCCCATGATATTGAATTAAACAATCAAAAACCATTCAGATAATGGTATTTATCTACGTTTCATCTAATAATTCTTGAAAGTATAGATCTCTAACTATGGCTTGTAAATATGAGTTATTTTATTTGACTAAGACTCAAAATAGCAATAAATACCAGATGGTTGTGTAGCATTGACTAATTAATTTTTTTAGTAAACCTCATCCATATGCATATGATAATACAATCATGAACTAATTATTCATCATATAATATAATTATCATAGTGTCACTCCATGGTGCATCGATCCAATTTCCATGCCTCTCCATAAATGTGAATACAAAAAATTAACACACCTATAAGTATATGAAGTACAACATCTCTAGTTATTTAAAATTATGATAGGAATCCATAATTTAGTTGGGCATTGAAAATATTAATGTAGATGTTTAATACTACCACAAGAAGATATGGTAGACATGCTGTGAATCTAGTAATTTTTTTGCATGGTGTATTCTGTAATATAACTTGATGTGGTGTTGTCATGTTTATTATCTGATTGGTATCACATTTTGATTCATTTGAATTAACTTTTTAATATGGATTGATCTTAAATTTTGTATTGAATGAAGCCAATGTAGTGTCCCCATACTTTAGCTTGTTTAATTCAAGGATTTTCATTTATCGATCATGTTCATGGTCACCCTTCATGTTTTTCATAAGTAATAAATTTCAATGCCACAAAGTGTTGTGGTAATGGTTGAAATGATACCTCTAATACAAGAGGGTTATGTAAGACATATTGTGAATCAAGTGGGCCATATTTGGATGCCTTTTAGGTGTTCACCTCAATGAGATAATCTTTTTCCTCCAATTCTTTAATCATTTGTAATGATGATTGTGAAAAAATTCCACCTTGGTTCAAAGTAATCATTGAAGTTGACATCAAAGTTGATGGATATATATTCCCATTCGATGTACACTCAATTTTTTATGTGATCAATGGATGTGAAAGAGGAACATCCTTATTCATATTCAATAGGTGATAAATAGAAAAAGTAAATCCATACTGATAAAAAAATTTAAACACTATTACAATTCCATTGTAAATATTTTAAATATTTTCTACAAGTCTAAATCTTTCTGAATCTAGATAAGGTTCTATCCTCCAACCATATGAATAACAAGAATCCCTCTTCCATTTATCAAAATGAACCATGCCAATTTTTGTATACAATTCCACCTCTAAATCGAGTTTATTGACTTATCATGCATGTTAAGAGTTGTTTATATATTCCACTTGATCTATAATCAAATGTTCAAAAACACATTTCATACTTAATATAATTTTGACTACGTCATGTGTCCCTGATATTGAATTAAACAACCACAAACCATTCAAATAGTGGTAGTTATCTAGGTTTCATGCAAGAATTCTTTAAAGTGTATATCTCTAACTATGGCTTGTAGTTATGAGTTGTTTCATTTGACTAAGACTCAAAATAACAACAGCTGCCAGATGGTTTTATAGCATTGACTAATTAATTTTTTTAATAAACCTCATCATTATGCATATTATAATATAATCATGAACTAATTATACATCACATAATATAATTATCATAGTGTCACTCCATGGTGCATCCATCTAATTTCCATGCCTCTCCATAAATATGAATACAAAAAATTAACACACCTGTAAGTATATGAAGTAAAACATCACTAATTATTTAAAATTATGATAGGGAGCCATAATTTAGGTGGGCATTGAAAATATTATTTTAGTTAATCAATACTACCACAAGAAGATATGGTGGGCATATTATGACTTTAGTATTTTTTTTGCATGGTGCATTCTGTAATACATCTCAATGTGGTGTTGTCATGTTCATTGTTTGATTGATATCACATTTTGGTTCATTCAGACTAACTTTGTAAGATGGCTTGATCTTAAATTTTGTATTATATTAAGCCAATGTAGTGGGCCCATAATTTAGCTTGTTTAAGCCAAGGAGTTTCATTTCTCGGTCATGCTCAGGGTCACCCTTCATATTTCTCATAGGTAGTAAATTTTAGTGCCACAAAGTGTGGTGGCAAGGGTTGAAATTATACGTCTAATGCAAGAGGGTTATGCAAGTTATATTATGAATCAATCAAGCCATATTTAGATGTCTTTTAGGTGTTCTTCTCAATGAGAGAATATTTTTCCTCCAATTCTTTAATCATTTGTAATGAGGATTATGAAAAAGGCCCACCGTAGTTCAAAGTATTCATGTAAGTTGACATTAAGGGGGATGAATATATATTCCCACTCAATTTACACTCAATGTTTGATGTGATTAATGGACATGAAAGAGGAACATCCTTATTCATATTCAAGTGGTGATAAATAGAAGTAAATCCATATCGATAAAAATATTTAAACACTATCACAATTCCATTAAAAATATTTTGACTATTTTCTACAAGTATAAATCTCTCTGAATATAGATAAGGTTCCATCCTCCAACCATAAGAATAACAATAATCCCTCTGCCATTTACCAAAATGAACCACACCAATTTTTGTATACAAGTCCACCTCTAAATCAATTTTAAAATAGAAACAACTACCAAATGGTTGTGTAGCATTAAAAAATTAATATTTTTAGTAAACCTCATCCATATGAATTATTATTATAATACAATGAACTTATACATCACATAATATAAAAATTATTAATAATCATAGTGTCACTCCATGGTGCATCCATCCAATTTCCATGCCTCTCCATAAATGTGAATATAAAAAATTAACATACCTATAAGTATATGAAGTACAACATCACTAGTTATTTAAAATTATGATAGGAAGCCATTAGTTGGGCATTGAAAATCTTATTGTACCTACTCAATAGTATCACAAGAATATATGGTGGATATATGTGACTCATAAAAATTATCCATAATCAACTAAAATCCAACCATATTCTATATGATTAGTGACATAGTGAGATAGAAATATTTAAGGATGTGATCGGCTTCTTTTGATGACATGTGCCTTGTGATCAAATAATTTGAGGCTAAGATTATATCTATGTGTAGATTTTCAATAAAATAATGAAATTCAAATAATAATATGTACAAAATAATAACAACAAGGTGAAATGTATGTATGTACCTATATAATTCTTAAGGGAATATAAAATGTGAACATGGGGGTTCTTTTGTCAGGAAATTTATTAAAATAAATCCATATTTACACTTAAATATAATTTATAAGTTTGACTCACACCTCAATAAGTTGTTGCACAAATGAAATCACATTAACAACACCTATGTCTACTCCTACCCATATAGATGGAGGAGTCTCAAATGAGATCAACAATAAAACAAACAAAATATCATCATTAGCTACTAATATATATATAATTACATGCATATACATAAATGACAACTTATAACATTTAAAATTACCTATGTATATATAAACATCAACCAATTAGTTGTAGCAATATATGCGATACAAGATGGTTCACAATCTAGCTAGGAAAAAGATGGTATTGTCTCCTATTACAACCTAAAAAATTACATATATATTATTGTAATTTATTATTATGTAAAATAATTATTATCTTGTAAACACTATTTATAATTTAATAGATCCAAAAAAAATTACATGTCAAATTTAAAAGATACTTATAAAAATATAGGAAAGATTTCCAAACCAAATGTATGTTTCAAATAATAAAAAATGAGAAGCAAAGACAATTATAATAGAAAGTGTTCCCATTTAAAATTATGGTTAACACAAACCTTATGATATTGATTAAGCTCTATATATTTTCCATTGTCAAATACTAAAAATTGTATAAGTCAAACTTATGATAATTAGTGTTGTGTTAATGAGGCTTTCACTAGCATCCCAAAAATATTGTATGAGTGATTAACCCTTCAAAAATGGACCCAAAATGTAGTCTTAGTAATAAATCGATCAAAGATCACCCTAAAATGTCATTTTTATGACATCCATGTTTCGAGCTGTGAAAACATGCAATGATAATTATCCATCACTTTTTTTGCAATAGGGGTCAAACCATATCATCTATCCAATTAGAAACACCACCATAATTGGTTTACATCAAATCCTTTTCCTCATCTAATTTAATTTCTAGTGTATAGATCACCACATGATCCACATTATTGTGGTCGAGTAGTAGTGTTAGTTGGACCATCTCCATGTCCACTTTCATAAGCATCAGTATGGGAAAATTGGCTCATATATTACATGAGAGTGTCGGTAAATGCCTTAAGTGCATGTAAACTATCAATCTCTAAAACATCCTTCATTGTAGAAGGGATTGTCTTAGGCTAAAGTGGTTATTTGATATATATTCTCACATGTGGATTTGGCACATGATATGCACCCAACCCATCCTATCGAAAGCCTTTTTATTTGCCTTAAAACTCTTAATAATAAAATTAATAAAGAATTTAATTCAAGATATTAAATTTGCATTAAATTTTCCTCAAAAAATATGAAGGAACCTCATTATTGTTAGAAGGTGGTACATCAAATTCACCTACAATAAGGTAGGGGTCCCATGTTGGGGGATTATTGATTATTTTTGAGGGGGTGCTACTAAGAAATTATAGGATTATTTTTCCTAATTTTTAGTCCTACTTTCTTTAAAAATTTGTGCAATATATGCTACTCAGAAAAATTAGGAGTATTTTACTTTTAAAAAGTTTGTTTGAAAATAAATAAATACATATGATTAGATACAAAACTACATTTAGAAAAAATGAATTTATATTATATGAAACAAAGAGTTTGTAACATTATATTAAAAAAACTGTAGCTAACTGTAGATGTGTGAATACATGCATCTTAGTAACTATGCATTACAAAAAAATGCCAATAAGGTTGTGATATACATGAGTCAAAAATGCCACCCAGTCTTGTCTATAGAAACTAATGAACACATCTCCAACTTACTTTGTGGCACTTGCAGTCAGAAATACCAAGAAACACATCTCACAGTCAGACTTTAAAATTAAAGTTAGTAAGCAATCATTCCAGTCTTAATAAATTAGAGAAATAAACTAAAGGATTTGAGTGGAGAAATAAACTCATCAAGACATTTATTCATTGGTGCTAAGTAAATTTTATCTTAATTTGAATCTGTTTAATAGAAAAATTGTGTATCACTAACTTAAATTATAGCTCTAAAGACCTCATGGTTAACTGAGATTTAATTGTCATTTTGTAAAGTAGAACACAAATTCATTTTTATAATTTGTATTTGATTTAACAGTTCATAGAATTTTTATAACCAAGTTTTAAGGGCTACAAAATTAATCATTTGCATTACTTGAAATTTGATTGTCCATCTACTTTACTGCCAATTATTCCATGCCAAGTGTCATCTACAACATCAAATTTAATGATTTGTGATACATTATTTCAACTTTGTGATAAGTGATTACAAATTCTAATTTAATTCCTATGAAACATTAATGTTTGATAAATTTTCTCTTCAAAGTAATCTACCTCATCTACTATGCACATGGTGAAGCATCATAGAGTTTTAAATCCAAACCTATGAGCACATTTTTAACCCTCTCATGTCCCTGAATGTTAAATGAAGTATAATCTCATCCCATTTTCATGTTACGTGGCATTATATAATTCATTAAGGCATACAAATTCATGTAGTTTGTAAAAAAATATTATTTTTGTACTATTAACAATATATAGATATATAATTTTTATAATATTGATAAATAAAGTTTTTGTGATTCTTGTATTGAAATATTTTTTTCTAGAGTAAAGTTGCTTGGCTTATACTTTTTTGTTTAAATTTAATTGATTTTACATGGATGTGATTTGTCCACATATTTTTGAATTGTCATTTTGTAAAGTAAAACATAGATTCATTTGTATAATTTTTATGTAATTTAATAGTTTTTAATCTTTTTATAACCAAGTTCAAAGGGATACAAAATTAATCATTTGCATTACTTAAAATTAATTGATTGGCCATCTGTTTTATTTCCCATTATCTCATGCCAATTGTCCTCTTCAACATCAAATTTAATACTTCATGATACATGATTTAACTTTTGTGATTCATGATTTCAACTTTTAATTTAATGCCCATTGCCTACCAAACATTATTAATGTTTGATAGATTTTCTCTTTGAAATAATCTATCTCATCTATTGTGCACATGGTGAAGTGTCATAGAGTTTTAAATATGTTCTTGTGAGCACATTTTTAACCCCCTCTCATACATGAATGTTAAATGGAGTAGAAACTTAGCCCATTTTCATGTTATCTGGCATTATATAATATGTTAAAGGCATAAACATTCATTTAATTTTGTTAAAAATATATTATTATTTATATACTATAAACAATATATAGATGTGTTAAAATATATTATACTGAAATATATAATTATATATAATATTGATTTATAACCTATATTAACATATATTGCATAGTCTTGGAGATTCCATCCCCATTATATCAAATTTAGAGGAAGGAGGAGATTGAACTTTAGTGAGCAATAGAAAGAAAGGTAGAGGAAAGAAAAAAATGGAACCTCTCAACATGACCCTCAGATCTCGTATAAAAAACAATTTAGAAGTGTCTTAAGCTATATTTTTTTGGTTTTTTGTCTCTCGTAGGGCTGTAGCATAGTCACAACATATTTACATCCATTTTCATTTTCTACTAGAAGAGGAGTTTCTTTGAGCTATTATTCTTTTATCTTTTTCTCCATTGTACAAGGGTGTGACATTTTCAAAGCCCATTCTTTACCAATAATAAAAACATATATATTATATAATATAATAATATTTATTAATATTAAAATATATTTTACAAAATATATAATTTATATA
Source organism: Torreya grandis (assembly GCA_037957365.1). NCBI lineage: Eukaryota > Viridiplantae > Streptophyta > Pinopsida > Cupressales > Taxaceae > Torreya > Torreya grandis. The sequence goes on along the minus strand of JARHVA010003377.1, from coordinate 884,922 downwards.
TAATATTAACACATAATTAATCAATTTAATATACAAAAATATTATGATATATATTATATGTCAATATTTATTTAATAAATAATATAATTTGTGTGTGTGTGTGTGTTGGTAAGATGGGTTATCTAAAGCAAAAGAGTGTAAATCGATAATTACACCTATTAGTTACTCCAAACCCATGATAATGTCAAAACAAGTTCATCTAGCTTTGTGGGTGAAAACCTATCAATATCTAAATTACCATGCAATTCTTTAGTCTACGATGGCTTACATTCTTCATGTAAAGAGATAGCCTCTTATCACAATCTCTACATCAAAATTTCAACTCTCTTGGTTTCAATTAGGGGGCATCTGTATTCTCTAGATAAAGAGCTCAGTTGTAGGTGATCAGGGTTTATTTTGGTGATTGCAATACAGAAATTGCTTTTATTACAATGATGCTAAAAAAAATAGAAGTGACCAAGAAAAAATTTGGGTTTAGAAATATGATAAAAATTTGAAGTGGGTATATATATTCGAAAGACACCATCTATTCCAATGTGTATGCCTACTATTATACCACTACCACTTATTTTTCCTAAAGATATTAGTAATTAATAATGTTACATCTTCAAAAAATGTGGATAAAACTCCACTTATTATGTAAGAGCCTATTATTTCTAAATCATTACCATTGGTTCCAAAGTTCCATGATGATAATTTTACTCATATTTTTATAGTTGAACTTCTATAATTTTCATTGTATGTCTTGTAGCGAATTATGAAATATTTTCTAATTTTGATGATCCCTTAGATGTGATCCAAAACTCATGATAGGAGACCCATCAATTGTAATATTTTGGGACTCGTATAAGTCAAGGATTGACCAAATATGATCAAGGGTTGATTACAGGTGTAGGGAAAGATATGAATTGACACTCAGCTAACTTTATAATAAGAAGCAATAGAGGATTATGAATCTAGTAATTTTTTTACATGATTTATTTTGTAATATAGATTGTTGTGGCACCATCATGTTCATTTTTTGATTGGTATCACATTTTGGTTCATTCAAATTAACTTTATAAGATGGATTGATCTTAAATTTTCATGTATTGTATGAGGCTAATGTAGTGGCCCCAAAATTTACTACCTTGTTTAATGCAAGGAATTTGATTTCTTGATCATTCTCAGGGCCACCCAATTATTTATTATAAGAAGGAAATTTTAGTGCCACAAAGTGTGGCGACAAAGGATGAAATGATACTTCTAATGTAAGAGGGTAATGCAAGACATATTGTGAATCAAGCACATAATTTGGAGGTCTTTTAGGTGTTCTTCTCAATGAGATATTTTTTTCCTCAAATGTTTTAATTATTTGTAATGAGGATTGTGAAAAATCCCCACCTTGGTTCCTTTACCTTCATTTACAAGATTTTATCTCAAATACAAATCTATATCTAAAGACATTTATAAAAGGATTCAAGTCTAGTATATAATAATGTATGGAAATCTATTTACAAACATACTATATAAATAGAAAGTGTTCTTGTGATAATTGGAAATGATCTTAGTCATCATAGAATGGACCAATTAGTCATCATAAATGCTCTCCAAATGAGTTAGTAGCTAAAAAGGAATTGATCATCTTGGGATGTACCAGTTAATCTTCAAAATGGCCTTGAAAAGCTTCTCAAATGATCCCTAAACCATAAAAATCTACATTTAAATACAATGTATAAAAGGAAAGTCAATATATAGAAATAATATATATTTAAAGTGTTCCAAGGTAGCTAAAAATGGCATTGATCCTCTTGAAATGTACTAGTTTATAGTAATCTAAATCTAGTCAAACATCAAATTACCTAAGTAAGATCTAGAGTCATTAGAATTAAATATAATTACATATGAATTCACAATTAAAATCAACATTATAATCTTAAAGATAAATTCTCTAAATCATGATTAAATGGAATAAGAAAACAAGAGGATTTGATTGATTACCTTAGACTCAGAATTTTGACATTAATAATGTTGGTATGATCATGCACTATTTATGATGGATTATATTGTCATGGAGACTCTTGATTGATTTAATATTTTGACATGGATTAGGTAGATTATTTGTAGTTAGATCCAATAGAGTAATGAAGTTGTTTAAATAGAAAGAGGAGAGAAGGATCAATGGTTGAGATTCAAAGTTGGCTTGGGGAGATCAAGGGTTGGGGATTATTATTAGAAGCCTCTAGATTTAAAGGCTTATAAAGAGCAGGGATGAGAATAGAGATAATTCTAGAATTGGAGAATTATGTAATCTTATTAGGGACTAATTAGGATTAGGTATGGGTTTGGAAAGGGATTAGGTGGGTGATTAAATATTAGGGGTGTAGGAGAGCTTAGGGATAGGCTAGTATAGGTGGTAGGTGGGCCATGAGAATTTAAAATTCTCAAATAATAGATAAGTTGGGATTAGGATAAGATAATGGGGATTTATAATAGTTAATTGATTGGTGATAATGGATAAGGTTAGTAAATGACAAACAATGAAGGGGGACATTAGATAACTAATTAGAAAGGGGTGATAAATTAGAGGGATGAAAGGGGATAAATTAGGTAAGTAGAATTAGTGTCAAATAATAATAATATTAATAGTAATGTTAAATGGAGAGAATGAATTTAGATGCATACATCTTGGGATGTACCATTTAATAATCAAAGTGTCCTTGAAAACATTTCGAAGAGATATAATTAAATCTTGTGTTTCATCAGTAATATAATTTATATAATCTTGATAAATGAAGTTTTTGTGATTCTTGTATTAAAATATTTTTTCAAGAGAAGTAAAGTTGATTCACGTAAAATTTTAGGTTTAAATTTAATTGATTTTACGTTAATGTGATTTGGCCACATATTTTTTACCCTAATATTGGGCTTCAAAGTTGAATTACTTATGTTGTTGGCTAAAATGTTTAACCCTGAATCTGCATTGAGATATCACACCTTGTTGTCATGAATAAAAAGTTGATGTTTATAGATTGGTATGATGTATACTGATTATTCCCTCATATAACCATAATTTAGATAACCCCACAAAATTCTTTCCCAAGTCTAGGTCGTTGAGTTACTAGGTACGATTTTGTGTCACTTATTTTAATTACTATTTTGGGGTTGAATTTGTCTTCAAATATTAGTTTGTAAATTCAAGGCAACTCACTCTCACAAGTATTTTAATTGGTGAATTAAATTATCTCAAAGGTATTCTATGTGGCCTAAAAATTAAGGAGTCAAATCCCTATTAGACAATTTAATAATGTAATTTAATGAACAAATATAAATAAACTTTTTTCATTAGATTAATTATAATAAATAATAAATATTTATAAATATCTTTATATTAAAAACTATCTGAGTTTATTATTTAATTTTATTTATGAATAAATATTTAAATATTTTTATTAAGTAATGTAGATTGTTTAAATGTTTAATATGTTTAAATATATAAATATTTTTATATGTTACAAATTTTTATATAAACTTTTAAATTATTATAGAATTAAAAGTTTATGTGTGCTTCAAAATTAGGGTTAAGTTTATCTTTTTATCTCTCCATTATTTTATCTCAATTTGTTTCTCTCCCTTTAGAAGGCCAAAAAACATTCTTTTATTGACTATTAGGTTAACTATGGTGTTAGTGGTGGAAGTGTTGACCCCATTTTTCACTATCATTTCTACAGGTCCTTCTTGTCAGGTATTTAATCTATTTAATGTATTATCTTACTATATCTAAAATGTGTGATTTATTTGACTTGACATGACCCTTTTATTCATTTTTTACTTTTTTAAGTTATGAAATCACTAAGATTCAGGTAGACCTAGATTTTTGTTACGAAATGGTTGAGATAATGAAATGGCAGAGATTAGGATTGTTTAGCACTTACTTGTATTCAATAGGGACCTAAATGGTGAATGTGAGGGGAAAGTAGACATTTTTATTAATTGTAATCAAATAATCATAGTCAACAAGTGCCATGATTCAAGAGGGTTTTAATGGTTCCATCCCATCTCTATATCCTCGCATCATTTGTATGTTGGCTCTATTCAAGATACTACAAATTATTTATATTTTAGACTAAGTTAAAAAGTCATTTTTTGGCCTATTCTAGGTTATTATTTTTGAGTTAAATTGTTTCCATTTTATGCTAAGTTAAAAATACATTTTTTGTGATGGCTAACTTTTCCCTCATGTCACATCATAAACTTTAATGATTGAATGGTTGAATAACACATATAATTATTATTTGGGGAGGCAAACTTTCCCCTCGTGCTTTGATATTCTTGGGTAGAGGGGTCCCATTCATCATTATATATCAAAATATTGCTTATAAAATATCTACACCTTAAAAGTAGGAGTAACAACTATTTAGGGAGAAGTTTTTGAGGGGTGGGAAGCAGCAAGGGGATGAAGATTTGTATGGCTTCTATTTTTTTTATGGTTGATAGCTATCATTTACATCCAATCAATTTTTATTTTTTTTCAAACAAAAGTTTTGTATTAAAATACTCCTAATTTCTCTCAACATCATGTATTACACATAATTTTTTTATTCTTCGAAGCACATACGGGTATTTTTAGAGCATCCTATACATGTCTTTGAAACATCCTTTATAGGTCTTCAGATCATTCCTAGAATTCTTTAGAGCATCTTGTGTATGTCTTAGGAGCACACCTAGAGCATCTTCAGAGAAATTATAGAGCATATTTGGAGTGTCTTAGAAATATTCAATCTTTGGAGCTTACTTACCGAATCCTCAAAATTGTACCTAAAAGAGTAGTCAAAATTGTGTGTTGCCTTCTCAAAATTACCCCATTATTGGGATGTCTTGTTGTACTCAAAATTACCCCATCCTTCGGATGTGTTGTTGTACTCAAAACTACACTATTCATCTAAGTTAGACATAATAATAAGGTAAATAATTAGTAATAAATTACATAAAAATAAAAAATAAATTGCATTCATATCCTACTTAAATCAGACTTTAACTATGAAATGTAATACAATATAAATCAAAGTCAACACTTTATGGATAGTTTATATAACTATGATGAGCTATATGAAATGCTCATCATTTCTCCCCCACACTTTACCTTTTACAATTCCTCTTGTAAATAAGTGGGATTATTGATCCTTAATCCAAATTTCTTGAGTCAAATCTTTGACTCAAATCATAAACTTCAAAATGACAGCCCTAACCATGGTGGCCCTAGGGCAAGAATCCAAGATCTCTAAAAATTTTATGCAACCAAGATTGAAATTCAAATTTTACTTGAGAAATTCAACACCACCATAGAGATAGAGGACACAAAATGATAGGAGGCCTAAACCTCATCCCAATCTAGACATCTGAACCTCTTTCCTCTAAGAGATGAGTGATTATCTAGTAAACTATTTGGGCTCTTCTTAGACTCTATCTAATATTGATGGGGCTAAGGACTTCCCTATGCTTCAAATCAAAAATTAATGAATCTCACCTAGAAATAATTTAATTGATAATGTTGGATTATAAATTTTGCAGTCATGAAAACTATCTAATGCATGTATTTTTGTGTGTTTCCAGGTGCCAAATCAACCTGTGTAACACTTTTCAAACACCATTGTGCAGGATCAAATCAATTCTAATCACCTTAAAATTTAACATGATGGTATTCAAATTTGATAATAATGTGAGGACCAAAAAATTCTCATAAATTCACTCTCACATGCAAAATGTGTAGCTATGAAAATTGGTTTTTGAGCTAATTTTCACTTGTCAAAATTCTATGTTTTCAATTTTTATATCTAGCTAATGCACACATTTCAAGCTCATTTTATCAGTGGTAAAGGAGGTCAAATATTTTTAAAATTTATCATGGTAATATATAAATATCATTAGAGTGTAATGGTAAATATACTGCACACATATTAGATATAATGTGTGGAATGCGTAGCTATGAAAATTAGCTTTTGTGCTGAAGTAAAGGTCACATGGGTTATTTTGATCTTTTAAAAAAACTAAAAATACCCTTTTGAGTGTCTTTTCAAGATATTTATATAAATATAAGATATGATTGGTTGCTCTCATATATTGATATATGATTTTCTATGTTTCCATGTTTTGAAGGTGCTTATGTGATTATGTACAACTACGTGTTGGTTTTTTAGCCATATCTTTTGATCCACAACTCTAGTTTCGATACCATTTATTGTGTTGGAAAAATCAATTCTCCATATTTTTAATTATTTTTATTTCACGTTAGAAAAATATATATTCAAAATTGGGTAATATCATAGCTGCAATATTATATTGATTTGACAAGCCTTCATAAAGTGTCTAGAGGCTTCTAGAAAACCAAGTGGGAAATGTGACAAATTTGGCAAGTGGTAGAGGTTAAGTGGAAAGAAAAGGCAACTCAAATCATTTAGTATTCCTTTTATAACAATGAATAATTTCTCCATGTAGGATGACATCACTCAAGTTATCATCCATTTCCCCTTCTTCTGTCTTCCATTTTCTTCTATATATCTCTCATTTTTCTTATTGTAAGAGACTAATTGCTCTTATGGTATGGATTATCCCTACCAATTTTGTAATGAAAACACCTCTTGTTATAAATATAAGATTTAATTTACCTTTCTATATGATTTCATCTTGTGTTTAAGTGAGTTTTTACATGAATACTTCATAAAAGATCTCTCTTTCTTCTTATTTATCCTCTCTCTCTTGCCTCTATGCAAGATAATTTTATGTTTATAGGTCTTAAGATGTGCTAGATAAATCATTAGGTGAAGATAGGTTGTGGATATGATTACCCCTTCCTCCTTTATCTTATTTTCTTGATCCTTCCTAAGAAACACTTATGCAATGAGCTAGTTATGGAGTTTGTGTGTGTATGAGTTCTTGGCTATCATATGTGTGTGTCTCAGAGAAATGAGGAGTGCCAAAGATTGGTGTATAACCCTTTTTTTTTATACATACCTTTCTCCTCTTTCTAACCCTTTTATTTTGTAATCATTAGTTTAGATTAGTTTGCTAAGATCCTAATTGATACACCTAGTGATAGGAAGTCATTATACCTCTTATTTAACCAATCAATATATCGGTGTCATTTTCAACCAGGGTAGTGATCAATGACTATTTTCAATGAGACAATTTTTCATTAAAGTTGTACAATTAATTATTTAGGGGGTTTTACTTTTGTTTTTCTTTTTAAATCCTAAAAATAATAAATGAAACTCTAACTCTAGTTTACAGAAAAGTAAATCTAAATTGTTTGTTAATCATTCACACTATCAACATCCAGAACTTAAACATCTATAACTTTAAACTAGAAACTTAACAAATCCCTAGAATGAGAAGGAGATGTGTATTTAAACTCATCTTAGCATATATTCACATGATACAAAATCTTGGTAATCTTAACACCTAAATACATTTATTCAAAGTATAGACAATCTAGAAGTTAGATCCCATATTTCTAATCATAGACAATAAATAAATAATCTAAACTAAAGATACTTTTCTGGTTTATAAAATAAAAATATAAATATATCTAGGTTGTTTTAAGCCATTACCATGAATGGTAATGTCTAAAATAAGACATCTAAATATAGAAAGTTTATTTATAGATATCCGTAGAATTATTATTATAAACAGTAGGATCCAACTGGTCTTCAGAGAACATCTAGGTATCTTTAGAGTATCATATATAAGTCTTTAGAGTACCCTATACAGGTATTTAGATCATTCTTAGACTTCTTCAAATTATCTTGTATATGTCTTTAGAGCACACCAAAAGCATATTTAGAGTAATTATGGAGCATCTTTTGAATGTCTTTGAAGTGTTCAATCTTTAGAGCTCACTTTCCAAATCATCAAAATTGTAGCTGAAAGGGTTGTCAAAATTGTGTTGCCTTATCAAAATTACCCCATCATTGGATGTGTTGTACTCAAAATTACTCCATCCTTGGGATGTGTTGATGTACTCAAAACTACACTATTCATCCAAATTAGACATAATAACAAGGTAAAAAATTAGTAATAAATTACAAATAAATAAAAAATAAATTGCATTCATATCCTAATTAAATCAAATTTTAACTATTAAATACAATTTAATATATAACCAAAGGAAACACTTTATTAGCAATTTATATAACTATGATGTGTTATATGAAATGCTCATCATTTCTCCTCCACACTTTACCTTTTTCAAGTCCTCCTGTAAAGGAGTGGGATAATCTATCCTTAATCCAAATTTCCTAATTCAAACCTCTAACTCAAATCATAAACTTTAAAATGATGGCCCCTGTCCTAGTGGCCCTTTGTCAAGAATTTAATATCTTTGATAACGTATACACCCAAGCTTCAAATTCAACTTTTACTTGAGAATTTAAACACTAACATGGAGATAGAGGACATAGAATGATAAGAGGTGTAAACCTCATTCCAATACATACATCTAAACCTCTTTCTTATAATAGTTAAGTGATTATTTGGCAAACTACTTTGGTTCTTCTTATACTCCATCTAATATTGGTGGGGCTGAGGACTTCCCTGCACTTCAACTCATTAGCTAATGTATCCTGCTTGAAAAGACTAGCATTGAAACCATTGGCATAATAGTGGTTTAGAAAATCTCTAAAATCAACAATATTAGATATCAATAGCTCATGATACTTGTTCTTCATATACATATGATACAGTGGTTGAAAAGAAGAAAAAAATTTCTTTTCTTCTATAAATTGTGGTCTTAATCATAACCCAATGGTGCTTTGTAATTATATAAATATAATATTAGCCTATTGTCATTCCTATTGCCTTGGTCCCTTTTAATTCATGAGGTACCCTTTAATATGTTTAGAACTTAGCTTAAATCTTTTATCCTAAGTCCTTTATATGCTCTGAAGCTTAACTTTTGTTCTTATTTATAGGATCAATGATCCATATTTGCTCATACAAGATGTATCTAATAGAGCGTGACAAGAATTTAAAATTAAAACTTCAACCAAATATTTAAAGCCCAAGCATGTTCTTGAGATCTATGGTCTATGTGATCCTAGTATAGTTGATCAAATGATGCATGCAACATTGAATTGTCAAAGGTTATATGGATCCCCATAGGGGTGATAAGTGTCACCATCATGAGAGCCTAGTAAAAAGATATAATGATGCATGGAAGCCTAGTATAAAGAGTATAAAATCATTGATCAGTCATCATGTGGCACACACAAGAAAAAAGATGAACCCAAGAATGACAAGTGGCAAGCTTAGTAGAGAGCCCCATGGATATGTTTAAAATTGACACTCGCATGCCCATCAATGATATTCACATAGATGTCAAATGATAATTATGTGGATGTAAAATTTAAGAAATCAAATATCTCTATGGATGTGTTTAAAATTAATATTCATGCACCCATCAAAGATGTTCACATAGATGTCAAATGATGGTCATGAGGACATTAATTTTAAAATAATAGAGAGTTCTAATGATGAGTTTAAAATTAAAGGCCACGTACCCATCAAAGATATTCATATTGATATCAAATGATGGGCATGTGGATGTCAATTTTAAGATAATTGTTTAGATCCAAATTCAAAGGCAACAATCATATTTTGATTAGTGATGAGAAAAATGTCTTGGGGATGCCATGGAAATGCCACATCAAATCCACGTGAGTGTAATGTGCCAAATTAGAGACCTTGAAAACTTGGTAATCTAAAGGTAGGGATCTAAGCTCATGATGTTTGAGCTCATAGTTGCTATTGGATCACTATTAGAACCTGCAAGAATGACATGGGAAGGTGAGGACCATAGCCAAACCCTATGAGCATTATGATTGATCTAAAGGGAACTGAATTGTCACCTATGTAAAGATAATTTGAGGTAGATTCTATTAGGGAGTGGTTTAAAAGGATTTTCAGCAATGATGGGGGACATATCCTATATCCTTAAGTAACTATATGACAATGCATGTATTGGGCAACATCAAAAAGCAATGAAGACCCTACAATAGAAACAAAGCACTTCATCAGCCAGAGGGTTCTCAAAGTTAGAATATTCCTCATATGGCTTAACCTTATCCATTTTAAAAGTGAAATATTTTGTTTGAAAAGGTATGTGTGGTTTGTAAAACACACTAAATATAGATCAGTCCATTGGGAAAGTCTAAAGTATTTCTAGAACATTTGTGGAAAGGATAGGTGTCCCTACACCTATACTTTTTTAACTAGTTAGGATTGACCAACATGCTTCCTTACATCTTATAAAAGGAGCATGTCAATTGTAAAATGGAGAAGGTTCTTAGAGCCAAATTACTTTTTAAACTTTTAGAAATGAATACAAACAAGGAATTCTACAAAGTCTATCCATTATTTTCTTGTGTAAAGTGTTATATGGTTTCTCTCTCAATTGTTTGGTTTCAATTTCATATTTGAATGGTTCTTATGGATTCTAGACGTGTATCTTGAATGCAGAGTTGCTAATTTATGCCAATGCTTGATTAGTTAAAATTTCTTAGGCTTATTTCACTTTTTTCACTTTTTTTAAATTTGGGCTAATATTGTTTACTTATAGGAGTGAATATTTAAGTGAGCTTGGTTCCTATTTGCATCAATTCATACCTTCCTTAGAATCTTGCCTAATGTATGTTGTGATTTGGACTTAAAATCCTTCACTTCATACATTGGTTAAATGCATGTTCATATGAGATTTGAACTTTTTCATAATGTTTGGAACAAAGACCAATAACATCTTTCTTTTCTATCTTACCTTTCCTTTTGGTCTTTTTCTACCCAAATCAGTTTAGCTTAATTCTCATTATAAGTATCCATCTTAGATTAGTTATTATATTAAATATTGATCATAATTCACTCTAATTAGAATAGAATACTTCATATTTTACATAGATCAACTATTTGGCCATGGTGGCTCCCAACCACCAAATATTATAAATATTGTAAATAGTCCACTTATTTTGCCTCTATTCCATCAATAAATAATAGGATTATCACAACCTATAACTCATGCATTGAATTCATATAATTATAAAATGAGAAGTGTTTATTAAACACTCTAAGAACCTTTGATACATATTCAAGCATTAACAGGTGAAGCTTCACTGGCACTAGAAGGAGAGCCTAGTTAGATATTTCTGAATTTATAGAATCTTTGCTCATTCTAGTGTATTTTTATCAAAGATTGATGTAATATTTGCATATTTATATTTATTTTATCATATTTTTTCAAATATAATTTATATTTTTAGTTGTATACCAATATTTGTGCTTATTTAGAGAAAGATTGACATTCTTTGAAGATCCATGAGTATTTATGGTAAAGATAGTTTAAATCCAAGGTGTTTAAGGTGAGTAATAGTGGTTTTGTTCAAAGATTGATTATTTGAAAATTTGAGTTCATCTAAGTTGAAATGTGTAAGTATAATTCACATTAATTTATTTGGACATATCTTTGAGTTAATTTAGTTAAAGATCAAAGTCTTTTACTATCTTTTATACATATTTATGCAAAATTTACTTAATATACAAGTCTGATCATTTTTCTTTGTAAAGATGAGGCTTACACATCATATTTCAAACATAATTTAGAGATAGAACCACCACAAGTGATATCCTCATCAAAATATGGCATGGTTAGGTGGATTTTCTATCAATATGCCTGGTCAGGTATATGACTTACCAAGAAACCCTGAAAGGTATTTACCTTCTTTCACTCCTAATGATGTTGTCATTGATAAGAAACATGTTAGATCTTTCAAAGCTACTTTAAGACTCTTAAATTTTATTCATGAAGATGCAACATGTAGTTTGTTCCCATTTACTTTCAAAGATGTTACATATGAATGGTTCTTTAACCTTTCAAAAGATTGCATAACTAGCTACGATAATTTTAAAATAATCTTTATTTATCAATTTGGTAAAAGCATTAGTCCATGCATTTTATATCAATAATTCACCACTATTATAAGAGACTCAAATGATCCTTTAATGCTAGGTTTTAGAAGATGTTTAGCAGAATTATAGCCCCTTATAGACCTAGAAAAGCTTTGGCCTTAGTTGTTTACAAGGATGCTTTAGATCCCATGACTTATATATTTATTAAAAGGTCTATTGGAGTCATAAACACCTTAACATTGGATTATGTTGAAGCTATAATAATCAATGATCAAATAAAACCTCAAGATCAAGTTGCATATGTTATCCTAGATGTCAACCTTAATTTCCCAACACTGAATTTCATTCCTAATGCCAATCAGAGTGTGTATGCCTTAAATTAGATAGTAGAATTGAACCAATTGCCCTCAATCCATGCTTATCTTGGCCAAGGCTACATTTGAACCTATGTTTTATCAAGACATTATTGTAGGGACATCTAGATTTATATAAACTTATAAATCCTTTGTGCAAGCTTTTGATTTTCCATTTGAAGAAGAAAGTGAACCAAAAGAATGATCTAGAAGATTAAATGGATGTTTAAGAAGATCAGCCCCATGAACAAGATCATATACAAGCTGACTTCTCTTTAAAAGATAGCTTTGAAGGCAATTCGTATGAGGTCATTGCTAAAATAGAGTCTACCCTTGAAGAAGAAGAATACTGGTGGTAATATTTATACCAAGATTTTTTGAAATAAATTGAGGTATTTCAAGATAGTCATATCATTTTGGAGACCCCAAATCAAGATGAGTTGGGACTTGATTGGGTAGCTAAGATGTTATTCTACATAAAGGATGAGGATGAAGCAAGTGAAATGGATCAGGAATTTTCATATGACACCTTCAAAAAGGTGGAAGTATGTGATCAACTTGATTCAAATAGTAATGTTGTATATAAATTTCATGCTCTTTCAGTTGATCAAGATGAAGTAGCCTTTCAGGATGACTTGGAAATTTTTGGTACAAAGATTGATAGTCTATCCCCACCTTAAGATAAATTTAATGAAGACATTAGGACAAAAATGCTAGTTGAGATGCCATCATTGAATGAAGATAATATAAGTCACTATCTATCTATGATTGAAGGAAAATTAACACTCTTGATACAAGATATATAGATTTGGGAAGAAGATGATTGGGTCTTAGATTCATACCTTCGATCCATACATCTAAGAATGATGATAGGAGGCCAAGATACATTACGTATAAGACATAATCATAAAAGTGCTCCTATCCACAAGAAGAGGCTACTAAGTTAAATAAATCATGCTTCAAGGTTCCATGGTAGGATAAATAATTTTCTATTTGATCCTAGAGGTAGGCCCTTTTATGGAGTTAGTGTAGGTCTTTAGATTAATTTCTTTCTTATTTCTTTCCTTCATATCCCTTATTTGTAAATAATGTCTATATATTTTTTTTTCATTTTGTGCATTGTGCCTTGCTTCTAAATAAGTCCTTTTATATAATCCTCAACTTGAGTTTCATCTAACTACTCAAGAGATTCATAGTTCAGAAACACAGGTATGACTTCTCAACATTGGTTGATCATGGATTGTTGAAATATTAGCTTGATGTTGTAGTTTAGAGAAGCTCAAAAATACTAATGGATAAGTTAATTGTTTTTTAATATTCTAAACCTTGTTTTGATCAAGATTGGTTTTAATAAAGATTGCACATGTAGGATGAAAGATTAAACTATTAGGACATAGTCGTGCTTGCACCTAAAAAAACCATTAATTGCCTAGGACAAAGTTTATAGCCAAGGATGAGTGTCTAAAAATTGAACACTTGACCAAATCCCTAAACCTGGCTAACCTGGTTCCCAACCTTTGCTAGAAAGTCAAAATGACTTAAAAAAATCCAAAATAAGATCCCTATCACAAAATTTAAATAGATTTCTAAGCAAAGGTGGTTATGGTAATCTCCACTAGGGCTATGGATGCCTGACTAGTAGTGAATCAAGGCCTTGAGTGGAGCCAAAGGTATATTTTTTAGGGATATGGATGCCTGGATGGAAATAAAGATATTCCCAAGCCTTATTTGAGCCAAATCAAGGTTCTTAATGAATATTAAAACATGATGAAAGTCAATATTAATGATTAAAGTCATGAAATTGGAAGTTGTTCTCTAAATCCTTTTGCAATCAATAAGTGGAATAAAAGCACACACACACAACATGACTAAGTTTTGATGTTTCATCATAATTTTGCATATGCAAGATTTATTCTAACCATGAACTGATCTTAATAATGGTGCCTAATCAAATGGAATAAGTAGCTTAATTATTAGTCTAAACTAGAGTCTCTAAATTCTAACATATTGTTATGTTTCCCCTAGAAGTTTCTATTTGTTGAGGTTAACATACCCCTATTTATGAAAAATGAGGACCCATGTGTCAAATTGTGAAAATTTGTACTTTGAAATTGAAGATTCACTTGATCAAAGTGTCATTATCACAATTTCAATTTTTTTTTATTTGAAGATTATCCACACCATGGCTTGGCTGACTTATTTGTTTATGGTTCAAGTTTGATATTATTTAAAGTGCTAACATTAGATATTTGTGTTTCAAGTTGTAGGTTTAATGGAGCCCATTTGGGAATGAATATGCTTAAGGTTTTATGTTTCAATGTTAAATTTATCTTTTAAGAACTCGGTATATAATTGATTAATTAAATTCATAATTTGAAACCCTAGCTTAACATTTTACTTAGACTTTTTAATTCAAATTTAAATTTTCTAGGAGATTTTATCTAAATTTATTTGGGAACAAATTAATCATACCATGTACTTAATTTAATTTTTATCCTAAAGCTTTGTTGTGTTTTTTAACACAATCAAACCATAAGTTAAAAATCCTATGGTTGGTCTCTTTTATGCCCCATGATCCCTTTATTCCCTTCTATCCTAGCTTGGTATAAAACATTGCATGGTCTATTTGTTATAAGTCTTAGCCTAAAGTCTTACCCTAAGTTTTATCATATTTATTAATATGATGAAAAATTTAGGCTAAGATTTTATGATATGTCTTTGTTATTCACGGTGTCCTTTTATTTTAGGTTTTTAACCTTGGTCCAAAGTCTTTATGCCTTGGTCCCTTTTAATCACAAGGTCTCCTTTAATATGTTTAGAACTTAGCTTATATATTTTATCCTAAGTTATTTATATATGATCTTGAGAATAACTTTCATTATTATTTATAGGATCAATGATCTGTGATTGCTTGTATGAGATGGATCCAATAGAGTGTGACAAACATTGAAAAGTCAAACCTCAACCAAAGAGTTAAATATTGAGCATGTTCCCAAGATATATGGTCTGTGTGAGCCTAGTATAGTTGATTGAATGATGCATCAAAATTTGAATTGTCAAAGGTTCTTAGGAGTTTCATGGGGGTGACAAGTGTCACCATCATGGGATCCCATTACAGAGATCAAATGATGCACAAGATCATAGTACAAAGAGCATAAAATCATCGAGTAGTCACCACATGGTACACATAAGAAATAGGATGAACATGGGAATGACAAGTGGTAAGCTCAGTGGAGAGCCCCATGGACATGTTTAAAATTGATGCTCATGTGCCCATTAATAACATTCACACAAACATCAAATTATGGTCATGTGGACATAAAATTTAAGATATTAAATATTCCCATGGATGTGTTTAAAATTGATGGTCACATGTCCATCAAAGACATTAAATCAAATATTAAATGAAGGTCACAAAGATGTCAATTTTAAAATAAAAGAGAGTTTTAAAGATGAGTTTAAAATTGATGGACAAACACCTGTCAAATATGTTCACATAAACATATAATGACAAGCACATGGACATCAGTTTTAAAATAGCTACTTGGATAAAAATTCAAAGGCAACAGTCATATTTTGAATAGTGATGAGAAAAATGCCATGAAGACACCACGGAAATGCCACATCAAAGCCACATGAGTGCAATGTGCTAAATTAGAGACCTTATAGACTTGGTAACGTAAAGGTAGGGATCTAATCTCATAATGTTTGAGATTATGACTACTAGTAGATCACTTTTAGAACCTACAAGAATACCCTAGTGAGGCAAGGACCATAACCAAACCCTATGAGTGTAATGATTGACCTGAAGGGAGCTGAATTATCACCTATATAAAGATAAGTCAAGCTAGAGTCCATTAACAATTAGTTTAAAAGGATTTATAGTAATGATGGAGGACCACTCCTATATCATCAAGCATATTACATATATGATAGTGCATGTATTGGGCAACATCAAAAATCAATGAATACTTTACAAAAGTAACAGAGCACTTCATTAGCTAAAGGGTTCTCAAAGTCAAAATATTCCTCCTATGGCTAAACCTTATCCATTTTAAAAGTGGAATATTATATTTTCAAAGGAATGTGTGGTTTATAAAACACACAAACTATAGATCAATCCATTGGGAAAGTCTAGTGTATTTCTAGAACATTTGTAGAAAGGATAGTTGTCCCTACACCTTTACTTTTTCAATTGGTTAGGACTGACTAAAATGCTTCCTTACATCTTATAAAAGGAACATTGTCAATTTTAAAAGGGAGGGAGTTCTTAGAGCCAAATTACTTTGTAAAATTTAAGCAATGAATATAAACAAGGAATTTTTCAAAGTCTATCCATTATTTACTTTTTTGAATTACTATATGGTTTCTCTCTCAGTTGTTTGGTTTTAAATTCAAATTTGAATGGTTCCTATGGATTCTAGATATGTGTATTGAATGCAGAGTTGCTAATTTGTGATAATACTAGAATAGTTAAACATTCTTAGGCTTATTTCATTTCATGCGCTTATTTTACATTTGGTCTAATGTTTTTTGCTTGTAGGAGTGAATCTTTAAAGTGATCTTGGTTCCTATTTGCATCATTTCATACCTTCCTTAGAAGCTTGCATGATGTATATTATGATTTGGGCTTAAGTTTCTTCAATTCATACATTAGTTAAATGCATGTTCAGATGAGATTTGAACTTTGTCATAATGTTTGGAACAAAGACTAGCAACATCTTTCTTTTCTACCCTACCCTTTATTTTAATCATTTTTTAATTGGATCACTTTAGCTTAATTCCCATCATAAATTTCCATCTTAGGTTAGTTATTAAACTAGATATTGATCATAATTCACTCTAATTAGCATAAAATAATTCATATTTTACATAGATCAACTACTTGGCCATGGTGACTCCTAACCACCAAATATTATAAATATTGTGAATAGTCTACTTGATTTGCTTGTATTCCATCAACGGATAACAAGATTATCACAACCTATAACTCATGCACTAAATTATTATAATTCTAAAATGAGAAGTGTTTCTTAAACACTCTGGGCACCTATGATACATATTTAGACATCAACAAGGTTCCTTCTACAGATACAACTTCTTTTATGGCCTACACATCTTCTTCTTTCAAGATAAGCCAGTGAATGTGCTAGAGTTTAGTTGGAGTAAGATGAGGGGGGTTTGAATAAATTCCCATTTGTATTTTTGATCTTTGATGCATTATCTTTAAAACTAATGGTGGTGGTAGTCATTCTACAATTTGAACTATGGGTTATTTAATCTAGATTGTAATGGAAGGAGGAAAGGCAGGATATGGTGTCTTGATTGTAGGAACTAGAGAAAAATTTTGGAGGAAAGAGGATCAATCCTTTTCACCCCTTGGTTTACTGAGAAAATAATAGTGACAAATGAGTGAACCAGCACATGATGGTGGGTAGACCCAATACCTCATCTTATCTTCTGAGAAACATTAATCAGATCATTATGAACAAAAGAGGGAAGATTGATCTTATATTCTTCTCAATCATCTCCTTTCCTCAAGTTAATAAGGAGTCTCATAGCATGTCCACCCACTACTATAAACTGACCATCAAAATTGATATACTTCATTACCTAAAAAACAAAAATATTCCAAGGTTGAGGAAGACTTTTTCTCATAATTCCCTTGGCCACTCCTTGGGGGGATTTGGCCAATCTAAGACATCTCTCATTTCCTTCAACAAACATATAAATCAAGTTAGAAAAACTGATCATTTTAATGCCAACTACTCCATCCTTAAGAATCCTAGATAAATCACTGTTTACAAAGATAATTATTAGAATGTTCTTCCCTTTGATAATAACATGATCTTCATCAAAATTCTCATAGAATTATTAAACAATTTCTTCATGGAATCCCTTAAACATTATAAAGAATTTCAACCAACCTACTATTTCAAAGATGTTTCTAACTACTTCATCTTGAAGCAATGCATCAGAAGATTTTTGTTCACTCTTTTTCTTTCTCCTACCCATCTTCAAAGTAAGCACTATTTAATTAAAAATTTGACTATACTGTAAAAATAGAGAGCTCAAATTTCCATAAGGAATAAGAGAAGCAAGAGGTTAGAGATACAACACATCAATTGATGGCAATAATAATGCAACAATGAATAACAAAGTAGGTTATATGATGTGATTATGATAAGAAAGATGGTGGCAGTTATGGTTATCTCTTCAGAGCATGTGAGATATAATGGGAAGGTGATTTATTAGATCAAGTACTAATGATGTGTCATAAAGGTCATTATTAGTAGTAATAGGAGAAATAATCATAATTAATTACATGACATACCAAATATTTTTGAAAGACCCTCTATTTAAAACATAGTCACATCAATCTTGTTTAAAAAGGCCATTTGGAAACATCATCACATCAAATCTATTGGAGGATATTTTTTGAAAATACCATCACATCAATTCTATTGGAGGAGATCTTTTGAAAACACCATCACATCAAATTATGGATTGTAGAATTGGTGGTCTATTAGCATTATATTGTTTCTCAATTATGGAGGTGGATTCTTCCCATTCATGATTTTTCATCTTTGGAGCATAACTATTAGTATTCAGAGCATAGATTCTAGTCTTTGGAGCTAAGTCATTAGTCTTCGAATCTAAACCTTTAGACTTTGGAATAAAACTATAGTCAATTTAGACTTTGTTTATATATATATACATATAAGTATAAATCACCATATATATATATATATATATATATATATATATATATATAACAAAAACCTTATATATATGGTGTTGTTTATATATGAACAAAGCCCCCAAGTGGTTCTTCAAACAAGACATGGATTAAGTAGATTGAATTAGCCACAAATATATATATATATATATATATATATATATATATATATATATATATATATATATATATATATATATATATTTGTGGCTAATTCAATCTACTTAATCCATGTCTTGTTTGAAGAACCACTTGGGGGCTTTGTTCATGGATCCAATGGATGAGTTAAAGTTAGCCTTTGGAAGGTAGACATATGGGGAGGAAACCTATTCACGTGGTAGAATAAGTCATTGTAGTGTTTTTCATCTATGGAAAATGTAATGCTATTGAAACTAGTGTTTTGAAAGATTGTGTTTATCCCATATGAATAGATAAATGAGACTTGTTTTGACTTGGTGGTTTCAGATTTTCCTACTTCAAACATGGCTTTAAAAATTTTATTGATGAGCTCATATATTATCTTAATTCTATATGAATTCACAAAAGTCCTTTTTGGCAAGCTTGATTAATGCAATGTTAATGGCAATCCTGGTTCATGCCATATTAATGGCAAGCTTGTCAAACTTCAAACTATTGATTTTATCAATTAATTGTACCAAAATTTAATTTAGCCTTAATTTTAATTTGATTTTCCATAAATTTTATTTTTAAAGCTAAATATTGCCACCTTTTGACACGTGGCTTCCACCTCAGATCCATCTAAGTACTCATGTGACCTAAATATGACTAAGTTACCTAGTTGGATCAAAATATGGACACATGCAAACTTTTAATTGCCTCATGGATTATTAGAATGAAACTTTGCATGATGACTCATCTGTATCTCACCATGAGGTGACTCTTAATTCATAATAAGCTCTCAAGTGGTGCCTTTTAATTTTCATACCATGAAAGGGAAATCCACTTTTGTGCATGTTTGAAATGTATCTACTCGAAGATAACTTGAAGGGTAAATCCACTCTTGTGCATGTTTGAAAGGTATCTCCAAGGAGATACCTTGAAGTTATTACAAGGGCCTTCAAAATATCACCTAGTAGTGCCTTCCATGTAAAGGAAAATTACACTTATTCTTTGAAGGAGAAATCTACTCTTGTGACTATTTGAAAAGTATCTCCTAGGAGATATCTTAAAGGGGAAATACACTCTTGTGCATGTTTGAAAGGTATCTCTTAGGATATACCTTGAATTTATTACAAGGTCCTTAAAAATATCACCCAATAGTGCCTTCCATATAAAGGAAAATTCCACTTGTTCCTTGAAGGAGAAATCCACTCTTGTGCCTATTTGAAAGGTATCTCCTAGGAGTTACCTTGAAGGAGAAATCCACTATTTTTCATGTTTAAAAGGTATCTCCTAGGATATACCTTGAAGGTATTAAAAGGGCTTTAAAAATATCTCCTAGTAGTGCATTCCATGTAAAGGAAAATTACACTTATTCTTTGAAGGAGAAACCCACTCTTGTGTCCATTTGAAAGGTATGTCCTAGGAAATACCTTGAAGGGTAAATACACTCTTATGCATGTTTGAAATGTATCTCCTAGGATATACATTGAAGGTATTATAAGGGCCTTCAAAATATCATCTATTAGAGCCTTTCATGTAAAAGAAAATTTCACTTATTCCTTGAAGGAGAAATCCACTCTTTTGCTTATTTGAAAGGTATCTCCTAAGAGATACCTTGAAGGGGAAATACACTCTTGTGAATGTTTCAAAGCTATCTCATAGGATATAACTGGAAGGTATTAAAAGGGCCTTCAAAATATCACCCATTAGTGTCTTCCATGTAAATTAAAATTCCACTTCTTCATGCTGAAGGTATCTATTATGAAATACTTTCAAAATTACCTTCAATGTATGAAAATACCATTTGAAGTATCTTCTAGGAGATTATATCAAGGGCCTTTTAATTCCTTCAATTTACCCAGGAAGTTATTAAAAAACCCTTAAATTAATCTTGTAGTAGATATTCAAAAGGGTGTTGTCATACATATCAATAGTTGTTACACATCTAAGACTAGCATATCAATCAAGAAAATAAAGAACTCATTCACATATTTTTCACACTAAGATTTATTGAATCATACAGCCAAAGAAATAAACTTAATTACACAAATATTGGAAACAAAATACATAAACACATGAGTTGAAAACCAAAATTATTCTTGATCTTATATATTAAAATTTCTTTGACCCTTCAAACCTATGGGTTACATATGTTTAAATAGACTTGGGGAAGGGGTCACCTCATCCTTAAAGTACATGCAAGATAGATTACATGGCATAATTAGAACTTCAATTCTAACTATGGTCAAAACCATATAGAGTTATCTTATAGTTGTTAATAACTTAAGTTAGCCTTTACAAAACTCATGCAATGTGTGAATGTTTAAAAAAATGAATAGGAAAATTTACAATATGGTTCAAACTATAAGAAAAATATAAATATATAAATATACACCACTATATAAATGTACATGCAAAAATTTATCCCTTCATGACTGTGTTGACATCTAGATGGCTGCATAGACTTTAGTTGGCATTGTAACTATGGTTGTTGATTTATAATTGGAAGTGGTAGCTTGAGTCTATTTCTTCTTAAACTCTAACTTGATCTATCACATAAACTCAAGCCATAATTTATGTGATACATCATGTTGTTGTTAAACTATGTCCAAATTCAAAACAGGGGGTCTATACACCCTACCAACTTGTCTTAGTAGCTTTGCATGATCTCATTTAGTCATTTGGAAGTTGATCTTAAAGATCTCAACTGCAGTCACCTTCTTCCTAGAAAATCTCAACTCAGATTTTATGTCCTCTAATGGTAGTCCTTACAAACTTTGCTTAAAATTATCTAAAGCCTCCTAAATAAGTTAATCAAAGTTCATCTTATTGATCAACTTCCCTATAGCATCCTTTACTTTGGATAATTTTAAATCATTCAAAATTTGGATAATGAGGGCCTCCTATTCTCCATATTTGGGGACCAAAGCCCTAGATGATGTCACCCATTCTGAGGCCTCTTCTATCCTGATGACCACCAGGTTTAGTGTGTTGGATGCCTCTAATGGTGTCATGAGATCTAGATGGCTATAAGCCTTATTATTTGTGTAAATAATTAACATATTAAATTTATTCTCATCAAATTTCAAAGAATTAAATAATTTGTGAGTAATTACATGGGGGCATAATTTTGTAGACACCTAAATCTGGCCATTGATAACCTCCAATTAAGGTTTTGGCCAATTTCCACCCAAAATGCACAATTTATCCTAAAAAAACTAAAAAATGTTAAATGATGTGAAACTGACATATTCAAGCACTAATTTTGGCTAGGGTACCCTAAATGGGGCAATGTAATTTATAGGCTAGCTAACTTTGATCAGAGAATTTTGAATCAAAATGACAATTTTGCACGTAGGTGCTCTAGATTCATCTTTCCTATCAAATATCTTACACAAGACATTTGCCTTCATTAATTTTTTTGGTAACATCCTAAATGAGAATTTGGTTCCAATGCATCTGGCATTACCTTCTGATTCTAATCTAGTCAAATTTTGGATCAATAATAAGGCATTATGATCAATTTGAGTAATTTATGCACAAAGTGCTTAAACATGCTTAAGAGCTAATTAACCCAAATCAAGGCCTAATTAATAATTTCATGGAAACTTGTTGAAAATTTATTTTTATAAATGAATATTGAATATCTACATCATCAAGTGACCTCATTTCTTGGGAAGACATCCCTAGGCCATAAATGCCACAAATATCATGATTCATGCCCTCCATGCCTCATCAATACCTTCCATGATACCCTACATGCCTCTTAATTTCCCCTTATTCCAATGTCATGATGAGTATAATTATAAAATTGATTCAAAAAAATGAATTAATCCTTAACCACACATCTCAATCTCAGTATGGATGGTTCAGGTTGATTATAGATATTCTCAAAAAATCTATAAATAAGAGGCCTTACCACATCATTTCTAAGTCTTGATAATGCAAAGTTATAATGCACAAATAATTCCAAAATCCATTGTAATTAGTGTTACCATGCCAAATTTATTCTAAGGCAAGCCAATCCATAAGCCAAAGGTGCCAAGGAGAGATGGAGGTAGACAAGATTCCATTGCTAAGGTATTCATGAGCACAAAGTTGATCAAGCCACTACAACGAGGATTTTAGAGCATCCAAGGATGGTAAAAAAGGTTTCTTTTGCATTTTAGTTGTGTGTTTTATTCATGTTTGTTAACTAAGCTCTCCTTAATGTCTAGGCCTAGAGATGTTATGCTAGTTAGTGTGTTTCTTTCATTTTGTTTTTATTTTGAAACTAACACCATACTAACCATCCTCTCTTGATTCAAATTCCTAGATTATATATGGCATGCTCGGTGGGACTAGATGCATCTCACACCTAAAAAATATCATTTTTCAACATTAAAATATTTATGTAGACCCTTAAAACTCTTCCAAATTGATTTTCTAACTTTATTTTACAATTTTTGTTTGCCACAGTTTTACACAGTAACTAATGTCAACAAGTAAGACTAACATTGGTTACATATCTTAATTTTTGTCAGTTAGAAAAAACGACATCAATTGTATACCTATCATCAGTCACATTGGTATAATCGATGTTGGTTGGATAACTAACATCGGTTAGAAAATTTAACTGTCATCAGTTGTATAAACCAATGTAGATCACTATGTTTTTATTAAAACATAGACCTGAGAGCTCTTTTCCTAGAGTTCATTGTTTCTAACTAAAAAGAGATTCAAAGCTAAAGGACATGCTAACATTTTTACTATAGGACCAAGATTGACATTTGCTAAAAACATGCTTTAAATAACCTTTTGCATGTCTAAAAATCAATTAAGAACCTTTTTTTGGTGTTTAATAAAGAATTTTTTTAGATTTTTATGGTGAATGTTTTCAAAGTTTGCAACTAAGACCAAAGGGTCAAATGAACACCAAAAAATATTTCATTTAGGCTTAAAATTGAACACACTTGTCAATTATTACTTGTAATAGTTATTTAGATTAAATTTTGTTTGGAAAAAAGAGGGATGTTATGTGTATGCTCTTCCATTTTTCCCCTTTACGGAACCCTTGGAATCAAAAGTGTCATTCCTATTGCAAATAGCCCTGTCCAAGGCTTAAAAACAAAGTCATTTAAAGCACTCTCCAAAAACTCATCAAAGTTTGGGTGACCTTGAAAATGACATTAAAGTCTTTCTACTTTCATACTTTCTTTATTTTTATGCAAACTTGGCATGTGAGGGGGACTTCATCACCTCTTGTGAGTTCTTTAGGGAAGCTTTGACCCAGGGTTTCACCTCCCAGTATTGACTTCATTTGGCTCTTAATTAGAGTTGCACATGGGATGTAGTGGCACTTTTGACATTACACTATATTGAGTGAATAGTAGGATGTAGTGGTTATAAAAGGACTAGACCTTTTTGCAATAAGCCAAGTGATATGGACATGAAATTTGTGCTTTTTTTTACATTGTTTGTTATGAAAGTCATTGTGCAATTGATTCCCCTAGATCATTCAAAAACTTGTTAGTTATTAGATAAATCCCCACTTGCCATGGAAGTATTGTTGGTGCAAGGTGTACCTCAAGGTCCTTGTCACAGTACTATCATTTGAGAGAAGGGGGGTATAAAAACCCTACTGTATAATGTGTATTTACTTTTGGATGAACACTTAAAATCCTCTCAAATGATGTATATTGATATATTCCAACAACACCAAGCAACCTTGTCAGTTTAGGATTTAAGAGTAGTTAATTAGTTAGTCTTGTCTTAGATTAAAGTCTTGTTTGGATTCAAAACTTAGTGTAAATAAATAATCCAAACCAAACACATAGTCCAAATTTTCATTTAAACAAAGAGGCGTTATGCTACCCACATGAGATCATCAATTTGCCTTGAATCTTGAGAGTCATATCATCCACTTTGGTGTATTTATGCTTCCCAATTGAGTTTAGACCTTTACTAAAGTTGTTTAAGTCCTTCACTTATAATCTAAATTCAAAATTGCACCTTTATAAGTTCATAGGGTTGATGTGTTAAGTGGGTTCGCCATTTACACTAAAGTTGAGGGAACTTAGGTTTAATTTCTAATTTAGGTTGAAGGCCATTTAAGATTCATAATCATTGTCATCACTTGATAGACTTAATCCATTTTGTGCTAAACACTTGCACTTTAAGTCTATGCACCACAACATTTTGAGTTAATAAAAGTAGTGTTATGCTATCAAAATTGTATAAAATTGTCTTTGCCTTAGAGAGTTTTTGAAACAAATTTTTTTTTTCACACCTTGTAGGTAATATAACATTGTTATGCTGACCAAAACATTTCAAATATTATTTCATAGACCCTATTGTATAGATTTCAAATTTGTTCCTAAATTTTTAGACCAATCCAAGTGTACTTTTGTGATCTTTTATCTAAAACAATTATACTTTTCACTTTTGTCTAGTTTATTTGTCAAAAGAACCAAATTTTATACTATTTTTTATAAGAAAATAAACTATTTCTAAGGTTCCTTTTATTTCATAACTTATACCTAGTTGATCAAGTTCATTTTCAAGAATAAAATGCCTAGTGTTTGTTAGAAGTGTTTCAAATCTATTAGATTAAAACTTTCATCTATTTTAAAGAATATATTTTGATGTTGTTTGGCCAAGAGTCCTAGTGCATGCCTTATTTGAGCCTAGCATTTGATGTTGTGTTTGGCCAAAAGACCCAGCAAATTTTAAATTCTTAGATTAGACTAATTTGAAACACTTTGAACTTAGAGTTTGGAATTTTTATTTTTGATCCATTTATTTATTTATCTTTGTGTGAACAGTGAAACGTTAGATAATGCATGCTAGCTTGTTTCCTCACAAATCTTTGCATAAAAATTTTGAATTTTTTGATGAATCTAGACCAAGTTAGAACATCATATATTTTATACATTGTCCTTTTTAGAGTTTATAGAAAATCTTTGACCTCTTTATCGTAAAGCATTGACTATGGATCCCAACATGTATTCCAACACTGGACTCATGTACAATCTGGGGATTAGTAATGTAGTTGCATAAGAGGAAATGGTGCAAGACCCCTATGCAGATAATATTGCTTATGAGATGGATTCTTATCCCTCTTATAATACTCAATCAGGGACACAAAGCCAAGATCTATTGGCTAACTATCTGGTTAACACAACATCTTATTCAGAACAATACCAAGAGTAAACCACACAATACCTAGTTATAATACTTGCAGTGGATGAGCTAGTTCTTCAATAGTCATATTCTATTAATACAGCTTCCATGTATGATTCATTTTTGTTTGAGAAACATTTTTTAGAGAACAAAGATGAGATTTTGGTTAGATCCATAGAGGTAGGGGCCAAGTTTCTAGTAGACTTTCCCCATGAAAATTTACCAAGTCTAGTAAGAGTGTCCCACAATATCATTTATGATCAACAAGATTCTTCTATCAATCTTATGGCTCTAGTCCAAACAACATACCAAGATCCTAATATATCTAATGAGGCAAAAACATCATGGAAGATCACTTTAATCAAATGTAGACAACATATCAAACCCAATTTAATCTAGCAGATGATTTCAATTAGATGAACATGGTAAGTAAGCCCCTTATTGACCTAATTCCTTCAACAGGAGTATTGGTAGAGTTAACTAGACAAGAAAATATGAGTTTTGACTCATTCGTATAAACTACTTTGATAGATAACTTGATGCATATGCATGTTATTGAAGAAGTATCTTTAGCCTCTACATAGAATAGTGAGCCAAATGTAATGAATAACGTGCAAAAAACATCCAATCTTGATCAAAGTGGCACTAATACACAAACAACTTGCTAAAAATATGTGCCTATAGTTCATCCCATGAGTGGATTGTCATACTAGGGAATAGGAGTTTCTACACCCCAACCTCAACCAACTGCTTCCTTAAGTGTACAACCTATGAGATTAGGTAATCAAATAATGGCCAATGTCACATCTCTATGACAAAATGTGATGAATCATACTCCCCCTCAACAATTAACAAGTAGTATTCCACAACAATAGAGGATAAATGCATTGCCACCTCAATCAGGGGCAACTAATGTTCCACCTCACCAGGTAATGATGAACATACCTATTCAATCAAAGACTAATATGCCAATCTAAAACCAAGTAAT
Source organism: Torreya grandis (assembly GCA_037957365.1). Lineage (NCBI taxonomy): Eukaryota > Viridiplantae > Streptophyta > Pinopsida > Cupressales > Taxaceae > Torreya > Torreya grandis. Next base: position 857,630 of record JARHVA010003377.1, on the reverse strand, counting down.
AACTAGTCAACAACATGCAAATTTTGGTCATTGACAAATGCTAAATCTATAACTTGATTTCACTTCCTCATAGGGATTCATGTAATAAGGAGGTCCCCATGTTTCTCAAGTACATACTAGATAACCGTTAGTTTAAAATGTACCATAAATTTAGAGATAGGGCCTTGGTCCATAAGTTCCCACTCAACAAGGTTTGATTAATTGTCAGCATGTCCATTTTCAACCATAGTAGGCATAGTATAGTTATATCCCTTTATCCCAACCACAAAATCCTCCAAGTCAAACCTTTATCACCAACCCAAACTATAATATCACACAACCAAGTGTGCAATTCCAAGTACATCCTAATCCATGTATGCATATTCTTGGTCTATCCCCCAACTAAACCAATGTACCTCAATAGGTATCTCCATCATACCCTGGTCAAAGTGTCCCACTTTTGACCTCCCAACCATCTACCCAAACCAATCTTCTCCCTCAAACCAATGTTCCTTCTGCTTTCCTATCCCAAGAATTACAATGGATGAAGGACGTAATTGCTACCATTCAAGCTGGGAAATAGACTAAAACGTTCAAATCGGATGACATGTGTTCTTATCCATTCACTATGGAGTATTTTTATATACCATTTCCTCTAGGATATGAACCATCAAAATTCAAAAAATACAAAGGGAAAGGTGACCCTAAGACTCATTTGACTGAATTCTTTATCGCATGCCAACTAGTGGCATATAACAACATGTACCTTTTGTTATTGTTTCCAAGGAGCTTGGAAAGACAAGCCTTGGATTGGTTATTGAAGTTGCCTAAAAATTTAGTAATGGATTTTGATGATCTTTTGATAAGTTTGTGCAACATTTTTCCTATAATCTTGATCATGAGATTTCATTAGTGGATTTAATGCAAGTAAATCAAAAAGATGGTGAGAATTTTGCAAGTTATTTATAATGATGGAGAGCCCTTACAATCCATTTTACCCATAGTTTACCAAATAAACAATTAGCTGATATGTTTACTAAAAATTTGCATAGTGAGATAGCTTACCATCTAGAACTACAATGTGCCCATACTTTTAAAGAGATCATTGATAAAGGTTTGTTGATCGAGTGAGTGCTCATCAGTAAAGGAGTCATCAAGCTTATTTCAAATAATCAAATTCCAAGTACTAATTTGGTAAATGACCGATATCAACATCCCATTCAAGTGCCAGCATCACAACTGGCACAGGCCAATAACCAAGAAAGACCAAAGCAATTAAACCACAATAGAAATGTTGTGGGAAATGGATTAATTGAATATCATCATGTATAAATGGTGTAAACATCATTTGAACCACCTTTTTAGCTTATTCCTACCCAAAAACCTCTCCAAACAATACCACAAGCACAACAACAAAGATCTACACAACAAATACAATAGTCGTTACCATTGCAAACCCCTCCTCCTAGAAGAACCATGCCTACACATCATGTATTTAGTGACATAGGAGAACCTATTAAGTATGTATTTTATAATCTTGATATCAATAATCTTATTATTTGGCCTATACCAAAGCATTATCTATAAGGCATTCCTTATACTGATTGATATCATAAAAATGAATTTTGTGACTATCATCAGGTCAATGAGCATAATCTATGAAGATGTGTCCAAATCAAGTTTTTAATTGAGAATATGTTGGAGAATGGGGAGATAACATTAGATAATGGTGCTTCCACTTCCAATCAAACTCTTGGGATTTATAAAAACCCCTTTCTCTAGCATAACAATCAGAAGTAACAAAATAATTAGCAATAACAACAACAATGGCCAGTGTTGCAACAAAATCAACAATATCAAAATCAAAGGCTGAACTAGTAGAATTCATAAAATTAGAAACAAAACCCATAATGACATAACAATGGATAAAACTAAGGTTAGAATGGTAATAACCAGTAAACCTACCATGTTATAGCACATGACTACAATAGGGTTGTAGGTCATATTGCAAGGGGTAGCATTAATACCATCTCCATTAATCCTATACTAAGCACTAATCAGCCTAGACCATTTCTTAACAAAAACATTTACCTAAATTACATAGATAATCCTTCTTTGACCTAGGAGAGCATAAAGGCAAACCAACAAACTAGGACTTCCCCTTTTGGAGCTTATATCGATAAATCATCCTTGCCATGTGACCACATGCAAGTGCATCAGCAACTGAGACTTGTCCTATTTGGTCCCACACCATTCCCAACATTTTTTATCAATAATGGTCTCATGTTTAATCCTAATTATGTAATCACAACTTAGAGGTCAAATATTACTATCCCAGACCCATAACCATCCAACACTTTACCTATCATTCAACCAACTGTTCAACCTTAGAATAAACCATTCACTCCTGACCAAGACAAAAAGTTTGGTATTGTGGAACAATTGAAAAAGACACCAGAAAAAGTTTATATTTTAGATTTTTTATGAATGTCAATAATCCACAAGAGCATCTTGAATGAGTTTTTGACCCAATCCACTATTTCTATTGACATATCACCTGAGAAATTTCTAGCTTTGGTTGGATACCTAGCTCTATCCCACCAAGTCACATTCAACCAAAGTGATATGTCTTCCTTTGGCCCACTCTATAATAATCCATTATACATAGAAGTTTATATAAGATGGCATAAAGTGAAATTTGTTCTTATATACAATGGATCCAGCCTCAACATAGTGTCTCTAAAGCTCATCAAGCTTCTTGGATACATAATGGCAAATCTCCAACTAGAACTAATAACCATCAAAGCCTATGATAATCAAGAAAAAAAATCACAAGGCACCATTAGTTTGTTAGTTATCATTGGGCCTTTAACCTATGATACACTTTGTCATGTGCGTGATCTTGAGTTATCATACAATATGCTTCTAAGCAGGCCTTGGTTACATGAGATTCATGCAGTCCCATCAACGCTACACCAATGTATCAAGTTTTGCCACTCATGGATGGAAGTGAATATTCTAGGATATTTATGCCCATATGAACACTGCAAACATCTCAAGGCTAAATTTCAAAGCTATAATTATCAGTATGGTATGAAACCAAGTTCCAAGTAGGATAAATGAAAGGCTATACTTATTGATCCTTCACCAGATAATTGCATAGATCCCAATACCTTAGATTCCCTTTCCCACATGCCACCTCTTGAAGCTTCTAATCACTTTGCCATTTTAGATAATGGACCAGGAGAGTATGTGACCCATGATATATTTCATATTGCCAATCTTCCTCAAAGTCTAAAAACCTTTGGGTAGCCTAAAGTCACCCCACATATGCATTGACAATAAAAGAATAAAGATAAGGGACTTGTCACATTTGTACCAACATATAGCCGAGAACCCAACCCTCTTGAAGGGGATGAGTCATGGTTATACAATTATGAAAAAGATGATTGTTATAAAAGTACAAATTATCCTATTCCCAAAGGTTCATGGAGTGTCACAATTATGAAGGAAGAGGCCTCGAACTAAATCAACAAGGAACCATCAAACCAATTTCCATGACTAAGTATGAAAGACCTTATGGACTTGGATTTAAACTACCTAGGGGTGACCCCACATATCTTGTTCAAACTCCATCACCAACAACTAGTGATGATGATGTCAATACCAAATCAGAGTCTGATCATAGCCTCACCTTTGATGACCTAGGTGAAACCAACCTATTTGGTAACAATGCCAGTTGTACCCTTACCCTGACCATCCATCATAACCCATTACCATTATATTCTCCCCAACTAATAGATTGGGACCAATAAGAATACAGTCTGCTAATTGATGAGTTCTAAAATAATGAGGCATTCTATGACTTTTTAGGCTTTAGAGACAATGTTTCATTGGGAGATCACAAATCAGGATTCTCAATCACATTAGATCCTACAGCCTATTTTGGAGAGCGAGTGAACACCCTTAGCCAAAAACAAATAAGTAAAACATTGAGGTCCTAAAGTGAAAACCTCTTTGAGGTGTTTTTTGACTAGGGAAAAATTAAATATAAAGGCCAGTCTAGTGGTGAAAACTTGTTTCAGGTGCCATTAGATGGGGGTGTTCATTATTCTTCAAATTTAGACCAAGAGACCACCATGATGAACTTGCTTGTGGATCCAAGTTCATCTTTGAGAAATAACAAGTGTTTGATTAAATTCTTCAAGAATTTCTAACTATTTTTATCACATGGCTAGATCTCCCATTAGGGGACTTCGATTCATCAGGCCTATGAGAAGTTAAAGAGCAAGTCTTAACAAAGGACCCTAGCATAATTCAAAACTTCAAGTCATTACCTACTATCTTAGAATATGATTCAAACCTTCTAGTCAAAGATATAATAGAGGTAAATATTGGGACTCCATCAGACCTAAAATGGATAAAATTAGGATCATACCTCACTAAGGAGGAACGTGACATCTTTATAGCTCTATTGAGAGAATTTGTAGATATTTGACATGCCAGATTTATACCCTACCTTAGTTCTACACCACCTTGTGGTTAATCCTGATGCCAAATTGATAAAATAAAATCTATGTAAGATGCATCCTCATATTTTTGTATTGGTAAAGAAAGAGTTGGAAAAACTCTTAGAAGCAGGTTGTATTCAATCCATTGACTACTTATAATGGATCTCTAATGTGGTATCTATTATTAAAAAGCCTAAACAGATCATAATTTATATTGATTTTAGAGAAATCAACAAAGATTGTCCTAAAGATGATCATCGACGCCATGGTAGGTTATGAAATTTTTTCACTCATGGATGGTTTTTTAGGATACAACCAAATCAAAATAGCACCAGAAGACCAACATAAAATAGCATTTGTCACTCCATGGGGAACATTTTGTTATCAGGTAATGCCATTTGGCCTTAAGAATGATAGAGCTACATATCAAAGGGCCATGATTGTCATATTCCATGATATTGTTAAATACTATGTCGATGATATATTAGGAAAATCCAAAACTAGGGCCAACCATCCAGTAGTGTTGCATAAGATATTTGAAAGCCTACAAGAGTACAAAATCAAACTTAATCCAAAGAAATATGTGTTTGGTGTAACTTCAGGCAAATTACTTAGCTTCATCATGTCCTGTAGAGGTATTAAAGTTGATCTAGCTAAAGTCCATGCTATAATTAAGATGCCACCACCAACCAATTTAAATAAACTTCATAGTTTGTAGGGTAAGATCCAATAAATCTGGTGCTTCATCTCTTAGTTACCAAAGAAGTGCCATCCATTTATGCACCTCTTGAAAAAAGAAGTTGCATTTCACTAGGATGATCACTGCCAAACAACATTTCAACAACTTGAAGACTATCTTATTAATTTGCTTATTTTATTACCTCATATGCCAAGAAGGCCATTCTTGTTATGCCTATTAGCTACCGACCATGCTCTGAGGGCACTCTTGGCTCAACAGGATGATAATGGAAAAGAACATGTCATATACTACCTAAGTTTTACCTTGGTTACATATGAACATAACTATGCACCTATTGAAAAATCTTATCTAGCCATGGTCTTCATAGCTCAGAAACTATGCCACTACATGTTGAATAATAAGACCATGGTCATTTCAAAAGTATATCCACTCAAGTATCTACTATCTAAAATAGCTTTTCAAGTTATAATGGCTAAATGGATCATGATTTTTAGTGAGTTTGGCATAGAATATGTCAATCAAAAGGCAATCAAGGGACAATTTCTTGCAAATCAACTTGTTGAAGCACCTCTCACAAACACACATCCACTCACATTTAAATTTCTTGATGAATCCATAATGACCATCATTGACATAGACCTTGAGGAGTATCCATAGAAACTATATTTTGATGGTTCATTTACTGCACATGGATTAGGGCTAGTCCTATTATTTATTACACCATAGGGGGATCTGATCCCTAAATCATTTAGAATTAGCTTCTCTTATACAAACAACATGACTAAGTATGAAGCACTTGTTGTAGGACTTCAATAAGTAGTGCATTGGAATATATCTCATCTCTAAGTTTATGGTGATTCTTAGTTAATCATCATTCATGTCATAGATCATTTTCAGAGCAAAGGTGAAAAGTTGGTTACATATAAAACCATGGTCAACACTCTTAAGCAACAAAGTTCCAACATTTAGTTTGATAACATACCAAGGGCTAGTAATAAAACTATAGATGCCATGGATATTATTGGCTCTCTAATTTGACAAATAGATAAAGCTATAGATTATTAGTTCCTCATCAAGAATTTGTCAATACCAGCTCATGAACCTTCAACTGTTGCCATGATTTTTGATATTATTGGTCCTAATTCTATCTAGTACTCAAACCTTTACAACTACCTTCATGACAAATTTCTACCACCTAACCTATCTCAAAAATAAACCAAAGCCTTCATTCATCATTCCACTCATTATACTCTAATTAGATCCACCCTTTACCATCATAGTTTTTATGGAACTCTACTTCATTGTTTAACTTTAGCAGAGTCTACACTAGTGTTAAGAGAAGTTCATGAAGGAATATGTGGATCTCATTCTAGGGGGGTAGTCTTATCCAAAAAATCTCTTATGTACTGGTTATTATTGGATCACAATGGATGCAGATGCCACTGCATATGTAAAAAAGTGTGACAAATGTCAACGGTATGTTAATCTAATTCATGCCCCTACAAAAACTCTAAAATTGATGTTGACACCATGGCCATTTTCTAAATGGGTACTTGAACTCATTGGGAAGATTAACCCCATTTCATCTGATGGCCATAAACATATCCTTACCACCACTGAGTATTTCACTAAGTGGGTTGAAGCTATACCCCTCACATGACTAGAAAGCAAATTTCCAAATTCATTTTCAACCATCTCATCTACTGCTATAGTGTCCCCTCTAACATTATATCTGATAATAGAGGATCATTTAAGAATAAGGATGTAGAAAAGATATGTACTAAATATAATATCACACAACATTTTTATACAACATATTACCCTCAAGGTAATGGCCAAGTTGAGGCATCCAATAAAATAATTGTTAACATTCTCAAAAATATTATCAAGGATGTTGGTCATGATTGGTGCTTGCAGATATTCCCTACCCTTTGGGCATACCATACCAATCTTCATACCCCCACAAGATCCACTCCATACTCACTTATTTATGGTATTGAATCCATCTTTCCCATTAAGGTCGAGTTACCTTCACTATGCATATCTTTCAAGCATGTCCTAGATGATAATGACTATCGAGTAGCTTGCCTACAAGAGCTAGACCTACTTGATGAGAAATGCATAGCCATGCTCAAAAATATTCAAGCATATCATAATTGACTCAAAGGCCACTATAATTGGTGTGTTAAGTATTGAACATTTGAACTTGGTGATCTTGTTCTTAAATAAAACCAAAAGAATACCATGACTGAGAAGAAACATAAAGGCAAATTCAAATCAAACTAGATAGGGCCTTTTATCATCACTACAGATTATGCATTAGGAGAATATAGGCTTGCCACACCAAATAGAGATGAACTTCCTAAGCTGATGAATATTATTTATCTCAAGTGGTATTATGCCTGAATGCTAAGGTGTATTGTATATAATGACCATTTCAGTTATGCCATTTTATCACTATTCTTCTTTGTACAAATACCATCCTTATCTATCTTCTTCATTATATCCACTTTCTAATTCTAACCTATCATCCCAATGTGTTATAAAGCCTATCCCATTTGACCTTGGTTTTTTCCATTTAATACGTAGTTTTATCATCAAGGTATCTTATCAGTTTCATCAGTTGGTTCAAGTACTTCAGATAAAGATTATATTTTGGGACAATGTGATAGAAGTTTTGGCATTTTTCATCATTTGTTTTTTATTCATTTCTTACCACCGGTCTTGTTATTAATTATAATCACCTTTGGAAAAATTAGTAACATTGATATATGCCATTGTGTCCTAGTTATAACTATCTATGGGCAAATTAGGGGCAACATTAAGTCTTGATGTACCAACTCACCACTTCTTATGTTGTACTATGCCTTTTTACCAATTGTTCTTGTTTTGTTTGAATTGACTGCTACAATGGTTGAATTCCTCCACTGTAAGGGTAGAAATACAATGACTTGAGGTCTTACTCTAGGACTATGTAGATAGTGCTCAATACTTATTAAGTTTAGCTTAGTCACCCTAAGCCACACTCTCACCATTTTATGACCACCCTATGCCACACTTTCACTATTTTGTGAACACCCTAAGCCACACTCTCATCATTTTTTGATTACCCTAAGCCATGATCTCACCATTTTTTGATCACCCTACGCCATGCTCTCACCATTTTTTGAACACCCTAAGCCATGCTCTCACCATTTTATGAGCACCCTACGCCACACTCTTATCATTTTATGAGCACCCTAAGCCACACTCTCACCATTTTATGAGCACCCTAAGCCATGCTCTCACCATTTTGTGAGCACCCTAAGCCATGATCTTGTTATTTTATGAGAACCTTAAGCCATGATCTCACTATTTTATGAGCACCCTAAGCCATACTCTCACCATTTTATGAGATTGAACCATTTAGTGTCTCATCATTATAGATTGAGTTGAGATACTCCACTATACTTCCAAAAATATTTGAATTTTTTTTAGAAAAGAATAAAAATATTGACCACTTCTTTACCTTAAAGATTCTAGGAACCCTCACTAAATTACAAGAAAATCACTTATCACTTCATTTCCCCATCCTTTTTGGCCTTTTTCTCATACACTTTCCATTTTTCAAAACCATTCGTCTTCTTCTATAGCATCCATTTTATTTGTTTTCATCAATTATCACATTCTTCCCATTCCTTGGGAGAACTACATTTGGCCTAAAGTTTTTTATTGGATATTACATCCATAGAACTATGTGGGCAATGTCTACTTGCTTAGTGCATATGGATATAGCTCAGCCACCCCCTTCCTTTTCTTCTATTCCCCTATTTTATTTATTTGTTAAGTTGTCATCTATTTTCTAGGGGCAATGTTCATAGGGTTTCTATTACATTGTTTGTTTGTTTCTACTTATTTTATTTGTTTGTCTTCTTATTTATTTTATTTCAGCACTATTGCCTTGATTTAGTTTATGTGTGTTCATTGGGTGATTCCTTGCCCACACTTATACTTAAATCCATACATATTCATATGTTTACATTGTCGTCATGGTTTCTATCATTGGTGTATTATTTTATATTGAGTATTGGATTATGGGAGTCAGTCTTCATGCATATTTTGGCCAAATCCTCATGATGTTATACCATGATGCCTAACAACACGTGATATAGCGAACCTCAACTTTAAGAAGTTAGTCCAACAATGGTAGCATCTCTTTGGCATTAACATCTCAATTCTATCCTAATCATATCCCAAATAGAGTGATTAATCATGAAAGAATTTCAACTTTTATTAGTTTAGATGAGTATCTCCCAACTAGTAGGTTGTTCCAATTCATCATTACCCTCTATGTTAATTTATCATCATCCTCGACCAAGTTTATCATGTTTTCCATAATTGGGGTCCAATGATTATAACCGCCTATGAGCAAATCATTGCACACCGTCCCACCTGCATTTCTCAAAGATTATAACTGCCTTTAGGTAAATCATTGTGTTGTCACCACTTTATATTTTATGCTCATATAGGGGCATGTTATTATCTTATTTATCTATCCTAACTGGGGTAGCTCCATCTTCTCAATGATTATAACTGCCTTTGGGCAAATTATTGTGTTATCATACCACGTTGTCACTATTAGGGTATAATCTTTATAACCACCTTTGGGAAAACCATTGTGCACTATCCCACTTACATTTCAATTATTTTTTCTAATTTTTTAGTATCATTATGTTTTCACCCCATCATCTTTTTTTATTTCATCCTCTTGTTTTTCTTTTTTCATTTTGAGGGACTGTTTGTTGACCTACTTGTGCCAATCATTCCCTCGAGGAGGCATCATGCAGTTAGTTTATCATCATTGCAGTTGTAGGCATACAGAACCTTTTCATTCTTTGAGAAGATGTTACTATGCTTATATCTTTCAATTCCTTCCAAAATAGGGGAAAACTATAGACATCTAAAACTAGCCACCGATAACCTCCAATCAGGCTTTTGGCTAATTTCTACCCAAAATGCACAATTTAGACTTAAAAAACTAAAACATGCTAAATGATGTGAAACTGACATATTTAAGTGCCAATTTTGGCTAGGGTATCCCTAAATAGGGAAATGAAATTTATGGGCTAGCTAACTTTGCTCAGATCATTTTGAGTCAAAATGACAATTTTGTACCTAGGTATTTTGGATTGATCTTTCCTATCAAATCTCTTGCACAAGAGATGTGCCTTCATTACTTTTTGGTAAAATATTAAATTAGAATATGGTTTTAACACATCTATTATTGCATTCCAATTCTAATCCAATCTAATTTTGGACCAATAATAAGGCATTCTGATCAATTTGAGTAATTTGTCCACAAAGTGCTTAAACATGCTTAAAAGCTAATTAACCCAAATTAAGGCCTAATTAATAATTACATGAAAACTTGTTGAAAAATTATTTTTAGAAATGAATATTGAATATCTAAATCATCAAGTGACCTCATTTTTTGGGAAGACATCCCTAGGCCATAAATGCCACAAATATCAGGATTCATGACCTCCATGCCTCATCAATACCTTCTATGATGCCCTCTATGCCTCTTAATTTACCCTTATTACAATGTCATGATGAGGATAATTATAAAATTTATTCCAAACATTGAATTAATCTTCAACCACACATCTCAATCTTAGGATGGATGGTTTAGGTTGATTCTAGATATTCTCAAAAAATCTATAAATAGGAGGCCTTACCACATCATTTATAAGTCTTGATAATGAAAATTTATATTTCAAAAATAATTCCAAAAGCCATTTTAATTAGTTTTAGCATGGAAAATTGATTCCAAGTCAAGCCAAGCCACAAGCCAAAGGTGCCAAGGAGAGATGGAGGTAGACAAGCTTCCATTGCCAAGGACTTCATGAGCACAAAGCTGAGCAAGCCACTATAATAAGCATTTTAGAGCATCCAAGGAAGGTAAAAGAGGTTTATTTTGAATTTTAGTCATGTGTTTTATTCATATTTGTTAACTAAGCTCTCCTTAGTGTCTAGGCCTAGAGATGTTATGCTAGTTAGTGTGTTTCTTTCATTTTATTTTCATTTTAGAACTAACACCATACTAATCATCCTCTTTTGAGTAAAATTCCTAGATCACAAATTCAACCCGCATAAACTCTAATGCCTCCAAATAATTTTAGAACTTTGATGTTTCCTATTAGACCTCAACTTCAATGTTAGCTGGGATATACACTATCTTATATTGTTTTTTCATTTGCTTCAACTCTGCTTCTAGTTATTATCTATCTATCTTTGTGCCTTTGTGAATTTCCACCATCACATCCTTATGTGCTTTAGCCAGAGATTTAAAACCTTCATTATAAGGGTATTTCCCCAATTGGATATTTTTTATTTTAGTCAAAGAAAATACCTCTTGTCTCTCTTTAAAAATTAACTCCCTACCAGCATCATCTTATAGTTTCCTCTTTCTTACCCTCTAAATACTCCCCAATGTCTTGTCAAACAAATTTGTAATAGATGGAAGCTCTATTATTTTGAATTTGGACATTTAAGAGGTCTTGGCCCTTAAATCATTGGCCCATGGTGAAATTATCAACTAGTTAAGGTCTATCTACTTTATGGTTTTGACCACAACTTATTCTTCAACTTCCTCAACTAGTTGATGCTTCTTTGTTGCCTTAAAAATTGTGTTAGGCAAGGAAGGCCAAATAATCTTAGATCAATCCAAACCTCCATATTTGTGGAGTAGATGGACTAAGATTACCTATATCTTTGCCTTCTTTCCCTCACTTGAGCTAGTGACAATGGTTTCTTGGGATGGAGTGGTGGATGGCATGGGAAGAGTGATTTGGGTGGATAAAACATGGAACTAGGGAGTGGCCATGATTGTCTCAGTCTTCCTAGATGCCCTTTTCCTTTTCAATGATATAACTATGGTAGTGCCAAAAGTAATACTAAAATTGGCCATGATGGAAGTGGATGGCATGGTGGTGGAAGATGGATCAAAGGTAGTAGAAGGCATATCAATAGTGGTAACATCCTTCTCAATTCTTGGGGTGAGTAGAGGAAATATAATAAAGAGAAGGTGTTTAATGGATCATTAGGAATAGAAGTAATAACTTCCACATAAGGATTTTTTAACACTAATAAAATTGGCACAAATGCAAAAATAGGAATAGAAGAAGAGAGAAAGGAGGTGGTCTTTATAGACAAATCCTTCTTATCCATTATGTCTTCCAAAGATGGTGCTCTCATCTTTTTAGATTCGAGGCTCAAATCCTTGGCTTTATCCAACTATTATTCTTCATCAAAATCTTCTTCTTCCTCCTACACTAGTACTTGTTAGGGCATTACAAGTAAGATTTGAGATTAATCTATTATAAGACTACCTATAGGGGGAAGTCCTGGGCTCCTTTTTATAATAAATAGTAGTCTTAGGATGTAAGGAGGAGCCTTACTAAATTGAGGTAGTTGTTTCCTATGTGTCTACCCCTAAATATGTAGACTCTTGTTCCTAAGGGTAGCCACATGAATTTCAATTACACTAGTAGCTATGAACTCTTGTACTTTATCTTCCTCATTAGAGGAATATAGATTGATGGGGTATCTTGGAACTCCCTTAGGATCAGGTTCACTCACCCCTAGCTCCTTCTTGATAGCCTTTAACTTGAAAGGAATCTCTTTTGATAGATTTGCTTATTCCTTGGACTACACTATGGGTTTGTCCTTCCAAAAGTTTGAGGATGTCCATCCTGCAAAGAGTGGCATTTTACCATGTAATTCCTTCATAGTGATTAAAGGTTCTTATTGAATCACCCTTAAGTGATCCTCCTTCAAATTGGCAATGTTTTCCCTTTTCAAGACCTCATCATCATTCTTGCATTCATGAATAAAAATCCATAATCATAATAGATATGTTGGTAGGGGATACTAAGGCCATGCATGTGTTTTTGGATGTAGTTGTGAGGATCCTAATCCATGTGTGATACTATGGGTAAATTATAACTCTTTATTTTGTTGCCCACATCTCCAAATTACTTTCTCATTCTGTAGACCATCCTGACAATGACCATATGGTGCCCATATATTGTGCTTTTCTTATTTCTTAGAAGGTCCTTCTCAATGATCCACCAGATCTAGAAAGTAATTTCTTACTTAGCCAATTTATCGGGTACATATTTTTGAAGTCTCTAAAGATTAACCTTGTGCCTGATGATCGTGATAATAGTGTAGTCAAGATATAGAAAATAATCACCTCTTCCAAATAGTGTCTTCATGATGCCTGCTCTGACTCTGGGCATTAAATACCCATGGATTTCTTGCTAGACTTGAGGATAAACATCCTCAACAATCCTCACCATATTATTGGTATAAGCATAGATATGTAAAAATGATCACAAATATGATTTTTTATATAGTCAGTGATCGAGCTTCATAACTCATCGAAGACTTTATATACTATCCCCATTATAGCATCCAAAAGATATGACATCATATAGAATTGGCCTACCAAAGTGGGCCACTTATATTTATGAATGATCTATTATCTTAAATTTTAGGTTATAATTTCACACAAGGCAAACTCTACATCACTAGTCAACATCATATGTAACAATGGTACCTAGTGTAAATTGAGGAAATGGATGTTGGGCATTCTATAGAGCTTGTTGAACAACACCATGCCAATCCGCACTCCCATCCTAAACTTATTTATTGGATTGGGATTCTTTCCTTTGTATGTCATGGTTTCCTCTAGGGATAATCTATTATTTTAACACCTTTGCTATAGTATTATATTGATTTTATGAAACTAGGTTATGTTTGTCAAAATAAGCATCTAGTACTGGTAGTGATAAATACCTCTAAAAATCTACCTCAGATATCCATGACATAACTGTTTGGTTACCTATATGTTGTATAAAACCATCATGCATAACCTTGCCTATGAAGAATAAGTATTGGAAGAGGTTGATGCATGACATCACCTTAGGCTTGGTTGTAGTTGAATGCAATCCCTACCTCTTAAGTGCTAGCAAGTTTATGATGGATAGTCACTTTGAGGGAGATAGATTTCCATCCATTCAAAATATGTCAATAGAGTTGACAAGTTCCCATAATTCAGAGTAGTTTCGATACCTATTATCAAAAATGGTCGCATCATAAATTGTTTCCTTAAATTTGATCAAATCCTTAATAAAAAATGGTGATGGTGGAAGTGTTCCCCTAAATGCCTTAAATGAAGATGCCATTACAATTATGTGTAGTTCTTGTAGTTTGTTTACATGCATTGTGAAAAAATCTCCTTTCCACTTGTCCTTTATTTACTTTTAATAGTCTCACAGGTAGATAGGGATTTTCTTACATAGGATAGTAGTCAAGTTTGAATTCATTCAAGAGCAATGAAGACATAAATTGTTGCACATCATGTATATAGCCTTTAGCATTAAATTCTAATTCATGTATTATAAATGCCCAACATTCACACGTTTCTTATTTTATACATATTTCAAATCTAGTTAGTATAGTTGGTGGGTATCCTTAGCAAGTAATGGAAAGTAGTTTGATTTATTGGCCAAGTATAGTGGGATTTTAGTAGTCAATAATTGGGAGTTGGGTTTTGTGTTGTGATCGAGCCTACAAAATATCTGAATAAAACTATTGAAAATAAAGGCTAATACAAAAAACCCAAAGAGAAAAATCATTGATAAAATTCAAGTCATTTGAAATATTTATTCACACAAAATTTTTGATGCAAAAACTTTGAAAAAAAAATTTTGAAGACCAAAAGTCCCAAATAAAAATTATGAAGATCAAAATCCATCGGATAAAATTTTTGAACAAAAAAACTAAAGACCAAAATCTAATCAGAATCCCCAATAAAAATGTCTAAAAACCAAACCTCAAATACAATTCCTCTAAATAAAACTAACTCCTAGAAATTTACTTTAAGTTATCACCCAGTAGTGCCTTCAGGGTCAAGGAAAATTCACTCATGTGCATGTTAAAGGTGGCTCCTAGGAGATACTTTTAATATTCCCTTCAATGTATGACAATGCCTTTCTAATTATCTCCTAGGAGATTCCTTTTACTGGCCTTGTATTTCATTGAAGGTATGGAAAATCTCTTAAGTGTAATTCTTGTTCAATACAAAATGATGTAATGATGGATTTTCCTTGTTCAACTCTCTCTTGATGATCTTATGAGGTTTGCAATTTTGATGGGTTTCACATTAAATCTTGGAATTAAGTCACCTTTACAGCTTGATAAGATCTATATAAGACCTTATACATAATAATCAATGTATTATTAACTACCTTATTTAATTGAAAAACCTATTTACTCATTGAATCCTTTCTACACCACAATAATGATGGGCAAGTTCAACCTCAAGGTATCTACTAGGAGATTCCTTCAAGGGCCTTGTAATACCTTAATGGGTGACTTGAAATTATTCCCCTGAGGGTAACATGAAGGTGTCTTAATGGGTGAGTTGAAATTATCTCCTTCAAAAAATTTCACTCCAAGAAGTTTCCAAAATAGTGAGAAGAATAGAGCAAAAAAGAAAGTCCCTATGCTCTCAAGATTTACCTTTGAAGATGGATTCTCTATGGACAAGTGTTTTTAGAACCAATGTTTGTTATGAGTCATTGTTGCAAACACACATACAAAGTAAGTCAAGCATTTTATAAAAGTTTGATATAAGAAAACTCAAAGATCTGGGCCAAAGGTTTCTCTTAAGAGATACATTAAAGGAAAAATCCACTCTTATGCTTATTTGAAATGTATCTCATTGAATCCCTTATACACCTCAATAAGACTAGACATGTTTAACCTCAAGGTATTTATGGATCATAATCCACATTTTGAAGTTTTAAGGTAGTTATCCTTTTCATCATGGATATGCTCAACAAAGTTTTATGGGTGGTGTATCAGCCTCCTCTTTCTCGATTTCTTATTATTCATTTTTTGGCTAAGTCTCAATCCCTTCTAATGATGACACATTTCATCATGGCACTCCTAAAGAAATAAGGGAGTTTTTTTAAAATAAAAAGAATGTTATTAGCCAATGGAAGTGAGAAGTGGGCCTCATTTCTAATAAGAATTCCTAAGGTAGTTTGGAGGGAGACATGCATCACCATAGTGCTTCTTCTAAGCATCATGGGAATCATGAGGCAGTGCAGTTGTGCCATATTTGGGATTTTGAACACCAAATACACTCATAAACCAAAGCTCCCCACTTAATTCCAACATCCTCATCATGAGTGTGGGTGCCATATTTCAAGTGTCATTTCCTCGTGAGGCCATTATGCCTATATATTTAGGGCCCATTTCTTTTGTAAATGGGCAGGGACATTAGATAATAGAAATTGTTCTTACTATTATTAGAGATTAGCCATTATAATAGTTAATTTTAGAATATAAATAGAAGTATATATTTATTTTCATTTCATGACCTTATCAGGTGCCCCTCATGGGAAGGATTGAATATTGTATGCTGTGCCTTTTGGCCTTTTGTATTTTTTTCTCCACCCAACAATGAAGAAGATGTGGTGTTTTGTGTCAAGTTAAGTAAAATCTATTACTATTTTTTATTTCTATTTTTTTCTTCTATAGTATTTAATATTTTTCATATTACAAGATTTAAATCATACATATGTTCTTTTAATTATCTAAAATGTCTTAAGGGTTCAAGTTCTTTTATGTAATTTTAGGAATAGATACTTTAAGAATCTTGGTGCATCGCCTTAGTTAGTTTGGTTTCAGTTTTATTTGTATTTCCTCCTTACCCTTTTCACTCCCTAATTAATTTGAAGAGATAGATTCTTAAATCTTGTAGGTTGCTTCACAAATCATAATTTTGTACTACATCTGTAAAGTTTTCTATAGGAAACTATTCACTGAGAGTGAGAGTTTTAGGCATCAACAATATTCACTAGGATATTTCTTTATGGGTAACTTGAAGGTATCTCCTAGGAGATACCTTGAAGATATTAAAAACCTTAATAAAAATTGTAGGTAAGAATTACACCCTTGTGGGAGATTTTTTTAGGATCTCTCACTCCCAGATAAAATATTAGAACAACCTTACGTTGTGGGGATGAGGTTAAATCTCTAGGCTTTTTAATGAGGTTATATCCTTAGATGCTTCACTCTATCTTGTTTTTCACACTAAAATCTACTACTGAATAGGAAAGGGAGATAAAGATAACATAAAAGGGAAGCCTAAGCTAATGATAGTGATGCACTAAAGATGAAATGATCCACTTTCTGCCTGAGAACCTTAACAATTACTAATGAAACTAACCAAGACATAGAATATTTTGATCCTATATTAAGGCCACAAGCATAATTATTTTATGTGGAGGTTGAAGGAAAACCCTGTGATTTGAAGGATAGAAAGGAATAGGTCTATATGAGACATTATAAACTTGTGACACTTCAAGAAGGCACCAATGTCTAACACTTCACACAACCTACAAAGAACCAAAATGATTGAATAAAGGTACATGAAGGATTCATAGATGATGAAAATAGACATACATTCTACAAGTTAAAACCTCAATAATGCACACTTCATTCAAAACTAGAATTAGAAAGTTTATATTATTGCTTCAAGAGAATGTTACAAGGTGATTTTGATAGAGTAACTCTATCACCAGTTGAGGGATCCCTTTTTTAAACTCAAAAGCTTCTATATATAGAAAAAAGGGATGAGAGAAGAAGGGTATTGCATGAGAAAATAGAGAGGGGGGGTCATAAATGGCTGTAACCACCATTATTGTCCTCAATCTCTTTTACATTCAAAGCATGCAATTACCCTGACCATGAGATAAACCATCCAAGATCACCACAAATATCCTTGTGCCCCTCAGGCATTCAAGTCTCCCTTTTTTGGAGCTGAGAGAGCCATGTCAAAGGTAGCTGCATGTCTCTGCCAAGTGTGAATGATTTAATTTTTGCATTAAAAATTTGGTGTGTTCCTTCACTTTACATGTCCTACATGTATAAGGATAAAATCCCCATATCTTTAAATCTAGATTAAGCCATGTTGCTTCTACATTGAGCAGATATTTGTTAGAGATGATGCCCATGTCAAAGGATGAGGGCCTCTTCATTACTTTCACCTACCAGCTCTTGCTTTAAAACCTAGACCAGATCTTTCCTATAGATGGAAAACTAATCTAAGGACATTAGTTTTCCTGTATCCATTTATGTTGATGTAAGTCTATACAAATTTAAATGACTACTTGTAAGGGTTTAGATTTTGACATTTGTGGACCCATCATGGGATATTTGAATCCCAACAGCTATTTATTGATCTTGAACTTTGACACTAGCACAAACATCATGTTTCCTTCAGATAATTTCCTATGGGCCTTTTTTTTATAATTTTCTTGAACAATATCCATGGAATTTTTTCCTCAAAAGATTTAAACTTTAGACTTTTTTAAAATGACCCTTAAAATTTTGAAAAGTCCTTTGGAGAAGTGTCCTTTCTAAAGGAAAAGTATCTTTTGACCACATTGAAAATGCCCCTTTCCAAAGGAAGAGTACCCTTTTGAAATTTTGTAAATGTCCTTTGGTTATTGAAATGAACCATTGAATTTTTTGGAAAAGACCCTTCAGATGAATTTTCTTTGGCCACTTTCCTACAAGAAAAAGTCTTCAAGACTTTCGCAAAGGTCCACTTCCTCAAAAGATACCTTTCATAATTGCTACATAAGACACTCTAACATGGAAATGACTCTTCAAAAAACTATTTTGGCCCTTCAAAACTTGAAAAGGTCCCTTTTTATAAGAAAAGTGCCCTTCATAATTTGGGAAATGGTCTCTCAATTTTTTTGTTTTGGCACTTCTTCCCAAAGCAATTCCTTCAGAATTTTTTCCTTTGGCCTTATATAAAATACCTTTTGGCCTTTTGTCCTTGGGCACTTTTTCAAAAAAAGTATCTTCAAAATTTTTGCTAAGTGCCTTTCAAAAAAATGTAAATGTTCCCTTGGCTTCTTTAAAGTGCCCTTCAGAAGAATTTAAAATGCCCTTTGAAACTTTGAGAATGCCCTTCAGAGTTTTTTGTATCAAACCATTTTCCTAAGAAAATCCCTTTAGAAAAATTATCTTGGCCACTTCACTTTGAAAAAGATATCTTTTAGAACTTTTTCTTGGTATACTTTTCAAGAGAGAAAAATCCTTTGGGATTTTTCTTTTAGACAAAATGTCTAAAACAATTCTCGATACTTAGCCAAAAAGACCTAAAACAAGTCTCTTGAAAGAAATAGGTCTTCAAGGAAATTGTTGTGGAATAATTTCCCCAAAATAATTTAGTCTTTTTATTTTGCTTCAAACATGTTTAAATTAATTATCCCTTAGAAATATTTCTCTCGGACAACTTGTCCAAAAAAATTCAACACTTAGCCAAAAAAAGGGGTCCTAAAAGAAACTTCTTACCAATGAAAAGGCCAAAAGATTTATAAAGTAAGGTTTGTAAGCCCTTCCAAACTTGTTCACAAAACTATTATTTGACCTTCAACCTTTATAATTCTACTCATCTTATTCATCTAAGCATAAGCTTGGTATGTGGGCCAAAAAATGGACAATAATAACATTGGGCAAGTTCAATCTTGAGGTATCCAATAGGATATTCCTTAGAGGGCCTTGTAATACCTTCATGTGTAACTTGAAGGTATCTCCTAAGAGATACCTTGAAGATATTAGAATTAGCCTTCAAGGTAACAAAAAAATTTAGAGCTACAATAAGGTAATTATTTTGATCTAAAACTATTAACGTAATCAGAAAAATTGTTAAACTAAATTGAGGTGGGAAGAGCATGTGCATAGGAGGACATAAAATATGTGCTCTTATGTTTGTCCTATCATCACCAATGTCGACTCTCTTAAGTATTATAATTTCCTTCAAGTTATAAATTTATCACCCAGTAGTGCTTTTAAGGTGAAGTAAAGTTCTACTGGGAGATACATTGAATGTCCCTTTGAATGTATGACACCACCCTTCTAGGTGTCTACTAGGATATTCTTTCAAGGGCCTTGAAATACACTTATAATACCATCATGGTTAACATGAAATTATCTCCTATGAGATTCCTTGTAATTTAAAATTCACTCTTGCACAGATTGAAAGGTATCTCCTAGGAGATACCTTGAAGGTACCTGTTAATGGGAATTTTGATACATATTATAAAATACTTCCCCCTCATCTTTCTCCTTCAAAACAAATGTTTGTGGATTCTTTTTCCCATCAAATTATATTAACTGGTGCACATATAATTTATTTTTGGTTTGGTCATACCTTATTAGTTGAAGTGTTAGTTAATGTATATATTACAAAGATTTAATATGTATTTTCTATTGTAGTTTAGAATTAAAATTTTTTGATATACAATTAATCACTACTTAATCACAAAAAAATCATGAATCAATGCAATATTCAACTTTCATTTTACAAAAGATCAATATTTAAATCATTTCAATTGCTTTGGAGAATTTATTTAGGTGAGAAAGTAATTCCCACACATAAAAGGCAAAAGAAGGCCTCACTCCAAGAGAATTTAGATATAGTACCATTTAAACTACCAAAACTAAAATTAAATTCACATCAGCATCTTCCATTTTATGGTGGTAAAAAAATTCTTCTTGTTGATTGGTATTTTGAGCTATTTAGTCTGTCAAACATGCATGCAAATATATACTTGTTTAGCACTACATCAAGAAAAAAATCTTCTCGTATTGGAATAATCCTTGATTATGATAAGGATGAATTTGAATATGCCCTTCAATTCTAACTAAAATTATAAAATGGAGAAGATGTAATTCTCTATCAAGCTATAGCTATTTTCAATAAATTTACACCCACTAAAATGGAATTGACAAAAAATAAATTTTCTCCTTCTTGTGAAACATTTGTGTTTCATTTGAATAGCTATGACAATCTTAAAATGTCTAAGTTGATAGATAGAGATAATTTGGTCATTAGAATATAAAATATGTTGAAATAAAAACATGAACAAAGGGCAACAACCTCTTTTACTTGCCACCATGAAAACATGTATTTAAGATACCCTACAGTCATGATAGAAAAAATATTGAAAAAAATAAGACAAGCAAGGGTAACATATTTGTATGTAGATTTTAAGGAGGCCATACAAGTACTCACACCAATGGAAAAAAATATGATCGAACAAAAGGTTGAAACACTTTTGTTGACACAAAATTTTGATCAGACACATAATGAATTCTCTACATGGTATATTTTCTCTAATAATTATGCCTTGAACATTCCTATAGAGCTATGTGAATTAGGGGATGCTAATATCAAAATAAGAAGAAATCTGAATGAAAGAGGGGAAAATGATATAATTCATCTATTTTTAAAACATAATGAGGTTCCAATGAAGGATGCTTTGTTAATTCCTTTTGATCAAAGGAAGTCCTATAAGATATGATGCAGAAAAAACCATAAGCTTCAAAATTGTAGATGGCCAACACACAATTATAACACAACAAAGAATTATTTCATAGGAGGAATATAATTCACTATCATTGAGAAAGAAATGTTCTATTAGAAGGGCAAGATTTTTGAAAACTTGTACTCCATTTCATATTGTGCACAAAATATGTAACCAATATAATGAAGCCAATGAAATAATTTATAAGGTTTTATTTATATAAAGAGTTTGATCTGCATGTGACCTTATCTAACTGAGAGGTTGGAAGAATATAGGGAAAAAAAGATGAAAGAAATACATGAACAAAATAGACACTTATTCACTCAAATGAAATGTTTATCACAATAATTGTAGGAGATAAAATGCCTTTTTCATGGAATAACCCATTTCAGATTGTTTTGATAAGGTGTTTAATTTGTTTGAAAGTGGTATTTTACCTAGTTTAGATAAACAAGATTTAAATTTGATTGGTATATCAATACTTAAAAATATTCAAGGGCTTTCATACAAACAAAAAATATAACTAATGGATTTATTTAAAAAAGGGTCTATTTCCTTCTTTAAAACCCATGATTACAACAACATGGATACTTGGTGCAGAATAGTGACGCTGAAAAGTAATATATTATCAAAAATTGTAGATTATTTTAGTAACCATGATTCAACACTACCACCAGATAAACTAATCACACCTGAAGAGGTAATGGAGCATTATATAATTTCTATGAAAAGGTTTGATGATTTATGTGTCTTGAATGAATGTGTTTCAAAAAATAAAAAGGGTTGGGAAGCATTATCTCAAGATTCATTAAGCATATTGAAAAAATATCTTCATAATGATGGAGGTCATCATCCTTAGATAGATTCAGAAATATTTAGCTATCATTATGGGTCTCCATGTATTTGGCCATCCATTTTACAATATTTTAGTGAAATGTTCATTCTTAGTCAGAACAACAATTTGATAATTATTGATCTTTTGAATCTCATTAAAGTTATTAAGGAAGAACATCTTTGCATATCTCTTTAGGAATTGATTGATAAAGTTATTATTGGGGTCCTAAATGTATTCATCATCTGTAAACTAGAACATTTTTTTGGTATTCAAACCTCTCTCAAGAATCTACGTGTTGGTGATTTCCATTCCATGCAAGAAATAGGTGTCATACTATGGGGTCCAGATAGTGATGGTTTAAATTGGACTCATATTACAGGTATCAATTTTTGTTAGGGTCCCATTGATTTTTAGCTTTAATATTTCATCCTCTATACATAAAAAAGTAAATTAGAGGAACTTTTGACATCTACAAAGACATACCAACATTTCAAATGATTGGTTCACACAAAATAGGAAGGCCATTTAAAAATGAACTAGATAACTACTTTTGGGAGATACGTGTCTCTAGTTTCAATAATTCAGATACATGTGATGTGCTAGGGGTATATACAAGAGCTGGATTGGTGCGTGTTTGTATAAAATTATAAATAAATTTATCTTGTATTATATAAACTAAAAAACAAATGATTTTTAATGTTTAATTTTAAAATTATTTGATATATTTAAAGCAACCAATACAAGAACAACCACTTCTATCAGCTCCAGGTATATAACATTTTTAATTTATTTTATAATTATGATTCGTTTTTCAAATATAACATCTTAACAATCTTTTAGTGTATATGTTTTGTTTTTCAAACCTAAAATCTTAGCAGTATTTTGGTGTGCAGCATTAATGGCATTACATGTAAGTGAAGAAATAATAATAATGAAAAATCATATCAATGAACATGACACATTGCAATTTGAATAAGGTAAGATAAGATCATGCATATTTTTTCAATTATATATATATTTTTATTATCAACTATTTATAATACTGACAAAATATTTTTTCATCTATTTATGTCTCAATTAAAATAGTTCACAATGCAACTCTAGAACTTTGTGTCTCCAACACAACAACCCATGACACAGCTTTGTAGGTTGTTGTCTCAATGAAAACAACACAAGACAAAACTCTACAACAAGACACATTTTTAAAATAAAAATATCAAATCAATTGATGATGAGAATTTTTAGTTATTACATTATATAATACCTTGTAGGGAATAAAGAACCAAAAGTTCAATGAAAGAGTGCACCCATACAAACTATAAAAAGGCAAAAAAAGGTAAAAACCCCTTTCAATAAATATGTAACTATACAATTTCATACAAGTATAGAATATATTAATTATATTTATTTATTTAAATACATTAAAATTCAATTTTTCTTCATGGACAGGAGATTGTAGAAGATAATAAAATATAGACTTACATTAGCTTGGGATTTAGAAGCGTGGGTTCATTTTATTATTATGTAGACTTGAATGTGATTGTATTTACCCATTAAAATGTTGTTTACCTAGTTTAAAATAACACAATATATGTTATATTATGTCTTCAATACAATAATTTTTTATGTAGTGTATCCATGTGATCTTTATCAATAAAATAATAATAAAGTATATTGTGCTAGAAACAATTATATTGCTATTGATTTAAACAATTTTTAATTTGATGTTTCTTATTATAAGTATATGAAGGGGGTTCAACTATTAAGTTGTATATTCATTTGAAATTATTGATAGTGAACTTTAGCTTAGAAGAGTAAATGTTATTTTGTTTATTGTGATGGGCTGTATAAACATATAAATATGTATCGGTATGGATAAGAACAGCTGATATTTTTATTACTATAAGAATATAGATGTTGGTTGATCAATGTTAAATTCCTATCAACTTCTATGAAAAATGATTTATGGGAAAATGAGATTGTTTCATAATATGATAAAATTATAGTCAAGCTATAAGGATTCAATATGAACATTTATATGCATATGTATGTTACAAAATTGGTAATAGAAATGGTACATCCATGTATAATGAGTATAGCTACAATATGTTTGAGCATGTATTTATTTTTATATATGTTTATATGAATATTTATAATATTTAAGGAAATGCAAAAAAATGCATTGAATGAAATGCATTATTTTTATATGTTACAATAAGAAATGCAAATCAAAAGTGCATCAATGACCAATCTAGTAACATGTAAAACATTTTCTTAGAAAATTCCCATGTTATATTTCTTATAATATAATATTTTTAATAAATGATTCATTTTTAAAAAATAAATTGTAGACATTTCAAAGGAGGAGCTAAAAATGACTTCTAAAAACTGTTGATTTTGGGATTGGATGACTTATTATTTATTGTGCACAAAATAAAAAATATGCAAATGAATGATACAGAATAAAAAAAGTTAATAAAAAAGAAAATATGTCATACTACATTTTAGATCATTTCAAATAAATTTTGAAGGTGGCACTACAGTGTTTTTTTCATGTTGGCATTTGGTCAATGATAGAAGATAATCATTTGAGGATACTTGTTCAAGCCATGGGTTACAAAAGTTCAAATTTCATGTTTGTTTGGGGGAAAATATATTCTAAACCCTTAAATGTAAACATGAAGAAAGTGGATGAATTTATTTTTAAAGGGATCTTTGGAGATGATTTTTCAATTGCCATCATGTTGTTTAGTGATTATAATTCTCAAATTTGTGTTACAAATCAAAAATTAAAAATGAGTTATGTTATGTCAAGTAGATATATTGGAAATGGAAGTCATAAAGATGAAAAGAATTGGAGAATCAAAATGATGTCTATCATCACATTATTGGGAGAAAACAAAAAAACCATACCAACAGTTGTGAACCAATGTTTAGAAAGATGTAACTTCACCATATTATGATTCTTTCAAGTGTATTTATTGATTATAAATTATAATTATATTAATAAAATTTATCATCAATTTCATACAAATCAATTCTAGATTATTTCAAATATAGTTCAATTAATTTCAAATTAATTGATTCTAATTTAGAATTACTTTGATCTAGTTAAGTGCAATTTGATTTATAGTTGAAGATTCCTTGAAATTTTTGAATCAGGTTTAAGTTTCAAAGCTAATCCCCTTGCATGTTGATACTCCATCAGTTTATCTTTAAATTTCCCAAGTTGATCTATTATTATATTGACACTTACTCATGAAGATTTTCCCAATAAACAACAAACAATTCTCATGATATTTTATTACATAGATGAACTAATTGCTTATTATGTTTTCATCCATAATTTGGCCAGTAAAATGGTGCCACATGTCTCAATAAGGAAGCTACTTCAAAGGATCATTGATCAGTTTAAAGGCCCAGAAGGGTGCCATAGTTCAAAATAGTCTAATCTATTTGAAATGATCTATACCCAAATGGTTTGAAATAATTTAATTTATTTGGAATATAGAAAACTTATTTATGAAGAAAATATTCTCTACTCAACTTTAGTGGGTATAAGCTCAAATTATTTAAAATAGCATAATTTAATCAAAATTATCTATGATTAAATGGTTTGAAACAGTCCAATTTATTTGGAATATACAAAATTAATTTTTGGAGAAAATCTTCTTCACTCCACTTTATAGGTATAAGCTTAAATTATTCAAAATAGCCCAATTTATTCAAAATGATCTATGCCCAAATGCTTTGAAACAATCCAATTTATTGTAAATATAACAAATTTATTTTTGGAGAGAATTCTCTTCACTCCAATTTAGTGGGTATCAGTCCATATTATTTAAAATAACCCAATTTATTTGAAATGATCTATGCCCAATAGGTTTGAAACACTCCAATTTATTTGGAATATATAAAATTTATTTATGAATAAAATTTTATCCACTCCACTTTATTGGGTATGAGTCCAAATTATTCAAAATAGTCCAATTCATTTGAAATGATCTATGCCGAAATGGTTTGAAATAGTCTAGTGTATTTGGAATATAATAAAATTATTTTTGAAGAAACTTTTCTCCACTCCACTTTAGTAGGTATAAGTCCAAATTATTCAGTCTTTTAATAATTATGTGCTCATAATAAATCACACATTAGTAACACATATACTTAAGTTATACTGAACATCAAGTGTGAATATGACACACTCCAACACCCACCTATTAAAGGTCAGCGTAGGTGATGTGATAAAAAAAATAATAAGTCTTATGCTCATAAGTATGGGTCTTAGTAACTAGGCTCGATGAGGTACCCATGTACAATGAAAGATAAAAATAACAATGAATTTATTAAATTAAATGTCTATCAAATATGATGAATCAAATGCATCTTCTATGTATCTATAAATGTGAAAAAGAATGACTATTGGTACATGTTCCATCTAAACATAATGCATGGTTAAATGATTTCAAATGAAGTGTTATGGATCTCCTCTAAGAAATAAACATATTAAAAATGGAGTGATGAAGATATCCTACAAGAAACAAACATCCTCTACATCTATTAGGAATAATCACTAGGTACATTTCATACTCAAACAACCAAGGAAGCATTAGTAATACATAACACCCCCTAATGTTGACTAGGGAGTGAAGACAAATAGTTCAATATATCCAAAAGTGTCAATGTGATAGGTGTGAATAAAAAACACAAAAAATCCTCAAGTGAGATTACCCAATTTTATATATGAATAAAAAATGCAAGGTAAAAAAAAATCACCCCTTGGATGGACCTAAATCTTATCTGTATCCAAACATAGGAACTAACAACTCATCATGATGTACTAAACAAATTCAAAATATGGTCTTGAAAACATGCAAGATGAGATAAAAAGGTTATTTTCCTTCCTATTGGTTCATTCTTACCCCTTTAAATTCTTCAATTATTGATGGAACACAATCTACATGGCTTGAAAAATGAGCTCATTGTGTCATATTTAAGTGAAATCAAAGTCAAAACTATCCTTCTCTAGTACTCTAAACAAAATGGAAATGTCTGATACACACCAAAAATAGTCAAACAAAAATTCCATGAAAATATCTTTCTTCCATGGAACTCCTATATATGTATATCTACAACTAGTACATGAATCCATCCAAAGGAATGAACTAGATCTAAAAAAAGAGATGGGACATGTGGAAAACTTTTCATGGAAGCTGATGGAGAGAGAAAATGTTATCCTTTTCACTTGAAGCTTATTAAAGATTGAATATTTGGAGTGCCTGATGATCTTTTTATACTCTTTATCCTCTTGATCTTCCTAACAACTAAGTTTTTGAGAGTGATATGGATCTCCTCTCAAACACTCTCACAAATATTCTTAGTAAAGCTTGCTCTGATATCATATTTTAAATGACAACATATCCCATGGATATCTAGCATATACACCATCAACATTAATTATTTAATAGATAGAGATTCACCAATAAATACACACTATATTACCTATGTGTAATATACAATGTATGTGTTCATCCAACAATGGTTGTACTATAACAAAACTCTCTAAAAGACTACATATCCACTAACTCAAGTGATGATTCTTAAGCTCCATTACTTTTAAGGGTCCTTATATAGTAAAAGTAAGAGGTGAGTGAGAGATTATTATTTCTGGAGTAAAATGTAATTTACCCAAATCTTAACCCTTCTCACACATGTGAGGATAACTATTGCATTAAATGTTCATTTAATAACTATGTTCACATAATAAATCACACCTTGGTAACACATCTACCTAAGATGGACTTCACATCCAGTGTGAATATGACACACTCCAACATCTTCTTTGGTATATTCTTCTTCATTATAATATTTTAATCAGCTTAAATAAATCCCTTACCAAACGTATTTTCTTTGTCTTGATGTTTGACATATTTCATATGTTCCCTTATTTGATGTTTATTATGCTTCTTCCCCTTTGTTTTACTTTCCTATCTATGTTTTTTATTCCTCAATTCATTCCATAATAATCCACTTCGTGATCGTCTTCTTTCTCTCGACATCTATTAATATATGAACCTTTTATTTAATAAAGCTACATGTACATGCATACCTTTGAGTCTCTTATGAGGACTTTCAAAATACTATATACTATTTTTCACATCTCACCAGTGCATGATCATACTTGTTATTTATTTTTAAAATAACCTTATGAGCAAAATATAAGGTCAATAATTATAAAATTAATTTCTAAAATTATATATTGTAATCCTATATGTACAATTAAATTGCATACTAATATTCGAAGTGTATTGATGTTGAAAAATCAAAGTTACCTATATTTATTATAATAGTTGTCTATATTACTAGCTTCAATTATGTGTATCAATGGTGAACATGTACACTATATCATTTTACTCAAGTGCAATGAAAATAAATGTTATAATGAGGGACTGTCTATTATAAGTATTCACAGTGATTCTTGGATTTCTAAAGTATGGTAATTATTAGACTTTGCATATAGACATATCCCATGTATGCATTGCTTTGAAGTAAATTTAAAATATATATAGTATGATTAAAATAATCCATTTTGATGGAATTTAAATTTGACTTGTGAGCCATTTGATCTACAATGAAATCTATATTGGGTCTATAAATTGGGTTGTGACTCAAATTCCATACTAAATAATAAATCTTGAAAATTGGATTAACTCTTTCAAATTCTAGTCAAAATCATTGTTCATGGGCATCTTCTATAGTACCCTAGAAGTTCAAACCTCAAATTTTATGAATGCTTTACAATTGATCAATGATCAATTTTTTAGTTTGGAAAATTTGAATTTTTATTGTAATTAGTATGGGGTTAGAACTTATTTATTGGTGATTGATAAAGTAATCACAATGAATTCCTCATATTAAAATTATTTACACTCCATATTCACTCTTAATGGGAATGACATTCTATAATTTGAGAATAGATTAAATTCATACAATGCCCATTGAAATCATTTATTTAGTTATTTTTGTTTTTGTTTTTTATTTTGTATTTTTTTCAATTGATATGGGAATCGGTTAAAAATTTTCATTATCTCCACCTTTGTTTGTATTTATAATCTACTAATAATCAGACCACCTTTATACTCCATCCTTGGTTCACGACAAAATTCAAGTGTTGTCTTAACTTTTCATATATAGTTTCCATGAACGTGCACTTTTATTAGTATTATAAGTCACATGGAGAGTAAAATAAATGCTAAGAAGCGACCATTTTGGGGTTTGAAATATATTTGTGACATATTAACAAGATTAACCTAAACATACAAGATTGTCATACAGTGCCTGATTGACTATTTGAGGCTTAGAGTGAGTTTTGTCTTGGTAAACTATGAAATGGTGATAGTCCTTATTATCACTATTTTTCAAGTGTGATAGAATTTATCTTTATGTGCTAGATGTAATGTGAGTGAGATAGTTATTAATCAGATAATAATGAATTTTTTGTACATGACCTTATGTAAGGAAAATGTTATAGTAATATTTGCATCTCATATTCACTTTGGGCAAAAAAAATAGTCATTTCCTAGTTGTTTTTTCTTTTTTTTTTTCTTTTTCTTTTTCATTTTTGACATTTATAGTTCATTAGTGGAATTAAAAAGGACCTTAAAGTAATCTATACCAAGTTAAATAATTTTATTACTCTATGAAATTGATTAACGTTTGGATAATTAGATCATAACCTGAATCATGTTGTGGTGTGCTATTATGAGACCTAATCTTTTGTATTATATTTATATTAATATAAGAGGATTAACTATGGATGTAATCTCTATTTTTTTTGTTGCATATTAGTATTAGGCATATATGTGTGTGATTATCTTGTGTAATGGGATCTACATGTAAGCATCAAAATAAGTGTATTGGATTTTGAAAACAAAACAAAATAATTCTTTTTATAATTTTATTTAGCATGTTTTTTGAATAACACCAAGGGGTGTTATATGGAGAATCATCAAGATCATCAATAAGATTAAGTGGTTATGATTTGAACTAAACTATGTATAATTCAAACACATAATTTTTTTAAAAAACACCAAATTGTAAACTACATTGCATGTAGAGGAGTTAACCTATGAATTTTTTTTAAATAAAAAATAGGAGATAACTATCAACCCTTCCTAAATACCTTAAAAAAAGGGATATCTATCATGGAAGCTAAATTTATTATAAGAATATTTTTTAAGGGGGAGGGAGCATTGGAATAAGTTGAAGGCCCTAAGCATTATCATTTCACCCATCCATCCCATTTTAATATTGTCATGCTAAAGTAAGGTAAAGTATCAATAAATGGAAAGGCATTAATGTTAAACCCAATGTGAGGATATGAACTCAAATCCATCTAATAATGAATGTATTCATTGAAATATAAACAATTTCACTTGTACGGAAATAAAATTTATGAACCATTAAAGAAAAGAGGAGAAACATAAGATGTAAATATATCTTGAAAGGATTAGATCTTAATCTTTCATCAAATATTCTTCATATTAAAGTATGGAACTCTCATTTAGATACCATAAAAATGCATCAATTATTTTTTCCTACTTGTCATTCCTAGTTTATTTCAATGAGAACACAATCAATACCTTTATATCCCCTAGTCTCACTAATCTAACAACTTGAGGTAAAACTAAGAGAATATTTATTAATCAAATTTTGTAAATTATACCATTGATTAATAGTAACATAAGGGCATAATACTTATTAAATTTATAAACACCTATTAACAATAATCTATTAACAATATATAGTTTATTTCTACATAATATAGTAACTTATTGTAGTTTTAAAGATCAAAAACCATTCCATTTATACCTAATCAGATTTTTTGAAGAAGTGTAGTCCATAAAATAAATATCAGTATATCCCTACTTATTTCCATTATTAGTTCAACATTTAATGCTAATTATTTTATTATTTATGTGTTTATCAATAAAAAGACAAAATTTATGTAATAAGAAGGTATACACTTTAACAATGTAAAAAAATACTTATAAATTTTCATTAGTGGTTAAAAATAGAAAATATGTAAAAAGAAAATGTATACACAATATTTTTAGACTTTTGTTGATTATTGACACTTTGTATCTTATAGGAACCTGTCGAGTCTCAATCTCTCTGAGTGCATGCCTTAAGGGGTGCACCAAAAAAGGGGTGGGTAGACCATCGGTGCTTCATAAGATTGTTGTTCCTTTTTCAACTTACCATCTCCACACTTGTTTCCTAAAACCATTTACCCTAAGCTTGTTCTTCTTAAGTTCTACCCATTCCAATATTTTCCTCCTTCCATTCCTCCTATTTTTGCCTTAACACCCTTTTAGATAGTTGGTTGTACTGGGTCGACTGGGTTGACCCAATATAGTTTAGGGGTATTTTTCACTTTTTTGGCTTGTTAGCCTTTCAGTTGACCTAGCTCAAACCTAGTGAATTGTCACCAAAAACACACTAGATTAACTGGGTCAACTCTATACAGTTGATGTTATTGAGAGGATTTAGGGAAAGATCCACCTATATATACAAGTACATTTCCCACCATTTAATAAGAGAATAATTATTAGAAAAGAAGTGAGAGATAACATCTACTTATTGATCATTCTACTTGAGGAATAAAGCTTAGGGTTCCATACTTTCTTTGGAGATATGGATCTTGTCTTGTGGATAAGTCTTTTGGATGCTTAGATAGGTTTTGTAGCCAAGAGATGATTTATCTTGGTTATCCTTACATACCACAACAATATCTTACAAAGCACCTTGGCCAAGGGAGAGATTGAGGCTCAGTGGGTTTGTCTTCAAAGATTAATATTCATAACTTTATTTCTACTTTGTAAGAGTAGATAAATAATGAATTTATATTATTCTCTCCATGTATTAGGATTATGTATACATTGATGTGAGTATGTGTCTTCTAATACATGTTTAGTTTAGTTGTTTATTTTACTTACTCTAACCCCCACTTTATGCCACAAGATTTGGTGTGCACTAGATTAGATTTTGATTTCTTATTATTAGCATAAAGTGAATGTTTTAAACCTTAGAACTCCATTAGGGTTGTTGTGTGATTATGTTAGATTTTAATATTTTAAACCCTTACTATCATGATGTGTTGTGATAAGTGATACAAGTGATCCCCTAATCAAGTCTAGTAGATCCCCATATTGGTCATGCTCCCACTTAACAAGTGTATCCCAATCAGAAGTGTAGGTATGATCTATCTTATCCGATCGAGGATTAATTCATAGACATGATGTATTTATGATTTCATACATAAAGTACTTAACTTGAATATTAAATTTTAAAATAGGAAAAAATGATGTAACATTCACACATTGATGAGTTCTAAATTTACTAGTATATAATTTATGTTGTGTAGATTTATAAGTGACTATGTATAATATTTTAGTATCTAATTGTACAAAGAAAGGATCAAATTATTGCATCGTTCTTACCCTAGGTAGGATTTTTAGTGACCTAATGTGACTATCATTCATGTCCTAAATTGATGATTTTGTCCTGCACTCACTTTAAAGTTTTGATTTTCTTATGTCACTTTAAAGATAGATGTATAGTTTATTTTTCCATGCATTTTTCTAATTTGATGGCTAGAATATTTTTAATATGATATTTTATACACTCATGACCTGGATCGTCATAAATTTTTAAAACAAGAGAAGGGAAGAAGTATTTGGGTAAGGCAACCACAAAGGTGTTATAACTACATACCATATATACCAGAATCAAACCCCACATATTTATTATGCATTTAAATTAAAGAATGAGAGAATAAACCTTTACCTTCTCTCCCTAGGATGAAATATTATATACATAATTTTTTATTATTTCTTTATTTTATTACAAAATTATTCTTTAACATAAGTTTATAATAATAAATATAGTAATAAGAACTTAATTGCATGGGTATTCTCCTTACTCTTTGTTATTGAAATGCTTCTAGCTGATTTGTATTTACATATTTTGAATTAGGGGCCTAATGGTGCTTAAATTTAATAAACAAGCATCAAGCAAACAACATGGATCCAAACATTGAAAGAACACACACAAGGCTATAATTACCCATAAAATAAAAATAATGGGATTGCCAAGCCAACCAATGCCACCTAAGGTAAGATCAATGGACCATTATTCCTATCTCGGTAGATGAAATAATGGTATAAAAATATTAGAATGGGGATGATGCCTCTAAGTACAAAATATAATAGTGAAAAATAGAAACAAATGAATAATAAATGCATGGAACCACAAGAAAAATAATAAAGAGAGGAAGAACAACACCAAGAAGTACCATAAGAACTTAATTTTGATCATTAATGTATGTATGAATTGATGCTAAAACATTATAATAATAAGGCTTGTACCAAAATTATGTGTCTATATAATTCCCCTAATTTCATAATTATATGTGAGTGATGCATGTGTGTTTGTCAAATTAAAATGGTACATAATTTAAATGCATATCTTGACTTACCATAGAGAAATGAGGAGGAAGCTTTTATTTCATGTTTCCATCTACACATTATTCTAATTTGAAATTTTAGTATACCTATCAAAAATGGCCAATTACTAACAAGTAATCAATGTACATACACTCAAATTTAATCATTAAGTACTTTAAAAATTTTAATCTTTATATCATTAACCTTACTTGGTCTATTCAGCATTCACTATTCTAAAAATTATCTTATAACTACTCAGATCATCACTCAAACATCTATTTTTTACTTATAAACTCCTATCAAACTACTTCTATCAGACTATGTCCTTAGAGAATAAGACCACAATAGATCGAGTAGGGATGTACTATAGCCTTGTCCATTAGTATAGCCTTATCACTTGTACTCCAGTGGTAACTTTTTTAATTTGAGATGTTTCAATTTACCCCTCATGCATTTTTAAAAAGGTTAGTTAATATAAATATTTAAAATATTCATCTATATAAGCACATCAAGGCCTCTCTAAACACATTTAACAATCACTTGGATATTGTACTACACATCAAGAAAAAGATAACTATTGTTTCCAATTTTAATTGTGATTTATTCTAATGGTCATAAGATAAGTCTAAATTCATTTTATTATAGCTCAAGGGCACTCATTATCAATAATTCAGAGCAATATATTTAATTTCATTAATTTATTAAAGTCAATATTCAAACACTCAATCTAGAAGGAATAACTAATTCAATTTGAGGGGTCTATGTAGGCAAAATTAAAATTACATATAGTTTTTAAGGATAGCCCAATTATTCCCATTTCCTAATTCCCCTCTATATTTGATTTAAATTGTGTTTATGTGAAGTATATAGGGTTTTAAATTTTCATGTATTTCATACATCAAATCATCACACATAATAAAATAGTAAACCTTCGCAAATGACCATAAGTACCTAGATCAAGAAACTATTCACATAGTCATTCAGAATGTGGTTGTAGTCAATAGATAAGGTCATAGTACATCTTTGTCCTCCTAGTGCATCATTTTCCTAGCAAGTTTAAATATTTATTTTTGACTATGACACCATTTATAGGTGGTCTCAGGTGGTTTTAATTCAAAATAAACAATAAATCAAACCCAAACTGGGTTTGCATATTTTTTTTATCAATTTACTATTTTTAGCTCATTTCAAAAAAATGAAATTCTATATTTCAAACTTAGATCTATATATTTCTTTAGATCTAAATCAGTTTTCAAATTTTTATTTATTCTTAACATTTCATTATCAAATCAAAATAACATTAAACATTATGGTGGACCCATATTTTATTTGCAATATTCTTAGTATTTTATTGATTTTTATCCAAGGATTTCATATGATTTTTTGAAAATTTATGACACTGAAAGAAAATAGAATTCAACCTTAAATATACTTATGAAAGCATGATTAAATATTCTTTGACCTTAGATTTAATATGAAACTAAAGAAATTATCTTGTAACATTGAATAAAAATTGACACTGAAGCTCTTTCTTTCAACTTTAGATTGAAATTTATCAAACTGTATACATAATAATCTTTCAATTTTATTTTTCTCTTTATTTTCTATTTTCTTGTTGCTTGTTTTTTGAAACTATGTTTTGACAGTTTTTAAGCTATTTAGTGACTGTCATTATGGGCTAAGTAGTTATCTATTTTATGGACACCATGGTGTGAGGGGTACTTCCATAATACTCAAGCCATTGTACATCACTAAACATTTATTTTATTTTCCATGTACCTCATGGTATATCAAAAACACCTAGGATCTATTTTTTTATACCATAGGAAGCCTCTTTTATCCATTTTATTCATGGTGCACCTGAGAGAAGCATATTTCATAGGGAAGTTACTCTTAATGTACCCTTAGAGATGATATTGTTGGCTATGCACATGGTTTTACCTTTATATATAGTTCTTTGAAATATTGGGCCGACACTACTCTACAAACAAGCAAGTATATTTAAGCCCACATAATCATTCAAACCCTTTTCTAGATCACCCTTTATACCTTGATTTTTCTTGTATTGTATTCATAGTCATTAGCTCTTTTTTAAATGTAGCATTACTTTATAGTACTAAGTATTTTATTTATTATATTTATTGTATTCAAATTTATCATATATATCATGGCTAATTAATTTTCCCTATTCTCTACTCATGTTGTGCCTTTTAATTATGATAATTAATGGAAAAATAAAAATAAGAAAAAACTTATGGAAGAAGCATATATTGATGATTATTATTTTGATGAAATAGTAATGAATGAACCATTATATTTTTATCAAACTTGAGAATGTTGATCCTCTTCAAATTTACCTTTAGATTCCCCTCAAGATTATCCTTCATCTTCTTCCTTGACTAATAATCTAGAATAAAAAGAGTAATTAATGTCTCAAATAAAGAAACATACAAAATTAAAACCAAGATAAAATTATGTTTAAAAAAGGATTTCTTAATAAGGGTATCTCAAAGCAAAATTAAATATCTTAAGTGACTACTCATAATAATAAGGTTATCTTTTCTCCTTTACAGGTAGTGGACATTAAGCCTCCATGTCTTAGCTTATCCCCCTTGTCAACCAATAAGGATGAACTTTCTTCTTCTTCTCTTAGCACATCACAAGCTAGAAATGAAATTCATGACACTAATTCTAACACATATTATTATGTTGCCTCTACTTCCACCTCATGCTTATCTTCACATGATCTTATTCTTGTGAAATAATGTCATAATCTTGGCATAGACTTACCATTAATTACAATGAAGCTCTTACTATTGCTAATTATTTCAATGTTATCAATTAAAAAAAGAACTCATATATGGTCAATGAATCTCTCAATCTAAATGAAAATCATGTCCCTCCAACTCCCACACCTCCTCTTGATGGTGTTCATATTCAATTAGAAATACCTATGGTTTTTTTTCTTGAATCCCTTCAATATTAAATCATCACTATGAAAAATTCAATATAAGAGTTACAAAATCAAAATCAATATGTCAATTCAAATATCATATCCCTTGAAAATTATAGCAAATATGTAAATAATCCAAAGTTTGTTAGTGTTAATCATGTATTTACATTTTCATTTAGTTATCATGTGCCTCACAAGTAGCATACACATATAATTAATTATTTACGAAATATACAAAAGGTTAATAAGATTCCAAGTGAGATGCTAAGATAAATTATTTGAAACAACATGATTGCATTACATTTTATGCCTCCTTTATGAAGATCAAAATATTATTGTGTATCATAGAATGCATGAGCATCATATAAATAGTAGTTTGGATTTGAAAAATGAAATAAAATGTATCATTGATAGTGGTCATAGTATAACAAATAAAATAATTAAGCAACCCACTTATATTGAATCTCCTAAAAAAATAAGTTCAAAAAGAACACAAAGAAAAAATATGGATACAAAAAAGACAATTCAGAAAAAGAAGGTATTCAAAAATAAAAATTACAAAAATAACAAGATGAAAAAGACCAATTACTAAAAAAATATTTGTGTATATAAAAAAACATGATTTTATATGAAATACTAGTCTTTTACACTTGAAAAATACCAAACATCACTCAACCCTTCATTTCATGACCTTTCCATTGACAAAAGTCTCACATTTACCATCTCATTTTGTCAAAATTCTTATCCTAACATCCTGATGATACAAATCACTTGTAGCCTACAGTATACATAAAACATTATTTATTTCTTACATAGATAGCTAAATATCCTCAATGATAGTTTACCCTATATGACACTAGTATCTATATTAAGACACTAACATCAACACTCATATCTAAAATTTGACACTAGTATCCCTGAATTTTGAATGGTCAAATTGAAAATTTATTGACATTCATGGGTAAACCTATTTATATTCCTTAACCTCCAGAGATATTATTTCAAAATGTGTGGTATAAATACAAATCAAAATTCATTCATTATCCATCAAGTAATATATAGCAAACACCTCTTAAGCTCACATTACACTAATGAAAATCACTTGCACAATTAATATATACTTCCTTATTCTTCCCTATTTCTAAATTATTCATAGGAGTAATCTTATTATAGGTTTTAATCATTAAAAAATCATCCCATGATTAGTATTTATCAAGTTACAAGCTAGATTACTACATGCACTAGCATATAGCATATTTCATAATTATTCATACACAAGCCCACATAAAGGGGAGAAGTGCATTGGTATGAGGCCCTCTTCATAGCATATGGTTATGTAGGAAGTGTTCATTGATATATGGGTATTTAAGGTTATCTCAAATTCACTTTAGCCTACTCACCCTTGTTTTGTAAGGTGACATGCCAAGTTGAAGGACCTAGGGTTTTGAGCAAAATACTAATTCTAAGAACTTGTGCACATGATCTAGGTTAATAACTTGTAAGGTAACAGTGAACCCTAACAGGTACAAATGGATGTTTTAGAAAATATTTTATATCTTGATTAAAACATAAGCATATAAACTAGGATGGAAGCATCAATGGTAGTGTTTAGATCCTGATGGTAGTGTTTAGGCTGCAGAAAGCTAATCTCCAAAATATGATATGTCAAGGAAAAACATTAGTCTATCTTCTTTTTCACTTTTACCTTTTAAATTTGTATGTGCATCATCGAATAATATAAGTATTATTTCTCCTTAATATTGAAACTTTCAAAAAAAATTGGCATCAAACTTTTATGTATTTATCATATTCTCAAATTCAATATATTTATCATAATATTATAAATATAAATTCATTTAATTGGCCTATTTTTCAAATAAATTACTCCATAATTATTTAGGTTATTCCTTTTTAACCCATTCAAAAAGGTTTAAACAAGTTTCAATAACATCATCAAGATAAACAAGAAAACACTTTTTTGAAAAACATTGTCATTATTACATGTCTAAAGCAAAATATTCTTATGAAGTCTAATGATACAAATATGATTACTAAAGAATCAAACATTGTATCTACTTCATGCATAGATCAAAAATATAAATTCAAATCATAAATTACTTCTCTTCCTAATTTTAAAGTAATAATACATGATTCTTCTTTAATTCAAAAAGGCATGAAAGGTCCTACAAATGATGCACATATTCAAAAAACAACTATAATATATGGTGTAATGAATTTATCATACACAAATCTAAAATATGATCAAAATGGTATATCAAAATTTCAATCACAACCCAAAAAATTAGTTCTCTCCTATGATAATGATTAAATTGATGATTATGATCCCAATGATACAATACCTATATATAAGCATCCCCTTGATGGGATCCTATGCTTATAGTTGCATATATCCCTTTGTACATAACTTACATGCTTTTACTTCATTGCTACTTATTTTATCTCAAATTCCAAACATTCTTCTAGCCCTTATTTTTTTCTAACTTTAGGCACTTACCTTCTTGATTTTGAAACTAATTCAAACAATATAAAACAATTATCTTACAATACTTAAAATTTTCATTCTTTATAGAAACCCATTTCTTTACTATTACATATATAACATGTTATGGATTCCACTACACTTACACGATCACATATTTCTATTCTGTATAATAACACATAGTCTCTTTCCCATTGGAGGCATGTACATTCTTATCTATATCATTCATTCGTGTTATATTGATATGACTCATTTACATATACACTAGGGGTATATTATTGTTTTATTTCTTTCTATACTATGCCTTATCACCTTATTGTGGATTATTTAAATCCCTCCCATTTCATCTACTTTTTAAGCCTTATTCCTTGTTACTTTTTTAAATATTTTTTTAAGTTAAAATATTTCAAATAAAATATAATATTTCAAAAATTCTAAAAAATAAATCATATATGTCAAAAATACAAAAAAATAAAATATTTACAAAAATTAAAAAATTAAGACCTATAACATTTTCAAAATGTTGTTAGCTTACTTATTTACATATGTTATTTATTTCATGATAAGTCGATAGCATATTTCAATTTTCAATACAAAATTATTTTTGTAAGGTATTTGAATGTAATATAGGACATATAATTACATGGTTCTTTGAAGTCAGACTTCCCTTTTTACATAACATCCTTGCTAATTTAGGGGCATCTCTTCATTCTTTGTGAACACTTCAACGATTTGTATATATCCACAACCTCTCTACCATGTGAGTTTTATAATTATTTTGCTAATCACTCATACTTTACACTGTGTAACATGAAAATGTTATTTAATAATAATTATATTGTACACATGGTTAATTTAGACTAGTCTCATTTCCTCTATGATTCTTTCTTACTTTACTACATGATAAATTAGGAATTGCTTGATTACTGTATGCAGATCTTGGCCTTGTGTGTGTGTGTGTGTGTGTGTGTGTGTGTGTGTGTGTGTGTGAGAGAGAGAGAGAGAGAGAGAGATCTTTCTTGTAAGACATCATCATGTCATGTTTGTGTGGACAATGGCCTTGTGTGTTTATGTGACATTCATGTGTCCCTTGTACGTGGCCTTTGGACCTTATGTATAACATTATATGAAAATTACATGACATTTTGTAACATTAATTATATGTTTATTACTTATTACTATGGTGCCATGATTCATATCATGCATTGATTCTTCTTATTAGTTTTACTCTTGTTCCATGATTCATATCATGCACATGTTGTTTGTGTACGTCAATGTTATATCTCTCTAACAAATGTGTCATATATAATTCAATGCAACATTCAATACTATGATGCAATACAATTTAAATTTTCATATGATACTACATGATAGTACACTAATAAAAATATGATACTACATTATTACTTATTTCACATATTTTACATTTATATTTTGTGATTAGTGAGTTGCAGGCTATGTCTCTCATCTCAAAAGAGGGCATCATAATGATCTGGTCTGTAGAAGTCAAGTCCTCATGAGCTTATTTTATATTTATGTCACTATTTAATTTTTAAAATTATGCCATGAATAGTAGTTTCATATTACTAGAAAATGTGACATGTATGTGCATTAATTCCTAAATTGAAAATTTACATACACTTGATGCATATACATGGGCATGTAAAATTCAGTTAAATTTACAACTTATAAGTTTGAAAAAGTTTTGAATTCTAATTTAAATTATATATTGATTCAATATAGTATAGGGGGCATGATATTCATTCATGTTAATGTTGTTACTTTTAAATTTTCAAATTTCTCTTATTCAAAGGTTTCAAAAGGCACAAAGTTTGAAATAAAATATATATCTATTTTTAAAAATGTGATTCATTTCATTTTACAAGTGGGATACATTAGATTCTACTGACACTCAATGTATACCTTTGTGTTTTAATATTGTAGTGAGCCACATTTGGTGGTGTTGATGCCTAAATGTGTACCATAGGTTCCTAGAGTGTTTAGTAAACACTTCTCATTCATGAATTTATAAGAATACAATGCATGAGTTAAAGGTTTGGGTAATCTTGTTACTTTTTGGTGGGATAGAGGCATAATAAGTGATTATTTCACAATATTTATATTAGTTGGTGGTTGGGAGCCACCATAGCCAAACAACAAATCTATGTATAAGATGTGGTAACTATGAAAAGACTAGTGAATTATAATCAAGAACTAAATTAATAATTAATTTAAGATGGATATTTACAATGAAAATCTAAACTAAGGTTATCTAGGTCAAAAAGAACATAAGGAAGGTTAGAGTAGAAACAAATATTGTTGATCTTCATTCCAAAATCATGATAAAGTTTATATTTCATCCAAGCATACAATTAAAACCAACATGTGAAGTGAAATATCCTAGAATAAATCAATCACACATTAGGATACTTTTAAGGTATGGAAAGATGCAGATAAGAACTAGTCTCACTTTAAATATTTACTCCTGTAAGCAAACAACATTGGCCTAAATGCAAGAAGAGCAAGAAAATGAAATGAACCTTAGAACTTTCAGTCAACCTATCATTGTTAAAAGTTAAAAACTATAAAATTAAAGGTGCACACCAATAATCCATAAGAACCATTTTAATCTAGAAATCCATAAGTTCTAGAATACACTTGTTTTTTCTAAAATAAATTGACTTAGAGGAAAATATGATAATAAACTAGCATATGCCTTTATAAAATAATATTCCATTTTAAAAATGTTACAATGCTTCATAAAAGTGGAATATTAACCAACTAGCTGGTGGGCCCTGTGTTTGGGAACTTGTTTGTTGCCTTGAAGGATATTCATAGCCTTCTAGTGTTACTCACTGACTAGTTCTAAGTTCGCAGCTAGTATTAAAAGACACTCCTCATTTTCATCCAAATCATTCAATTCCTTATAATTTATATCCATGGCTTCCTTAATGCTCTTGGCCTCAATTATCCTTTCACCTGCATTGAAGATCATGTCTAGGATCCTGCTATTATTACCTCCAAGTTGGCCTTGACTTTTAATTTTTATGTCTTGGTCCTTAGCCCTCTTGAAAATAGCCCTTAGCAATTTATACTTGGTCCACCTCATTATATAAATATCCTTCAAATAAAGTGTTTAGGACACTTTACTAATAAAATTCCCTTTAGGACTTTGAAGTGGAACATTTCCTCGAGAAACATACCCTTCAAAGAAATTATTTGGGGCACTCGCCTACAAAAAAAGACCTTTTGAAAAAAGTGCATAGGACACTATTGAAAAAATATCCTTTGGAATTTTTTCAAAGGTTCACTTTATCAAAGAATATATCCTTCAATACTTTTGATTGGTTTACCTTCCTGAGAAAAGTACCCTTCGAGAAGAGTGTATAGGACACTTTGCTCTAAATAATTCTTTCGGACAAAATGTCCAAAAGAATTTTGCCTTAGTCTTTTTCCTCGGGATAAAAGCTCCAAAAAAACTTTACCTTTAGGAAAAAATCTTAGATAATTTTCTTGAAGGAATTATGTCCTTAGAATGTCCCTTCGAAACTTTAAAAATGCCCTTTATAACTTTGTCTTAGATGTTTTTTCTAAGAAATTGACCTTCAAAAAATGTGTGTAGGGTGTTTTACTTGAGAAAAGACCCTTCAAAACTTTGAATTGACCCATTTTCCCAAGAAAATCTCCTTTATTAAAATTAATTTGAACACTTGGCTTCAAAATTACCCTTCATAACTTTTAAAAAGGACCCTCTTCAGAGAAAAGACACTTCAGGGAAATTGTTTCAGACAAAATGTCTAAAACAATTCCTAACACTTAGACAAAAAGCCTAAAACATAACTCCCAAAATAATTCTAACACTTATCCAAATAAAGTGGGACAAAACTCTCAAAATAACTAAGCCTTGTAAATTTGTTATGAGCTTTGTGTGGAACACTTCTTCTGAAGAAAATCTGAATGCTACACTTGGCCAAAAGTTGAAAAAGGTGTAATCTAGGCTTCTTTTCTAGACTTGATTTTACAACTACTCCACACCATGATAATCTATTTAGATCCCTCCACTTTTAATGTTGAGCCTACTTCTAAGTCACTTGATCCACTTCAATAATTAGGACCCTACTCATCTATTCAAACCAAGCAGAAGCTGGTATGTGGGCCAAAATGGCTAACAAAACCCTCCCTTCATTATCTATAAATAAATACAACTTTGTCTATCCCTATATTATTGCCTTTGAGCTATCATGGATTACAAACTTTGAAAATTGCTTACTTATATGTTACAAATGGTTTTTGGGTCAATTCTTTTGTGCTCTAATTGTAATTAGACTCTCTTATCTTAAGTGTGATTAATTTGAGCTCAAATTAAGGATTTTATACAAGTTTAGGGCTCTCCTAAATCTTTAATGGTGATGGCTTACTTGGAATTTATCTCATACATGCCTCAGATTTGATTTTGACCTTTTCCTTTATACATTTACATTTTCAAGCACACAAGATCTTCATTTTATCACTTTGTACTTGTGTGGCACTTATTTGGCATTTATATGACATTTTTCATAAATGCCTTCGAAGCGCTAGCCATTGGTATTTAAAAATTGTCTTTTTCTTCACATAATTCGATCAAGATCTGAGGATCAATGTGGGCCATTAATCATGATCGAGCCTTTGTATGTCATTGGCCATAGTTGCATCGAGCCCTATGGTTGAGTCACTTAGCACTTCTATGGGCTTTTTGAGCTTTGTATCCTACACCATCCATATATTGAATGAGCATCCACCATGTGTTGAGCTCATGGGTTCTCATATCTCTATTGAAAATTCATCGATAATCTCATGTCATTGGATCATTTAGGCCTGACAAAGTGTGAGTCATTGATCTTGTGAGATGCAAGGAATTTAATTAGCGCATGGCTATAACAAAGGACTTAGGTTAAAATACTTTTATTTAAGTCTATTTCATATTAATTAACATGCCAAAGAGTTAGGTTAAAGCATTTTTATGCTAAATTTTAAAGCATAATATCAAATGACCCATCGAATGATATAAAACATGTCCCCTTATATAGGCAAAATATTTGAAGAGCTTAAATTTGATGGCCTCATAGTTGTCAAATGACATTCATGAGAATGTTCAATTTAATCTCATGGAGTTATTTATGTGAATGCGAGAGTGTTGCATGGTGGCTCCATGGGGATTCCTTGGGCTTTGACATTTCAACATTATGTTCACTTCGTTTGATTATTATCCTACCAAAGCATGGACTATCGGTCATGATCTAGGCACTTGTACATGATTCATATTTATGAATAATTAAAGTAAAAAAAATAAGTTTTAAATTAAGGTATTGTTGTATTAAAAAATAACATGAGGCCTTATAATAAAACTTAGGCTTAAGTATTATGTTTG
Organism: Torreya grandis; assembly: GCA_037957365.1. Taxonomy (NCBI): domain Eukaryota; kingdom Viridiplantae; phylum Streptophyta; class Pinopsida; order Cupressales; family Taxaceae; genus Torreya; species Torreya grandis. The sequence continues at coordinate 812,796 of JARHVA010003377.1, read as the reverse complement.
ATAATAAGACCCACTCAATCTTAAGTATTCTCATACCATCTAATCTTCAGCTCTACTTAAGAGTGGGCCATTGATCATGATCCTTATGATGCCATAGGATTGGTTTAAAGGGAAAATTATTTAGGATCCTCGAGCTTCCTTCATGCCATTCAATCGAGAGGAGTGATGAGGTGCAAACTATCAGATCTATAGAGAAGCAAGGTTTTTGAGTTAGGACCCAGTTGAAAATAAAAATTTAGGTTAAAGTGTTAAGGCTAAGATCTCATTCACATTGATAAACATAAATGGGACCTTAGAATTAAGACTCTAGGTTAAATAGGTGACAAAGGGGATCATACCTAGGAAAATAAAAGGACCTTGTTAATACAAAAGTTATACCTGGTTAGAAATATAGGAAATAAAAGGGGGAAAATAAAAGGGACCAAGTAGGACTTTTAGGTTAAGGTTTGGTCATGTTAATAAATATGACTAAGCTTTAACATGAAAAATAATCTTAAGGCAAAATTAAAATTATTATCATGAAAATAATCCCCACTAAATGTAAATTTGGGATGACAGTTTAGGCTAGGGTTTTTGAAGAGAGATTTGAGAATATGAATCCAACTCTAAGTTTTCACAAACCAAAGGCTTGTGAAAGCCTAAATGAAGATAAACTATGAGAATATAAGCATGATCCCATGAAACCTACATCTTATCACATGAAGGGAAACTATTATCAATATTAGGTAACCTTAAAGTAAAACCACAAACTAGTAGGCAAACTTCACCAAAGTGAATGATCTTCAAATTCTAACAATGTTCAAAACAAGCCATGATTTTAGTGTTAAGTTTTAAAATATCTCAAGGGTCCTAATTTTTAGATATGGGGGTATGTTGACCTCAATAAATGGTGACTTTCAGGGGGGAAATAGCAATATGTTATAACTCAGAGACTTTGGTTTGGACAAGTGACTAGGTTACCTATTTTACTTGATCTATGTCATTACCAAGATCAGTTCATGGTTGAAACAAGCTTTTCACATGAAAAATTAGTGTAAAACATTAATACATAGCCATGTTGTATGTGTTCTTTGATTCCACTTACTATTTTCCATGGGATTTAGGGGATAACTTCCAAGTTTTATATCTTTAATCACTAACACTAACTTAGAGCATGTTTGGATATCCATTAAAGATCATGATTTTGGTTCAAGGAAGGCTTGGGCATTGCTCTAATTCTAGCCAAGTTTCTATAGCCTCGATAGAGATGCCTTTAGTTTCACTCATAACCTTACTCTATTGACATCTAGGTGTCCATATCCCTTGTGGAGATTACCAGAATCATATATGCTTAAAAATCTTTTGATTTTGCATTTAATTCTTATTTTTGTATTTTTTAGATCTTTTATGCTTTTAGAAAGGTTGGGAACCAAGGTAGCTAGGTTGAAGGATTTGGTCAAGTGTTTTATCTTCAGGTAATCAAGTATGGTTGTGACCTTTGTCCCAAGTAAGGGTGTTTATTAAGTGTAAGCGTGATTGTGCCCTAATATCTCAAGATTTCATTCCACATGTGTAAATCCTCTTAAATCCAAGTTTATATTGGAAAAATGTTCAAGCTCACATAAAGATTTGACCTATTCATTAGTCCTTGCTAGTTATTATAAATTAGAACATCAAGATCATATTTCAAATCCATGGTTAATATGTGTATGAGGTGCATACCTATATTTCTAAATTGTGAAGCTCTTGGTAAATGAGATAAAACTTGAGCTAAGGATTGTCCAAAAGGACTTATTTAGAAGCAAGGAACACATCACAAAAGGCAAAAATATATATACAAGCATTATATACAAAAAAGGGACAAGAAGGAAAAAGCAAGAAAGAGAAAACATGAAAGAAACTAATCTAAGCCCTATACTAACTTCATTAAATACTTGCCTCCAGGATCAAATGAAAATTTATTTAATCTACTATAGATCTTTAAAGTGTGATTACTTCCATCCCATGGCCTCTTCTTATGGATGGGATCACTCGTATGCTTATGTCTTCTAGATGGTGTATCTTATCTCCTATCAGCCTCCTTAGATGCATGATTCAAAAATATGACTCTAAAACCAAATCATCTTCCTCCCAAATTTTCCTAATTTGTAGTAGGATTGATAATTCTATTTCATTTATAGACAAATAAATGTTTATATCATCTTCACCCAATGATGGTAGTTTAATTAGTATTCTCAGACTGATGTCTTCATTAGGTTCTTTCTAAGGTGGAAGTGGACTACTAATATTTGCACAAAAATATTCAAATTTACCCCAAAAGGTTTATTCATCCTAGTTAATTGAATGATGTTCATCCAAAATCTCATCATCAAAAATAAGTTGGTCCCATACATCTGACCTCTTGATGAAGTCACATGATAATTCTTTATCTAATTCACAAGCTTCCTCTTCATCCTCAATGAAGGGAGGTAGATCTTCTATCTAATGAGGTTATAAATTATCTTGTTTGTGGGCCTCTAAAATAATATCATCTTATGGGAACTCTAGATCATTGGTTAAATCCCTGGATGAAGTATCCATGTGTTGTCTTATTCCATCATCTACCATCTCCAGCTCTTTGATTCCATTTAAGAAATAATGAAATGAACTCTGTCAGTGATCATCTTCTTCAAGGGTATTCTCTACTTCAAAAATAAACATGCATGGGTTGTATTTTTGGTTTCCTTTTGAAAAAAGATCATCATATACTTGATCCATATCTACTTCCAACAACTCTTCCTCTCCATCTACAGGTGTACCAATGATGATGTCTTGTTGATCTTCAATTGCAATCTATTTTACATATTCAAGAATATAATTTACCTTAGATGTAATTTATTCAATTATCTCATCTTCATCTTCAAATGGGAAATCAAGGGCCTACACGAAACCTTGAGATGCTCTTGTAAATCCAGATGTGCCTACAGCAAAGTCTTGATTAGGCATGATTTTAGAGGTTTCAAAAATATTAAAATAATCAACCAAAATAATATCATAGAAAATCATGTGTAGGCCCTCAGATGATATGTTATTACTACAATCATGAAACCCATTTGGAGGCCTCTTGAGCTTTTTAGAAGAGTGGTTCCTGTTAGAGCCTCCCCTAGTATTTCTTGTTTTTACAACTGAAGAAAGTTAGTACCCAATTTTTGGACCATTTCTAATGTCCAATCATTTTAAATTTTTGGTGCCTCAGGCTCATGAATTGGAACATTATTATTTATTTTGAGCACTAGATTTCCAATATTTTGTGGATGAAATCCACTAGCAATGTCATTTAGGAACTCTAGGTCTTGGTTAGGATATGTATGACTTAAAGGAAAATAATCTTGAATTAGTGTTAAAGTAAGCATACAAAGAATGACATTCTAGATGGGATAATTTGCATTGATATTAGGCATGGAATACACCATCTAACTCTAGGGTTGCATTTGGTCATTAATGACTAAAGCTTTAGAATAGGCCTGAGTCAATGTGTTTATGACTAAAAGAGATTTTTTAGGAACATAGAGGTCAATGAATCTATAACATTCTTATAAATATCCAAGGCCAAAGCCTCATTGGGTCTATAAGGGGTTGTAGTTTTACTAAACATTTTTTGGAACCTAGCATTAAAGGCTCTGATGGTTTTATTAACATCCCTTTTAATTGTGGTAAATTGTTTTAGATTAAGGTAAAAGCAGGTTTTGAAGGGGCCCCGAAACCCTTTACAGTCCAATAAAGATAAAGTACTACAAACTGCCTGGATAGGCAAACCCACTGAAAAATAGTAACAAAACTAGGTTTTACATGGACCTAAAACCAACAAAATAAACCAGTTAAAGCTCCCCAGGTTTTACAAGGACTTGAAACCTAAACAAAAAAATAGGCTCTACGACCTAAAACAAGAATCCAAGTTTTATAGGAACCTGTAACCTTAAAAAATTCCATGCAATATTAGATCTGCACATTTCAAAGTTGTGTTAACATGAGGAAGGATATAAGGGAGTCACATAAGCATCTGCCCTCAGTCCCCAACCCCAACCAAACAAATAATGAAACAATCCCCAGAACCAGCACCGCCATCACCCAATCCATCCACTTGATCATCTACCCATTCTCCCCCTCTGCTAAACTCAGAGGATTCACCACCTTGGCAATCACAATTTTGTCAAAGACATCTAGAAGCACTTCTACATGAGCCACGACCCCACAGATAGCAATGGTGAATAACCAGATCTGGCATCCACCCCTAAAAAACTCATCTTTAATCTTGACCCTGGGGTTATAGCAAAAATAGATCCCCTCTTGATCTACTATTATCACATCAACTACCACCATGGGGATCCATTCAAGGCACTCCCCATGGCCAAACCCTCACCTCACGCGTTGGTCAAGTATCTCAGTGGCCAACTCCTCTCCACGCACTGGTTTTGACATTCCATACAGGGAACCAAAGTTTCCCAAATCATGCAATAAAGGATTCTCATTTATGTGCCATGCTCATCACCATGGTTCCCTTTGCATCTGGGAACTGGTCGCCAAAAACCAAAGCTGTGAAGGTTAGGGTTTCAGCGTGGCCATATCTGCGGCCGCGCTTCCAGATAAATTGTTGATGCAAGACACATAGACTAATAATTTTGCCAAATTTATTAATGAAGATATTTTTGAATTCATTCCATATAGTAATGAAATACTCTAGAAGGTTAATAAACCATTCATAGGTAACATCTTTAAAAATAAATGGAAATAACCTATAGGCTACATATTCATGAATCACATTCAATAATCTCAGAGTAGTTTTGAAACTTTTAATATGTTCTTCAGCTGTGACAACATTATTAGGACTATACGAAGGTAAATATCTTTCATGATTTTTGGGAATATCATGTACTATACCCAACACTTTGATCGAAGAACCACTTAGCCAAGCCATACCTTAAACACATGAGTACCTTGAACTTGTGAAGTGTTTGAGATTTTGGGAATTTCATTCACCTAAGCCTTGTCTTGGGTAATTCCATCTTGTGACCTTGAATCTTGTTTGAAATATGATGTGTTAAATTAATCTTTACAAATAATAATGATTAGATTTGCACATTAAGTGAATTTTACAAAGATTCATATAAGGAACAATAAAAGACAACACTCTTTAACTTAGTTATATCAAATAAGTATCCAAATACGCTAACATGAATGATGTTTACACATTCAAGTCCAAATAGACTCAAATTTACAAAGTATTTGTGAATATTTGATCAAAATATCCATTAATAACCTCAAACTAGTTGGGCTCATAGATCTAAAGCTATCTTTACCATAACTAAGCATATGTATTCAAATAATGTCAATCTTCATCTAAATACTCCCTAAGACTAGTCTAAAACCATGAATATCACCAACCTTTACCTAATTAGGCTTAAAAAAACACAAATATGAAAATAATAGAGTGATCTATACACCAAAACTAGCAAAGATCATACAAATTCACAAAGATTTTGTTGAAAGCTCTCTTTCTAGCACCAGTGAAGCTCCTTGTTGATGCCTAAATGTGTATCACAAGTGTCCAAAGTTTTTTGTGAACACTTCTCATTTATTAATTCCTAAGAATCCAAAGCATGAATTTTAGTTTGGGGTAATCCTATTACCTATTGGTGGAATAAAGATAGAGCAAGTGACTATTATAATATTTATATTAGTTGGTGGTTGGGAGCCACCATGGCCAAACAACATATCTATGTAGAAGATGTAGTAACTATGCAAAGAAAAATTAATTATTATCAAGAACTAAATTAAGAATTAATTTAGGATGTATATTTATAATGACAATATAAACTAATGTGATCTAGGTCAAAAAGAGCAAAAGGAAGGGTAAGGCAAAAAGAAATATTGTTGATCTTCATTCTAAACATCATGGCAAAGTTTGGATTTTATACAAGCATACTCTTAAAACCAACATGTGAAGTGAAAAAACCTAGCCTAAATCACATCACACATTAGATAGAATTCTAAGGAAGATATGAAAAGATGTAGATAAGAACCAAGCTCATTTTAAATATTTACTCCTGCAAGCAAATAACATTGGCCCAAATGCAAGAAGAGCAAGAAGAGGAAATGAACCTAATAACTTTCAGTCAACTTAGCATTGGTAAAATTTAACAACTCTAAAATCAAAAGTACACACCAAAAATCCATAATAACCATTCAAATCTAGAAATCATAAAAATCTAATGAGAGAAAAGTCATGATAACAAGCACACAGACAACTACTAGACAATATATGTAGAATTCCTTGTTTGTATTTCTTACTCCAAGTTTACAAAGTAATTTTGGATATAATAACTCCCCCCTCTTTAAAAAATAGTATTAATACCTTTTATAGAAGGACAAGGTAGTATACCAGTCAGTTGCAAGATACAAATGTACAAGACATAAGAACAACTATCATTTTTATACCAAGTTCTAGAATACACTTGCTTTTCTAAAATAAACTGACCTAGAGAAAAATATGCTAATAAACTATAATATGCCTTAACAAAAGAATATTTTATTTTCAAAATGTTACAATGCTTCACAAAAGTTAAATATTAACCAACTAGTTGGTGGGCCTTATGCCTAATAACTTTCATGTTTCCTTGAAGGATATTCATAGCCTTCTAGTGTTGCTCATTGACTGGTTCTAAGTCCATAGCTGGTCTTAAGAGACACTCCTCATTTTCAGCTAGATCATTCAATTCCTTGTCATTTCTAGCCATGGATTCCTTGATGCTCTTGGACTTAGTTATCTTTTCACCTACATTTAAGATCATGTCTAGGATCCTGCTATTGTTTCCTTTGAGATGGCCTTGACTTTTAATTTTTATGTCTTGGTCCTTATCTCTCTTGAAAAATACCTTTTGAAATTTAGACTTGGTCCTCCTTGTTGCAAAAAGATCCTTTGAAAAAAGTGTGGACACTTTTCCAAGAAAATGCCCTTCAAAACATTGAATTAGACTATTTACCTGAGAAACATACCCTTTAAAGAAATTTTTTAGGGCACTCACCTACAAAAAAGGACCTTTTATAAAAAGTGCATAGGACACTTTCTTAAAAAGATACCCTTTGGACTTTTTGCAATGGTCTACTTTCTCAAAGAAGATATCCTTCAGGACTTTTGTTTGGTTTACCTCCCTGAGAAAAGTACCCTTCGTGAAGAGTGTATAGGACACTTTGCTATGAATAATTTTTTTAGACAAAATGTTCAAAAAAAAAATTCCTTGGTCTTTTTCTTCAATACAAAAGATCTGAAATAAATATACCTTTAGGAAAAAGTCTTGAACAATTTTCCTAAAGGAATTATGTCCTTAGAATGGCCTTTCATAACTTTGAAAATTCCCTTTGAAACTTTGTGTTGGACCTTTTTTATAAGAAATTACCCTTCAAAAAAAGTGTGTAGGGAACTTTGCTTGAGAAAAGACCCTTCAAAACTTTGAACTAACCCATTTTCTTGAAAAAAGATCCTTCAGGAAAATTGCTTTGGACACTTGGCTTCAAAAGTATGCTTTGAAACTTTTCCCTCTTCAAAGAAATGACCCTTCAAGGAAATTGTTTCAGACAAAATGTCTTAAATAATCCCTGACACTTAAACAAAAATCCCAAAACACAACTCTCAAAAGAATTCCAAAACTTATCCAAATAAATTGGGATAAAACTCTTAAAATAATTAATCCTTGTATATTTATTATGGGCTTTGTGTGTAACACTTCCTTCGAAGGAAATTTGAATGCTACACTTGGCCAAAAATTGAAAAAGGTGTAATCTAGGCTTCTTTTTAAGACTTGCTCTTACAACTACTCAACACGATGAAAACCTATTTGGATCCCTCCACTTACAAAGATTGAGCTTTCTTCTAAGTCACTTGATCCACTTCAATAATTAAGACCTTGATCATTTGTTCAAACCAAGTAGAAGCTGGTGTGTGGGTTAAAATGGCCAACAAAACCCTCCCATCATTGTCTATAGACAATATAATTTTGTCTCATCCTTTTATTATTGCCTTCAAGCTATCGTGGCTTCCAAACTTTGAAAATTACTTATTGATATGTTCTAAATAGTCTTTAGGTCAGTTATTTTATGCTCATTTTGCAATTAGACTCTCTTTTAGATTAATTATGATCAATCTGAACTCAAAGTAGGGTTTTTATGCAAGTTTGGGGATCTCCTAAAGCTTTATTGGTGATGGATTACTTGGAATTTGACCATACATGCCTCAAATTTGATTTTGACCTTTGCCTTTATACATTTGCATCTTGAGCACATAAGATCTTCATTTTTTACTTTGCACTTATGTGGTGCTTATTTGGCATCTATCTAGCATTTTCATGGCTTTTTCATAAATGCCTCTGAAGCATTAGCCATTGGTATTTAAAAATTGCCTTTTGCTCCATGTTGTTTGATCAAGATCTGAGGATCAATGTAGGCTATTAATCATGATTTGGGCCTTCACATGCCAATATCCATCTTTGCATCGAGCCCTATGGTTGAGCCACTTGGTACCTCCATGGGATTTCTAAGCTCCATATCTTTCACCAATTGCATATTGAATGAGAATCTACCATGTGTAAAGCCCATGAGTTATTATATCACTATTAAAAATTCATCAATGATCTTGTGCCATTAGATTATCTAAGCTTGATGAAGTGTGATCCATTGATATTATGAGATGTAAAGACTTTAATCAGTGCATGGCTATAACAAAAGACTTAGGTTAAAATGATTTTAGCTAAGTCTACTTCATATTAATAAACATGTCATAGACTTAGGTTAAATCATTTTTATGCTAATATTTAGAGCATAATATCAAATGACCCATCAAATGATATAAAACATGTCCCATTGTCTAGGCAAAATATTTGAAGAGCTTGAATTTTACGGTCTCACAAACATTAATGATGGCCTCATAGACATCAAATGAAATTCATTAGAACATCAAATTTATTCTTTTAGATTCTTTAGGTGAATTTGGAGTGCCATGTGGTGGCTTTGTAGGGCTTCTTGGGGCTTTGACATTTCAACACTACGTTTGCTCTATTTGATTGTTGGTCCTGTCAAAGTGTGAACCATCGATCATGATCTGGGTACTTGTACATGATTGGTCTCTTTGAATAATTAAATTTGAAAACCTAAGTTTTAAACTAAGGTCTCATTATATTAAAAAAATATAATGAGGCCTTACAATAAAACTTAGGATTAAGTATTATATTTGATAATGGGACCCACTCAAGCTTAAGTGTTCTTGCACCATCCAATCTTTGGCTTCATTTAAGCACAGGCCATTGATCATGACCCTTTTGATGCAATGGGATTGGTCCAAAGGGTGAAGGCTTTAGGATCCTTAGGCTTCCTTCACATCATCTAATCAAGAGGAATGATGAGGTACAAACCATTAGATCTATGAAGAAGCAAGGTTTTTAAGTTAGGACCCGGTTGAAAATAAAAACTTAAGCTAAAGCATTAAGGCTAAGGTCTCATTCATGTTGATAAACATTAATGGGGCATTAGAATTAAGACTCTAGGTTAAATAGGTAACAAAGGGGATCATGCTTAGGAAAATAAAAGGACCTTGCCAATACAAAAGTTAGACCCAGTTAGAAATATAACAAACAAAAAGGGGAAAATAAAAGGGACCAAGTAGGACTTTCAGGTTAAGGTTTGGTCATGTTAAGAAATACAACTAAGACTTAACATGAAAATTAAACTTAAGTCAAAATTCAAATTATTTACACTAAAATCATTTTGACTAAATGTAAATTTAGGTTGAGGGCTTAGGCTAGGGTTTTTGAAGAGAGCTTTTAGAATATAAATCCAAGTCCAAGTTTTCACAAACTAAAGGTTAGTGAAAGCCTAGATGAACATAAATTGTGAGAATAAAAGCATGATCCATTCATAAGGGATTCATGAAATTTGAATCTTATCACATGAAGGGAAAATTTTAGTAACATTAGGTAACCTTAAAGTAAAACCACAAACTAGTAGGCCAAATTTATCAAAGTTGATGATCTTCAAATTCTAACAATGTTCAAAATAATCCATGATTTTAGTGTTAAGTTTTAAAATATCTCAAGGGTCCTAATTTTTATAAAGGGGTATGTTGACCTCAACAAGTGGTTCCACTCATTAAAATATTTTTAGAGTACTCTAATTATTTAGATGATATTTGGAGTATATGATCTTTCCAACTCAAGGGATTTCACTAGTTTTTAAAATTAAGACTTGATCAATCTCAATTCATCATAGGTTAAACATTTATCCAAATTTACAAATAAGGGGGCATGTTCTTATCCATTTTCAAGATAAAAAAAATTATATTTCATACATTTTTAAGTGTATACTAAATCCTTGTTCTCTTTTTCAATTTCAAATTTTCAATATTTCCAAATATAGGAAGTAATTACTTCCAATGGAATTGTTGCAAGTTTTGCATTGAGGCATCTTGCACAATCAATATTCAAATAAAAATATAAAGCATGTATACACACTTAGGTATACATATCCTTTACTCTATTAATTTCAATTAATTACATCACTAGAATAATGTAGGGGGCATGGGGGGAAGGGGGATGTAGACACTCAAATTTAATCATTAAGTGTTAGACAATGTTTAATCTTGACATCCTTACCTTTACTTGGTCTATTATCCATTTTGTTAACTTATAGTCTCTAGAAGAATATTCACTAATCCAAAAATTATCTTGAAACTAATTAGATCATCACTCAGACATCCCTATTTTGTTTAAAGACTCTTGTCAAAATATTTTTAGCAATCTCTATCCTTTTGGAATAGGACTGCACTAGGTTTTACAATATCACATTGTGGCAATATCCATTAGTGCAACCTTGTCACCCATGCTCCAACAATAAACTTTTAAATTTTATACATTTCAATTTACCCCTCATGTAATTTTAAAAAAAATTATTAATTAAAATATTTCAAATATTCATCTATATAATCACATCAAGGCCTCACCAAACACATTTAGAAATTACTTGGTAATTCTACTACACATTAAGAAAAATAACATTATTATTTCCAATGTCAATTCTAATTTATTCCAAAATTTATAGGCCAAGTTTGAAGTCATTTTATTATAGGTCAAGGGCACTCATTATTAAGAATTCAAATCAATATATCTAGTTGCGTTCATTTATCATATTCAAGATTCACACACTCACTTTAGGAGAGATAACTATATCACTTAGATTACATAGGGTTTTCTAATGATCTCTTGGTTATTACTCTTCCTCAATTCCTCATTTTGTATTTGATTTTAATTTTGTGTATGTGAAGTAGTAAGGGTTTATATTTCACAAGTCTTCCATGCATCAAACCATCACACACAGTCAAACAGTAAATCCTCACAAATCATTTCAAGTAACCAAATTAAAAAAATAGTCACATAGTCAACCAAGAAGGAGTTGTAGTGTGCCCCTATCCTCCTAGTGTAGCTTTGTCCTAGCATAGTTTGAGTTTGTATTTTCATTTATGGCATAATTTATAAGTCTATTCAATCAATTGTCATCCATAGTCAATAATAAATCAAATCTAAGCTAGGTTTGCATATATTTTCTCAATTTACTATATTTATCTCATTTCAAATTATGTAAGTTCTATATTTCACATTCACATTTGTATTTTCTTGTATATATAAATCATTTTTTCAATATTTTAATTATTTTTAGGATTTTTTTGTTAAATCAAAATAACATTAAACACAATGTTATAACATGCTAATTGTGATTAATTAATATTTTAAAATTTGAACTTGAATTTAGAATTGAAATTGAAAATTAAAAGAGCATAGGAACAACTAAACCTGATTTGTATCAAACCAAATATTCTTGTAATATGAAAATCAATGCTCATATTCTGATTATTCTAATTGGAAAATTTTATGACAAGTGCTAGAAATAGTCACCACTTCTCTTGGAGTCTTTTGAAATCTCATTCTACTTCTTGATTTGGGAAGTAGATAATGTTTTTATTCAAGGAGTGTTTCATGACCTTTTCTATGAAATTACTCTAAATATTACTCATGTCTAACCTTCACCTAAAGGTACTCTAAAAAATGGCCATGCCTAACTTTCACTTGAAAGTAATCTAAAAAATATTTGATATATGCCCCCTTTTAAGATGAGGTATTTAATAACATATGATTGTAATCACTCATCTCAATAGAAATAGAGTTAAAAGCACCATGTGTAATAATATTATATATAATAATACCATTTTGAATTTTTCATAAAAAACATGTAACTATCATAAAATATAACATCTAAATCCCCATAGTATACTAGATGTAGGGAAAAGATATGCCTCAAGTATCATGTTGTAATAGATATAACCATGTATAACTCAATTCCAAATTTAATACTATAGTTAGTATCAATGTCAAAAAAAATTGCCATATATGGCTCAATATATTTGATGCATCCTTAATGAGGATGATGGGATGGATCAGGAAGAAACATTCCCCCTAGTGGATATAGTGGGATAGATTAACCAATGCCCATGTGATAATCAGGTAATATAGATATTATGTGGGAAAATAACATGCATCGATATAAACAAGTGTATGGGGATGAAGTGATGTATCCATATATAGACAAATTCTCAAGGTATCAAGGTGTATCGCATGTAAATATCAAGTATGTCTCCATATATATGTAATATAATATCATATTAGTATGAATAATCATTTGAAGTGTGAATAAGGAATATGTAGAGGGGAGGTTAGTCTTGTGTTATTCTAATAAAATAAATTAAAATAACACATTAAGATCCTAACACCTCTAGCCTAAACACTAAGGAGAGCATAGGTAACAATCATACAAATGAACACACAACTATAACACAAAATAAAACACTCTTTTACCATCTTTAGAGCTTCACATGGATTGTTGAAGTGGCTTGCTCAATTTGTGCATCAATGGAGCTTTATTGGCTTCACCTTTCCTTGGCACCATGGCTTGGTTGGTTAGATTATGTATCTGGCATGGTAACACTTCTTGCATGAAGCTTATGGTTTAAATCCTAAATAATAACACTACACTATCAAAGCTTAGATATCAATAGGTATGGCTTTATATTTATAGCCTCAAAAGTTAACTCTCACCCAAGGTGAGTTATGGTTGAGTTTAAACATGAAATGGGTTCAAACTAACTCTAGGTGAGTTGAGGCTAACTCTAGTTGATTTAAAAGGTGTCATGTAATTATGATTTTTAATTACTAGGCGTGGCTCTAAAATTAAATATTTTGAGATATTTTGGAAGAGCTTGACAACTCATAAAGGTAATGATGAAAAGGTTTGATATTTTAATTTTTGGAATTTCCATTTTTAGATATTCATTAATGGATAATTCAACTAAGCATTTAATATTGTTTAACTAGTTAGTTCATTTTGATTAGAATTTGATTTATTCTAAGATTTGATCAATTACCCCACTTAATGGGTTTATAGGCCAAACTATCAATTGTTAGGTCGCAAGGTGACTAATGATGAATTTATGAAAAGTTATTATTACGTGCAGGATAGGATCTCAAATAGGGATGCCTCAACATGATTATGATCAATGATTAATGATTCAAAGATATAATTAAGATGTGCAATGATTCTTAGGCCTAATTTTTAATATTTGGTAGGAATCAATTTGAAGTCCGGTCGGAAGCCAGTTTTGGCCAAAATTGGGTATCTAGAGTTTACACCTATTTGAGAAAGCTTTGAAAGCTATATGCATAGTAACATCTTCTCAAATAATGAAAAGGTCATGTATTCCTAATGCCCCAACAAGTGATGGATGAGCTCTATATGTCCCCTCAAAGGAGTGGTTGATAAATAAGGTCATTGATCGGTCCCTTGAAAGAAGGAAATGATGGGACCAAAAGGTAAAAGAGGGTAGAAAATATTGATTTACCCATAGATGATAATAATTAGTGTCACAGTGACCTATCCCAATTGGGTAGATAAAAAGGATGATTTACCCAAAGGCAGTTATAATCATCAGCATAACAAGGCAAAAATATAATGATTTAATCATATGTGGTTATAATAATTAGTCAAATGAAAAGGGTAAAAAGAGAATGATTTTCCTAAAAGAAGTTATAATCATTAACATGATGAGTTAAAAAGATAATGATTTGCCCATAGGTGGTTATAATCATTACCATTTAGGTAGGAAGAAACACAATGATTTGCCTAAAAGTAATTATAATCATTGGCACTACAATTTGGATCAAAACATAATGAGCTGTCCAAATTTAGTTATAATCATTGGTATTATAGGTGGCACAATATGAAAATTTGGAAAAATGGGCTTACTAACTAAATCCATACTCATGGAGTAAGAGTAAGCTAGTACAAAGGAGAAATATGACTTTGGACAACCTTCTAGTATGGAGATGCATGTCCTAACTAGCAATGATTAAAATTATTTTATGATTTAGCTACTTTGTATGTGGGTAATGATTTGGGTAGAATGGGAATTTTTTAAATAACTAAGTAGAAGTACCACAGCTACATTGTTTATAAGATTTCTTGATCTATTTTTTGTTATAGCACGTGATGTTATGCATCATGATATAAAACACCATGATAACCTAGCCAAAATATGCATAAGTACTAACATGTAATCTAATAAACAATAGAAAATAATGTACCAATGATAAAAACCATGATGATAATGTTTACACATGAATATGGATGAACTTAAGTATAATGTGTAATGAATCACCGAATGAATGCAAAATATACTAAGTCAAGGCACAATAATGAAATCAAATAAATAGGGAAACAAGCAAACAAAAACATAATAAAACACCAAGAAATAAAGAGAAAATAAAACAAAACAACATGAAACATATACAAATAATGGTTAATCATAATATTAGTGAAAATAAAGAATAAACAAGGTGATGAAAATTTCCCCTAGGTTATAGGAGACAACAAAATGAACAAATAAAATGGGGGAATAGAAGAAAAAGAAGGAGTAGTCGAGCTAACTCCAGATGCACTAGGAAAGTGGACATTGCCTACATAGTTCTATGGATGCAAGATCTAACATGAACTTCAAGCCAAATGTAGTTCTCCTAATATATGGGATAGAAGAAAATGATGATTGAAAAAAAAATGATTAATGTTTGTAGAGGAATAATGGGAATGGTATTGTAAAATGATGAGATCGTAAGATGAAGCTTATTGGTCATTAATGTATAAAATTTGAATACATAATGCTCATAATATGAACTCATAAAATAGAAAGAGAGAAAGGCTTAAGGCCAACAAAGATGGGAAAATTAAAGGACAAGTGGTTTCTTGTGATATATAATCCTTAAGGCAAATAATTATTTGATTTGGTGATTTTTAAGAATTTTTTAGATCTTTTGCAAATGTTTTTAGAATTTTCTATGCATCTCAACTTGATGGAGAATTAAGAGATACAAAATGGTCTAACTCAAAAAATGGTGAGAGTGTGGTAAAGGGTGATTGAAATAACTTCAACATGAATTGAGATCTACCTATATAGTCCCATTAGGACCTTAAGTCACTATAGTTGTACCTTACAGTGGAGGAATTCAACTAGGTAACAAAAAGTTCTCGAATTAGGTGAATGGCACAATATGGCATAAGAATGGCAAGGTGGGACTTCAAGGCATGATAAAGGTGTTGTTCCTAATTTTATCATATGTGATTATAATTGGGAAAAATGGCATAGGTCAATGATAATAATTTTCCCAAAGGTAGTTATAATTATTATGATGGAGTGGGGGTACTGATTTGTCTAAAGATGGTTATTATCAAGAACACTCAGTATGGAATTAAACAAGAAATGAAGGATAAAACTAACAAACCACTATCATATTAGATAAAAATATAACCTCCATCTATAATACTAAATCAAATTCTAAAACTTGATTTGAATATTCTTGATAAAGGTACTAGAAGAACTAATGAAATAGAACTAAGGTCAAAGGGTTGGGAGGGAGGGTAAAAATAGCTTTGGTCAAAAGGGAAGGTATGGTAGAATAGTATGGTATAAAGAATTTCATAATAGGATATAATTTAAATGGGCCTCATAAACAATGCTTCAAGTATCTTATGTGAAATAACACTTGAGGTGTATAATTTTTAGCAGTTCATCAAGTTCATCTCCATTTGGTGTAGCAAGCATGTATGCTTTGGAGCCATAGTTTACAACAATGATATAAGGGCCTATTTAATTGGGTTTGAACTTGCCCTTATTCTTCTTGTTCATGGTGTTATTTTGGTTTTCTTTAGAAACAAGGTCCCCAATCTTGAACTCTCTATGTTTAACACATATGTTATAGTGGCCATAGAGTCTATTTTGGTATGCTTGAAGGTTGTTGATAATGACCATGCATTTTTCATCATCTAGGACATGTTTCAAATATATATGAAGAGAAGGTAACTTTAACTCAATAAGAATAATGATCTTAGTGTCATAAACTATGGAATATGGAGTGGCTCACATTGGGGTACAATAATTAGTTTGGTAGGCCTAGAGGGTGCAGAAGATTTGTAAGTGCTAATCATGGCTAGCATCATTGATAATATTTTTAAGGATGTTGACAATGGTTTTATAGGATGCTACTACTTGACCATTACCTTGTGGGTTTTATGTGGTAAAAAAATGTTGAGCGATATTGTACTCAACATAAAGAGTTTTGACATCCTTGTTCTTAAAATATCCACCATTATCAAATTTAATGTCAGATGGGATACCATAGTGGCAGATGAGATGATTGAAAATGAACTTGTAAATATATTTTCTAGTCATGTAAGTGATATAGCTTCAACCCACTTATTGAAATATTTAGTAGTAGTAAGGATATGTTTATGGCCATCATATAAGGTTGGGTTAATCTTCCCAATGATATCGAGTCCCTATGTGTCAAACGACCATGGTGTAAGAATTGGTTTTTTTTGTTTTGGTCATGGCATGAATCAAATTGGCATGTAATTGACATTTGTTTCACTTTTTAGTGTAAGCACCTGCATCTGCATCCATAGTTGGCCAATAATAGCTAATACATAGGATTTTTTTGGCTAGGATGGCCTTGTTGGTATGGGATCCACATACTCCATGAACTTCTTTTAATGCTAATGTTGCTTGTACCAAATTTAAACAATGAAGTAGAGTTCCATCAAAGCTACAATAGTAAAGGGTTAGACCAAGTAAGGTATATCATGAGGCTTGGTGGGTAAAAGCCTTTTGTTGTTTATATGATAAGTATGGTGGTATGATATGGTCATGAAGGTAGGTAAAGAGGTTTGAATACAATATAGAGCTAGGACCAATAATATCATAGATCATTATGATAGTTGAAGGTTCATGAGTTGGTGCTAGAATATTTTTAATGAGTAATTGTTATTCTTTTGCCTTGTCAGTGTGATAGATAAAAGAGATAATGGTGCCCATGTAATTCATTATCCTATTATTGGATCTTGATATGTGTTTAAACTGTATGTTTTTAATCTATTGTTTGAAAATTTCAATCATGGCCTTGTATGGCACCAGTTTGTCATCTTTGGTTTGAAATTGGTTTGTAACTTGATTGATGATTAATTAAGAATCACCATAGCCCATGAGATGTTGAATATTCCATTTTAATACCTAAAAAATCCCTAAAATAAGTGCTTTGTATTTAGCTATTTTGTTAGTACAAGGAAAGTTGATATAGAATGATTTAGGGATAAGATCCCCCTATGGTGTAATAAACAATAGGCCTACCCCCGATCTATGTGATGTGAATGATCCATCAAAATATAGCTTATAGTGTTGTTATTAAAGAGGTTTTTTAGTTATGGTCATGATGGACTCGTCTAGGAATTAAAAATTAAGGGGTTTGGTTTCTACAAGGAGAGCTTCACTAAGTTGATCTCTAAGTACTTGTCCTTTTATAGATTTCTAGTTGACATACTCTATCTCAAACTCTCTCAGAAGCATTATCCATGCAGCCTTGTAAAGTTGTCTTAGATAGTAGATACTTGAGTGAATTTACATTGGAAATAACCATGGTCTTGTTGTTAAGCATGTAATGTTGTAGCTTATGGGCCATAAATACTATAGTTAAACAAGATTTTTCTATGGGCATATAATTATGTTCATACACAACTAGTGTATGACTTAGATAGTATATGGCATGTTCTTTTTCATTGTCATCACATTGAGATCAAAGTACCCCTAGGTATTTATTTATGGCAAATAGGTAAAGTAAAAATGGCTTTCCTAGCATAGGTAGTAACAAAATATGTGGATTAGCAAGACATTCCTTTAAATCCTAGAAAACTTTCTAGCATTATTCATCCCAATGAAATGTGGTACCCTTATTCATTAAGTGAGTGAATGGATGGAATTTATCAGGGAATTTTGAAATAAAGTGTCTAATAGATTGAATCTTGCCCTACAAATTATGGAGCTACTTAAAATTAGAAGGTGGCAAGATTTTAGTAATGATATATACTTTGGTAGGATCAACTTTAATGCCTCAATGAGAGATGATGAAGCTTAACAATTTTCTTGAAGTGACACCAAAAAATCACTTCTTGGGATTAAATCTAACCTTATATTCATTAATCCTCTCAAATATTTGTCATAGTCTAGATGGATGATGGGCACGGGTCTTTGATTTACCCAATATGTCATCAATATAATCTTCAACAATGCCATGCATCATATCATGAAATATGATGGTTATGGTTCTTTCGTATGTGGCCCCAACATTCTCGAGACCAAATGGCATGACCTAATAACATAATGTTCCCCATGGAGTGGTGAACTCTATCTTATGTTGGTCTTTTGGTGCTATCCTAATCTAATTATATCCTAAAAATTCATCTATAAGTAAAATAATTTCATACCCTACTATGGATTCAACTATCATGGTGATGTTCGATAGAGTAAAATCATCCTTGGGTTAGGCCTTATTTATATCTCTAAAATCAATGGAGATTTTGATTCCTTTTGGCTTTTTACTTATAGGTACAATATTTGAGATCCACTTTGAATAGTTGATCAATTAGATGCATCTCACTTCTAAGAGTGTTTCCAACTCTTTCTTTACTAATATAATAATGTGAGGATGCATCTTGCATAATTTATACTTCACCATTTTAGCATCAAGATGTATAACAAGGTGGTTCACAACCAAGGTAGGGTCCAAACCTAACATGTATGAATAGGCCCCAACAAAGATGTCAACAAATTCCCTCAAAAGGGTTGTAAATATTTCACATTCCTCTTTAGTAAGGGAAACACCTAATTCAATCCATTTTGAGTCATCTAGAGTCTCGATGTTGACTTATGTAGTGTCTTCTATGAGGAGAGTAAAATTATTTTCTAAAATAATAGGTAATGATTTGAATTGGCTTGAAACTATAGAGTGATTTATTTGGGTTGGTTCTTCAAGATCACCTAAATAAGATGAATCTAAATCTCCCAATGGTAGGGATAGTTATTTTACAAACACCATCAAAAAATTTAAGGAAATTTAGTCAAAGGCATGATATTCTAGAGAACTAAACTCAGATCCAAAATCAAGTTCATCATTGGTGATCTCCTAAACTTAATTTGAGGAAAGATGAACAACCCTATCTAATGGCACCTAAAGTAGGTTTTCACCAAAATACTAGCTTTTCTAATTACTTTTATCCAAGTCTAAAATTACCTCAAATAATTTTTCACTTTATGACCTCAATGTTTTATTTATTTGTTTTCAGCTAAAGGTGTTCACCTGTTCTCCAAAATAGGCTACATGATCCAATTTGATAGAGAACCCTTATTCATGGTCTCCCAATAGAACATTGTCTCTTAGGCCTAGAAAATTACAAAAGGTCTCATCATTCTCAAAATCATCTACAAGCATTATGGATTCTTGTTAGTCCCAGGATATAAGTTGAGGGTGATATAGAGGAAGTGGGTTACATCAAATCATGGGGGTAATGATACAAATGGCATACAAGTCAAATAAGTTTATATTTTCAAGGTATTCATAAATGTTGTGATCTAACTTTACTTCATTGATGGCATCATTATCACTAGACATTATCATTTGAACATAAATAAGATACATGGGGTCAAACCCAGGTGATTTAAATCTAAGACCATAAGTTCCTTTATATCAATTTATATAAATTAGTTCAAGATTACCCTAATAATTTATCCCAAGGCCTCCTCCTTCATAAGATTATTTCTCCATGATCCGGTTAGGGATGAGGTATTTGGAATTTTTATATCAATTGACAAATTTATCATTTTACAACCAATATTCATTATTGATAAGTGGGTCCTCTTCTTGTCTAGTTTGAAAATGATAGGAGTTAGACTATGAAGTTTGTCTTTACCTTTTCACTAACATTCCATGAAATTTGGCTTGGATTTAGGTCTTCCATATGACTTGTGGTTTTGTGGAAGCTTGGAAATGTGAAATGCATCATGAGTCAAATACTCTCCTAGGCCATTGGCCAAGATGGTAAAATGATTTGAAATTTTAAGAGGAGGCATATGTGAAGGTGAATCAATACTATCTAGGTCTATGTAATTGGTCTCTAGTAACTTAACAATTATTTTTCTCTTTATCCTTTTTGGTAACTAGATTAGGCTAAAATGATAGTTGTAACTCTTGTACTCCACTTCCAAATGTTTGCAATGTTCACAAGGCCATAAATCTCCATTGTTGGTGACCTCCATGCCTAAGTGAGATAACTTGAGACAATGGTGCAATGTCAAAGGGATTACATGGATTTCATGTAGCCAAGGCTTACCCACGAGCAAATTTTAAGATAGGTCTAGGTCTAACACATGGCAAAGTGTATTATGGGTTAAGGGCCCAATGATAAATACAAAGTTTACGGTGCCTTGTGATTCATGTTCTTCATTATAATAGGCTTTGATAGTAATTATATCTAGTTGTAGATTAGTTGTTATATATCTAATATGTTTGATGAGCTTTAGAAAAATAATATTTAGGCTTGATCCATTATCTATGAGGACACGTTTCACTTTGTGTTGCACTATGACAACTTCAATGTACAATGGATTGTTAAGAACAGGGCCAAGGGATGACATATTAATTTGGTCGAAGGTCAACTCTTGGTTTAGGGCTAAATATCCAACCAAAGGTTGGAATTTTTTTAGGGTTATGCCATTAGAAACTTGGGATTTGCCTAAGAATTTTGTTAATATTTTCTTATGGATAGTATAAATATGCAACAAATACAAAATGGAGATCTTTGTAGGAGTCTTTTAATGTTGTTTCACAATGTCAAATATATTTTTCTTAATAGGGTTATATGGCTTATTCCTAGCTATGATAGTGGGTTGGATGGGTTTGTTGGTAAAATTTTTTGGGTTAGGAATGGTAATCTTTGACCGTCAAGTTGTGATTGTATAATCAGGATTAGATACAAGACTATTACTGCTAGAAAATGATGATAGAGGAGGAGAAAGATAGGATAAGTATCTGTTATCAATGAACTTGGTTTTGGTCATGTGTAAATTATAATTTATTAGTATAAGGTCCAAAAATAGTAATCCCTAGTTATTATGCTTGTTTACAATCTTAGGTCAAGGAAGGATTACTGGCATAGATGGGTTGATTGGAATTATTTAGAAATGGTCTTATTCTATTAGCACATGGTCTAAGATTAATTATGATGGCATAAATATGACCTCCTAAAATATGACCTACAACTTTGGTGTATTCATGTGTAACTATGTGGTAATTTTGTTGGTTGGTGGAATCATTTTGGCCTTGGTTCTTCCTATTCAGTTGACATTGTTATTATTGCTTCTGGTATTGTTGTTTTCATGACTATTGGTACTATTATTTTTTTTGTTTTATACTTCATTTTAACTATTATTGATTGTTATTACTATGTTGAAATTTTTTTTTTGATAGATACCTAGGTTCCAATTGGATATAGATGCTCTATTATTGAATATAATCTCCCCATTTTCTAACATATTTTAAATGAGGTATTTGATTTACACACAATGGCATAGATTATGTCCATGAACATGATGGTACTCATAGAACTCAATCTATATATACCAATCTAGATAAATAATACCCTCAAGATAATGCTTAAAAATAGGGAAACTAATCATGTTAGTTTCAACTAGCTTGTGAAACATGACTTTAATAGGTTAACCAAGGTCATTGAAGATTCGACAAGTAAGGACATTTATTTTTAGAGGAAGGGTTTATGAATGTAATGGTTTCTAAATTTTTGGATTAGGTAGACTAGGAATTTGACTCAAGAGAGGATGGCTAGTATCATGTTAGTTCTAAAATGAAAATAAATTGACAAAAACACACTAACTAGCATAACATATCTAGGCCTAGTCACTATGGGGAGCTTAGTTAATAAAACAAAATATAAATCAAAACTAAAATGCAAAATAAACCTTATTTCACCTTCCTTGGATGCTCCAAAATTATTTTTGTAGTGACTTCCTCAGTTTTATGCTCATAAAGTTTGCATCAATGGAGTGTGGTTACCTCCATCTCTCCTTGGCACCTTGTGTAACTTTGGATTAGCCTGGTTTGGCTTTGGATCAATATTTTGGAATTATAATACTAAGATGAAATGATTTTTGAATGCATTTGGGCATTAAAATTTTGGCATAAAAAATCTTAAAATTAAATACGCAAGGCCTCTTATTTATAGATTTTTTGAATGGTTTGAGGATCAACCATGACTGTCCATCTCAAGATTAAGATGTGTGGCCATGAATAAACTCAAATATGAAATTCATTATACAAATATATCCATTAATATTTGGGATATATGGATATTGAATAGGCATGGAAGGTCTTAATGAGGCATGGGAGGGGTTAACCTTGATATTTTATGCATTTATGGCCTAGGGATGTCTTCCCAAGAAATGATATCACCTGATGATGTAGTTATTCCATATTCATTTCCAAAAATAAATTATTCAAAAAGCTCCATGGAATTATTAATTAGGCTCATGATTTGGTTTAATTATCTCTTAAGCATGATTAGTCACTTCGGTGTAAATTTTAGCCCTTTGGTGCACAAATTAATCAAATTGGTCAAAATGTCTCATTTTTGGCTCAAATTTTGACTACATTGGAATTGGAAGTTGATGTTAGATGTGTTAGAACTATATTCCCATTTAAGATGTTTCTAACACAAAATAACAAAGGCATGTGTCTCGTGCAAGAGATTTGATAGAAAAGAGTAATCCAGGGCACCCAAGTACAAAATTGCTATTTTGACTTGAAATGATTTGATCAAAGTTAGCTAGCTCATAAATTGCATTATCTCATTTAGGGATACTTTGGATAAAATTGGAACTTGAATATGTCAGTTTCAAATCTTTTAATGTGCTTTAGTGTTTTTAGGCCAAATTGTGAATCTTGATAGAAATTGGTCAAAAGCCTAGTTGGAGGTTATCGATGGCCATATTTAGGTGTCTATAGTTTGCCTCTATTTGGGAAGGTGTTGAAAGATGTAAGCATAGTAACATATTATCATAAAATTAAAAGGTCTTGTATGCCTACAACTACAATGATGATGAACTAACTATATGATGCCCCTAAAGGGAATGGTTGGCACAAGGAAATGTTAGAAAATGGTCCCTCAAAAATAAAGAAGTGAAATGAGGGGACCAAAGAAAGGAAAATGATGGGGTGACAACATAATGAGTTTTTAAAATTAGTCAAAATCATTGAGAATACAAGTGGGATGGTGTACAATGGTTTGACCAAAGGTAGTTAGAAGCACTATACCCTGATAGTGGCAATGTGGCATAAAAACACAATGATTTGCCAAGAGGTGATTACAATCATTGAGAAGATGGAGCTACCCTAGTTAGGATAGAAAAATAAGATAAAAACATGCCCCTATATGGGAATACAAATTAAAGGGGTAACAACAAAATGATTTTCCCAAAGATGGTTATGATCATTGAGAAATATAGGTGGGATAGTGTACAATGGTTTGCCCAAAATCGGTTATAAGCATTATACCCTGATAGTGGCAACATGAATAATTTGTTTGATGATGATGATAATCTAATATAGAGGATAAGATGAAGTGGGACAACCTGCTAGTAGGGAGATGCTCATCCAAACTAAACAAAGGTTGAAACTCATTCATTTGTTTAATTACACTATGTAGGATATGATTAGGATTGAATCAAAATGTTAGTGCCAAAGAGATGCCAATGTCATCATTAATGAATAGAATTATTGAAGCTAAGGTTTGTTATATCATGTGTTCATAGTCATCACGGTCTAACATTCATGAGGACTTGTCCAAAATATGCATAAGGACTGAATCCCATAATCCAATACTCGATAAAAAAATAATGCACCAATGATAGAAACCATGATGCCAATGTAGATGTATGCATATGGATGGATTTAAGTGTTAATGAAGACAAGGAATCACCCAATGAATTCACATAGACTAAATTAATTCAATAGTACTAAAAGTAAAAAAATAGGCACATAAACAAAACTATGAAGAAACAAATAATTTAAATTTAAGCCATATGAACATTACCACTAGAAAATAGGTGACAACTTAATAAACTAACAAAATGGGGGAATAGAAGAAAAAGGAGGGGGTGGCTAAGTTATCTCCACATGCACTAGGCAAGTGGATGCTACCTACATAATTCCATGGATATGATATCTAACAAAAAATTCAGGACAAATGTAGTTCTCCTAGGAAATGGAAAGAAAATGATAATAGATGAAAACAAATAGAATAGACATGATCAAAGAATAGGAATGGTCTTGGAAAATGGTAAGTGCGTGGGAGAAAAGGCCAAAAAGGATGGGAAAACTAAGTTACAAGTTATTTTATTGTAACATAGTAAGGTTTCCCAAAATCCTTAAGGAAAAAAAGTGGTCAATGTTTTTGGTTTTTTCTATTAATTCTATAAATGTTTTTGGAATTTGGAGTATATCAACTTGATCGAGAATGATGAGACACTAAATGGTTTAAACTCATAAAATGTTAAGTGTGTCAATTAGGTTGCTCATAAAATGATGAGAGCATGGCTTAGGTTGGAAAGGGTGATTGAGATAAGCCTACATAATTCCAAAGTAGGACCTCAAGTCACTGTAGATCTGCCTTATATCAGAGGAATCTGACTAGTGTAGCAGTCAATTAAAAAAAATAGGCATAGTTGGGATAAAGTCATAGTACAACATAGGAAATAGTAAGTTGGTATGTCAAGGCTCAATAAATAAATGTTTCCCCTAGTTTTCCCATAGGTGGTTATAACTAGGATACAATGACATAAATTAATGGTAGTAATTTTCTCATAGGTAGTTATATTTGGTAGAAACATCTGTGATAAGAAAGGAATAACAAACGAAGGATGAAACTATTGAAATTTATATCATATTGCTCTAAAATACTATCTCTATTTGGAATGATTAAAATAACTACTAAAACTAATCAGACTCATTGGTGTTAAAAAGGTGCAACCAATAGTGTAACCAATGGTGAAACCAAGGTCAAATAGGCTAGGTAGATAGGATTCAAAATATGGTTGGTTGATAGAATGGAATGGTAAAATAGATAAGTAATAGGTTTAAGAGGAATGCAAAGAATGACATTCACATAAATAAGAATAGTGATAAAGTGGCACAACTAAAATGGTTCTTATAGATAATACACCATAGAACTCAAGCATAGTACTGCTTGAGGTGAATAATATTCTTCAGCTCAGGAAGTTCATCTTCATCTAGTGTGGTAAGCCTGTATGCTCTTGATCCATAATCTATAGTAATGATGAAAGGCCATATGTAGTTGGGTTTGAATTTACCTTTATGCTTTTTCTTGGCCACGGTATTACTTTTGTTTTCTTTAAGAAAAAGATCACCAAGTTCAAATGTTTTATGCTTGACACGCCCATTGTAGTGGCCTTTGAGCTAGTTTTGATATTCCTAAAGATTTTTGAGTGTAGCTATGCATTTTTCATCAAGTAGGTCTAACTCTTTCAAGCGAGCTACTTGATAGTCATGATCATCTAGTGCATGATTGAAATATATGCATAGTGAAGGCAACTCAACCTCAATGGGAAGGATGAATTCTATAGCATAAACAAGTGAATATGGAGTGGTTGTTATGGTGGTATAGTGATTGGTATGGTATGCCCAAAGGGTATAGAATATTTGAAGATGTCAATCATGATTAGCATCATTAACAATATTTTTGAGAATATTGACAATAGTTTTTTTCAATACTTGAGCCTGGCCATTATCTTAAGGGTAATATGCTATATAAAAATGTTGTGTGATGTTATATTTGTTACATAGCTATTCAACATCTTTGTTCTTGAATGATCCTCTATTATCATATATAATTTTGAAGGGGATACCATAGTGGAAAATGAGATGGTTGAAGATGAACTTGGAAATCTACTTTCCAATCATGTAAGTGAGGGGTATAGCTTCAACCCACTTAGTGAAATATTTGGTGGTAGTAAAGATATGTTTATGGTCATCTGAAGATATATGATTCATTTTTCCAATGAGGTTGAGTCCCTATGTAGAAAATGGCCATGGTATCATCATTAGTTTCAAAGTCTTGGCTAGGACATGAATCAGATTGGCATGCCATTGACATTTGTTGTACTTATTTACATATATAGCTACATCTGCATTCATTATTGGCCAATATTAACTAATACACAAGATATTTTTGGATAGGATGGCCCTACTCAAGTGGGATCTACATACCCTTCATGAACTTCCCATAATGCTAGTGTAGACTCTATCAAAATTAAACAATGAAGAAGAGTTTCATCAAAACCACAGTGGTAAAGGGTTGATCCAAGTAGACTATAATGAGTGGAGTGATGGATGAATGCTTTGATTTATTTTTAGGATAGATCAAGTGGTATAACTTGGTCATGAAGATAGTTATAAAGGTCTAAATACCAGATAGAATTAGGACCAATAATACCACATATCATTGCAATAATTAAAGGTTCATGACCTAATATGACCAAATTCTTGACAAGTAACTGATACTCTCTAGCATTGTCTATTTTTTTAATTAGATAGTCAATAGTAGCCATGGCATCTACAATTATATTACTAACCCTTGGTATATGCTCAAATTTTATATCTAAAATTTATTATTTTAGAGTGTCAACTATAGCTTTATAAATAACCAACTTGTCATCTTTAGTTTGGAAATGGTTTGTGACCTAATTGATGATAAACTAAGAATCACCATAAACCTTGAGATGAGATATGTTCCATTGTACCACCTATCAAAGTCCTGCAACAAGTGCTTCGTACTCAACCATGTTTTTTGTACAAGGAAAACTGATTTTGAAAGACTTAGGAATTAGATCCCCCTATGGTGTAATAAATAAAAGGCCTATCACCAATCCATGTGTAGTAAATGATCCATCCAAATATAGCTTCCAATGTTACTCTTTAATAGGTATGTCAATGATGGTAATTATGGATTCATCCAAATTTATAATGTGAGTGGCTCTATGTCTGCAAGGGGTGCTTCAACAAGCTGATCTACAAGGACATGTCACTTGATTGCCTTTTTATTGTAATACTCTATGTCAAACTCACTAAAAAGCATGATCCACTTGGCCATTCTACCTTGTAAAGTGATTTTAGATAGTATATACTTGAACAGATCTACTTTTGAAATGACCATGGTCTTATTGTTCAACATGTAGTGTCATAATTTTTGAGCTACAAAGACCATGGCTAGACAAGCTTTTTCAATAGGCATATAGTTGTGTTCATATGTGACCAATGTAAAACTTAAGTAGTATACTACATGATATTTTTTAGTGTCATCATGTTGAGCTAGAAGTGCCCACAAGGCACTATCTGTAGTTGATAGGAACAACAAAAATGGTTTTCCTAGCATAGGGGGTAACAAAATAGACAAATTTGCTAGGTAATCTTTGAGCTATTGAAAAGTTGTTTGGCAGTGATCATCCCAATAGAATACAACTCTCTTCTTCAGAAGATGTGTAAATGGATGACACTTGCCTATTAACTAAGATATGAAGTGTCAGATCGACTAGATCTTACCTTGTAAACTATAGAGCTAATTCAAATTGGTTGGTGGTGACATCTTTGTTATAACTTAGACTTTGGCTAGATCAACTTTAATGCCTCTGCAAGACACAATGAAGCTAATTAATTTTCTAGATGTTACTCCAAATACACATTTATTTAGATTTAGTCAGATTTTGTACTCATGTAATCTTTCAAATTTCCTATGTAACACTATTAGATGGTTGGCCCTAGTTTATGATTTTCTTAATATGTCATCGACGTAGTCTTCAAAAATATCATGCATCATATCATCGAATATGATAGTCATGGATCTTTGATATGTATATCTAACATTTTTAAGACAAAATAATATTACTTGATAATAGAATGTTCCTCATGGAATTGTGAATGTTGTCTTGTGTTGATCTTCTAGTGCTATTCTGATTTGGTTGTATCCTGAAAAGCCATCCATTAATGAAAGCATTTCATACCCTGATATAGAGTCGATGATCATGTCAATATTTAGAAATGGAAAGTCATCCTTAGGGCAAGATTTATTTATATCACAAAAATTAGTATAGATTTTGATTCCTTCAAGTTTTTTCTAATAGGTACAATATTAGATATGCATTCTGAGTAGTCAATGGAGTAAATACATCCTGCTTCTAAGAGTTTTTCCAAATCTTTCTTTAAAATACAAAAATGCAAGGATGAATCTTGTGTAAAGTTTTCTTAAATATTTTGGAATAAATATTTACCACAAGGTGATGTAAAACTTAGGTGAGGTCTAAACCTGGCATGTCATAATATGCCCATGAAAATATATCTATAAATTCTCTCAATAGAGATATAAATACTTCACATTACTCCTCAATGAGGGGCATACCTAATTTTATCCATTTTAGATCTAATGGAGTCTTGATGTTTACCTCTATTTTATCTTCAACTAGAAGGGTCAATTTGTCTTCTAGGATAGTAGGCAAAGACTTGAACTATTGGACTATATCAGGGTCCTCTGTTAGGACTTGCTCTTCAACTTCTCCTAGGCATGATGAATCTAAGTCCCATAATGGAAGATCTATCCATGTGATAAAAATAGTTGGAAATTATTAAAGAATTAGATCAAACACTTTTTCTTGCTCAAAACTAAACTTAGAGCTATAGGTAAGTTCATCATTGGTGGTAGTCTAAATTTGAAGAAGAATGAACACCCCTATCTAATGGTGCCTGAAACATGTTTTCACCACTAGACTGGGCTTTATATTTTATTTTTACTTGGTCGGAAAGCACCTCAAAGAGGTTTTTAATTTGGGACCTCAATATTTTATTTTATTTTATTTTTTTGGCTAAGGGTGTTCACACACTCTCCAAAATAGGCTTTAGGATCTAATGTGATTGAGAATCCTGATTTATGATCTCCCAATAGAATGTTATCTCTAAGGCCTAGAAAATCATAGAATGCCTCATCATTTGAAACTCATCAATTGGTAAGTTGGATTCTTGTTGGTCCCAATCTATCATTTGGGGATAGTATAATGGTAATGGGTTATTATGAATAATTAGGCTAAGGGTACATATGGCATTGTTATCAAATAGGTTAGTCTTAGCTAGGTTATCAAAGATAAGGTTATGATCAGACTATGCTTCACTGTCAACATCATCATAACTAACTATCAATGATGAAACTTGAATAATATATGTGGGGTCACCCCTAGGTAGTTTAAATCCATGTCTATAAGGTCTTTTATATTTAGTCATGGAAATTAGCTCAATGGTTCCTTATTGATTTAGTCTAAGGCCTCTTTCTTCATAATTTTGATGTTCCATGATCCTATTAGGAATAGGACACTTAGTTTTCTTGTAACAATCAACCAATTTGTCATTTTATAACCATGATTCATCTCCTTTGAGAGGGTCTTGTTATTGACTAGATGGTGGTATGAATGTGACAGGTCCTATATTATGAAGTTTATCTTTACCTTTTCATTGCCAATGTATGTGTGGGGTGACTTTAGGTCTTCTAAAGGTCTTGGAATCCTAAGGAAGATTGGCAATATGAAAGGTATCATGGGTCACATACTCCCTTGGGCCATTATCTGAAATGGTCAAATGATTGGAAGCTTCAGACAATGGTATGTGGGAAAGAGAATCTAGGGTATTATGATCTATGCAATTATCCTCTAGAGGATCAATAAGTATGGCCTTTCCTTTATCCTTCTTGGAACTTGGATTCATTCCATATTAATAATTATAGCTTTGAAACTTGGCCTCAAGATGTTTATAGTGTTCATATGGGTGAAAATCTCCTAAAATATTCACCTCCATCCTTGAGTGGGAGAACTTGATACATTGGTACAACATTGATGAGACTACATGAATCTCATATAACCAAGGCCTACCTAAAATCATATTATATGACAACTCAAGATCAAGCACATGACAAAGTGTATCATGGGCCAAAGTTCCAATGATAACTAATAGGCTAATGGTGCCTTATGATTCTTTCTCCTAATTATCTAGGTTCCCCAAAGCTCTGACACAACTTGTCAGATTTAAGAGCACACTTGATTACCTTTGTATTAGCAACTAAATGCAGAATTTAACCAAAAGTACAAGTAGCTAGAAATAAGAAATAACACAAAATATGAGAGGCAACACACAATTGTATTCAACTCATTACAGAAGGAAATTACAATAAAGATATCACACTCTTCTTCCACTTTGTGGGCATACCAGTAATCTTCCCTCAAGATTTATCTTCTCTTAATACAGGTCACAACAAACAACTCAAACACAAAGCTGTTGTTCACCTCAACCAGTCAGTATAATACTGCCAGTACAATTGAGTACGAACCGGTACTCCAAGTAGATCTCACCATGATCTTTCTCCCTGATGTGTTGTTGTCACCTTGGATCTTGCTACCCTGCAGATCTCCTTTTGACCCTCACACACACACACCCCTACAGACCAACCTAATCTTACCTATCACATGTAGATCTCCTCCATGATCTTGCAACACCCTGTAGATCAAACCTGATCTTACATACCTGGAAGAACCCTTGTGATTCCACCATGGGAAGAACTCTCCTAGTTCTACACTTTACAATACATCCCATGAGTCTATTATATAGATCTCATGCATACAACGATTATACTTGTGGCTCAAGCCTTGACTCGCTCTTTAACATGCAAACAACCCATTCAACTAACTAACTGTTCATCAACAACCAGTTTTAAACTGCATAGGTGACCGATGTCGGTCCCTGTCTAACTGAAAGTGACTAACATCAGCTGACTTCTGTCGATGTCAGCTGCCTTTGCACTGACCTCTGACCAACATTGGTTGTGGCCTGCCAATGTCGGTGACTGTCACACTCAACAAACTCCATGTTTGCATCTAGGTGAAGCTTTTAGCTCCACAACCTAATAATCTCCCACTTGGAGATAAATAGCTACACCTGTACCTATACTAGTACATTGTCTAATCTGTATCCTGGCTTGTATTCCTCTTCAAGCTCAATCTTAAAGACCAACCACCACACACCCTGTGGTGCTATGCCTGTGTCTAAATTTCTCCATTCTCAATGTACTTTCTTCTATCGTTGCTATACTCCCACTCAATCAAAAACCCCTGAGAGTGACTTGTAACCAAACACAAACCTGCTCCCTATAACCTTAGCTCTGATACCACTTTGTCAGGAATCTAGAACAACAAACATGCTCTGACTCCACTGTTAGGATCTAGGAAGCACAATTGATTACCATGTACAAGCAACTTAAATATGTAGAATTAACCAGAAGTAACAAGTAACTAGAATTTAGAAATAACATAGAATATGAGAGACAGCACCCAATTGTATTAATACTCTTCTAGAAGGAAATACAACAAAGAAGATTGCCACAGTTCTTCTTCCTTACACACCTCTAGGGATCCCACACCTCTAGGGCATAAACAGTAAATCTCTTCAAGAGCTCACTCTCTCTCTCTTATGGTCCCAACACACAACTCAAACACAGAGTTGGGGTTCACCTCCAAGTAGTCAGTATCCACTACTGCCAGTACCACTAGTCAATATCACTACTGCCAGTACACAAGTACTCCACATACTCCAAATCCAAGTATACACACATACTCCAAGTAGATCTCCCATGAACTTGCAATAACCTGCAACTCAAATGATCTTACTTTGGAAGGGTCTACCTTGCCTTTCTCTATTGCTCTCCAATCGAGTACACACCATACTCCAAGTAGATTCTGCCTGATCTTGCTACCTATTGTGTTGCTGATCTCCCTGATCCTACTGCCCCCTACAGATCAATCTAGTCTTTCACACATACCAACCAACTTGGTTTTGCACACCTGCAAACCTAGATCTTGCACACACAAACACCTACAAATCAATGATCTTACTTACACATGTAGATCTCCAAATGTGGCCTTCCACACCTACTGACTAAGATCCTACATACATGAAGAATCATTCTAATTCTCCAAACCAGCACCCACACTTGGCACTATGTCATTAGGAGGAACACACCATGCTCTCTTCTCTCTGAAGGAGCTAATTTTTCTCTCTTACTCTCTAGCACTAATTACAATACAACCCATGAGTCTATTATATAGATCTCATGCAAATAATAATTAGACACCTAATTAAAATAATTAGATCCACAGCTCAAGACTATAATTAGCCTTCTTACATGCAAACAACTAGTTCGTTAACTAACTATCCGTGAACTAGCAGTTCTGGAACCGCACAGGCGATCGACGTCGGTCCCTGTCTACCTGGGGGTGACCGACGTCGGCCGATCCATGATTGTTGTCGGCAAATTCCTATCTCCACCTGACCGATGTCGGTTGGCCTGACTGATGTCGATGACTGTGACACTCAGCACCCTCTTCCAATGTCTACATCAGTGAAGCTTTTAGCTCCACAACCTAATAGGATTCATTCCATATTGATAATTATAGCTTTGAAACTTGGCCTCAAGATGTTTATAGTGTTCATATGGGTGAAAATCTCCTAAAATATTCACCTCCATCCTTGAGTGGGAGAACTTGATACATTGGTGCAACGTTGATGAGACTACATGAATCTCATATAACCAAGGCCTACCTAAAATCATATTATATGACAAATCAAGATCAAGCATATGACAAAGTGTATCATGGGCCAAAGTTCCAATGATAACTAGTAGGCTAAGGGTGCCTTATGATTCTTTCTCCTAATTATCATAGGCTTTGATAGTTATCATTTTTGGTTGGAAATATACCATTATGTACCTAAGAAGCTTGATGAGCTTTAGATACAATATGTTGATGCTTGATCTATTTTATATAAGCACACATTTCACTTTATGCATTTTTATATAAACTTCTATGTATAATAGATTATTATGGAGTGGGCCAAGGGAAGACATATCATTTTGGTTGAATGTGACTTGTTGGGTTGGAGCTAGGTGTCCAACCAAAGCTTGAAATTTATTAGGGGATATGTAACTAAAAATAGTTGATTGGGTTAAAAATTCAATCAAAATGTTCTTGTGGATTGTCTATGTTCATAACAAATCTAAAATAGAGATCTGGGCTAGTATCTTTTACAATTGTTCCACAATATCAAACTTCTTTTCTAGGTCAGTGGTAAATGGCTTATTCTGAGGTTGAACAACTAGCTGGATAATGGACAAAGTGGAAGTTGGTTGTGGACCTAGGATGGTAATCTTTGACCTCTGAGTTATAATTTTACAATAGGAATTAAATATAGGACCATGATTGCTAATAAATAGTGGTAATGGTATGGGACCAGCTAGGACAAGTCTCAATTGTTAGTGCACTTGTGTGTGGTCATGGCACAAGGTTGAATTATCAGTATAAGGTCCAAAAGTTGGAATCCCTATTTTTTGGTTTACCTATGTGTGATCTTAGGGTAAGTAAGGATTGCCAAAGTGATTGGATTGGTTTGGTATAGTTAGCAATGGTCTTGTCTGAGTAGAATTTTGTCTAAGATTAATGGAGATAGTATTAATGCTACTTCTTGTAATATGGCCTACAACTCTATTGTAGTCATGTTCACCTACATGGTAGGTTTGTTGGTTTTTACCATTTTGACCTTGGTTCTATCCATTATTCTAGCATTGTTGGTTCTACTAGTTTGGCCTTTGATTTTGATACTATTGATTTTGTTTTTGCATTGCACAGCGTTATTGTTGTTGGTTCTATTGTTGTTGTTGGTTTTTATGTTGGGGAAAAGGGTTTTGATAAATACCAAGAGTCTGATTGGCTATTGAAGCACCACCATCCAATGTAATCTCCCCATTCTCTAACATATTCTTAGTAAAATGCTTGATTTACACACATCTTCATAAATTATGCCCATTGACCCAATGATTCTCACAAAATTCCTTTTCATGGTACCAATCAAGATAAGGGATGCCTTGAGGATAATGCTTTAGTAAAGGCCAACTAATCAAATTAATGATGAAAATTTTATAAAATATAGACTCAATAGGCTCTCCAAGGTCACTAAAAGCATGACACATAGGCATAGTTCTCCTTGGAGGAGGGTTTTACAATGGTAAAGGTTATGGAATTTATTGTGTAGGTCTTGGTTATTGTGCTTTCATCATTGGTTGAATAGGTTGTCAGGTAGGAGTGAGCTAAAAAGGTGGTGTAGACAAGATTTGTAGTGTTTGGACATGGTGTGACTTGGTTACTCTATTTCTCACAAGATTCCTATTATGGTTGAATTACTTTGGTCTATCTTGGTTATTGGCCTATGTAAGTTATGATGCTTGCATTTGGATTAGATGTTGGTTTTGGTTGCTTCCTTAAATGGTACCTTGGTTTTGACTAGTTTAATTAAGCTTGATGACTCCTTTATTGATGAGTGATTTCTCGATCAACAGACCTTTGTCAATGATTTCTTTAGAGGTATGTGCATATTACAATTCCAGATGATAAGCTATCTCACTATGTAAGTTTTTAGTGAATATAATAGCTAATTATTTATCTATTAAACTATGAGTGAACTACTTTCAAGTGATCTTCATCACTGTATATATCTTGAAAAACTCTCATTAGATTTTTGTTTAGCTTACATCAAATCAACTAATGAAATCTCATGCTTGAGATTATAGGAAAGTGCTACACAAACTTGTTTGAAAGATCATCAAAATTAGTTAATGAATTTTTAGGCAACTTTTAGAACCACTCCAAGGCTTATCTAGCTAAGATCCTTGGAAAGAAAAACAAAATGTATATATCATTATATGCCACTATTTGGCATGTGATAAAGAAATCAATTAAATGGGCTTTGGGGTCACCTTTCCCCTTGTATTTATCAAACTTTGGGGGCTCATATCCTAGAGGGAATGGAATATATTAGTACTCCATATTGAAAGGATAAAAACACACATCATCCAAATTAAACTTTTTAACTTGTTTCCCTACTTGGATGGTTGTAATTACATCATTCATTTATTACAATTCTTGGGATAGGAAACTAGAGGGAACATTGGTTTGAGGGGGAGCATTGGCCTAACTAGATGGTTGAGCAGTCACAAGTGGAGTATTTTAACTAGAGTATGATGGGGGTATTTTGTATGCATTGGATTGGTTAAGAAATGAACCAAGAATATGTATACATAGATTAAGATGTACTTATTAAAATTAAACATTTATTTGTGCAATATTTTGGTTTGGGTTGGCAATGAAGGTTTAAATTGGAGGATTTTGAGGGTGGGATGAAGAGATATAATGAAATTATGCCTATTATGGTTGAATAGGGACTTATTGCTGACTACTCAAACCTTACTATTAAGTGAAAACTTGTGAGACAAGACCCTATCTCTGAACTTGTGGTATGCCCTGCACAAAAGGCAATTATTGCCTAGCAAGTATTTGAGACATTGAAACCCCATTGTTTCATGAATCCCAATTAGGAAGTGGATTCATGTTGGTGATTTGCCACCTATTATTGACCAACATGAATACATTGTTGATTAAACATCATTTGGTTTTGAATTGGAATGTTGGTATGAGAATAAGGTTTGTTTGTTACTACCTGATGAGGTGGAACATTAGTTGCCCCTTATTGAGGTGGTAATATGTTTGACCTCTATTACATTGGTATATTAATTTATGCTTGTTGTTGTGGAATACTACTCATCACCTGTTGAGAAGGAGTAGGATTCATCACATTTCATTATTGAGGCATGGCATTAGTTGTTGGTAGACTACATGATCCTTTTGTTTGTGCACTTAATGAAGTAGTTGGTTTAGGATTGGAGGTAGTTGGTTAAGATTGGGGTGAAAAAGCTCTTATTTCTAAGTTTACAGATCCACTCATGGTATTAACTAAAGGCACATATTTTTGGCTATTTATTTATGTATTAGTACCACTTTTGTTTAGATTGGATGTTGCTTATGCATTGTCCACTATGTTTAGCTCATTATTCTACATAGAAGTAGAAGACACTTCTTTAATAATTGGTGTATGTAACAAGTTGTCTACCAAAATGTTTTGCATGAATGGGTCTAAAATCTAATTGTGTTAACCAATT
Source organism: Torreya grandis (assembly GCA_037957365.1). Lineage (NCBI taxonomy): Eukaryota > Viridiplantae > Streptophyta > Pinopsida > Cupressales > Taxaceae > Torreya > Torreya grandis. Next base: position 776,154 of record JARHVA010003377.1, on the reverse strand, counting down.
AAGTCTATCAAAATTGCTTTCAAAGGAACTAATTTAATAAGAGGTTTAATCACCATGGTCATCTAATTGAAATTTCATGCTAAATTCAAGTAGGTTTGATATGCTACCTACATTTGGTTAAACTGGTCTTCTATGAGGGTTTTTCCTTTGTTAGGCATATTAGGATCCTGATACATCATTTAGACTAGATTCAAAGGATTGATAGAAGAATCCTATTGACTATATAATATGTTGTGAGGCATTCTTACTAGGCTTGCTAAACTTTTATGAAGGAAGTTTGCTAGAAACTTAGCCCCTACTTCTATGGCTCTAACCAAAATCTCATCTTTGATCTCCAACAAATGATGCTAAAACAAAAATGGATCATATGTAGAAGATGTATTAGTAGAGTAGGATTGTTGAGGAATTGGTTCTTTAGCTATGGGCATTGTAGCTAGGTATTATGTAATTTTCTCTTGGTCCTATTATAAATATGGTGGCATATTAACCAAATAGTTAGCCAATAGATCTTAGTTTTGTGCCCATATTTGAGTATTATAATAGGGATAAGGATCTGTCTCATAAGCAATATTATATATGTAGGGGTCTTGCACTATTTCTTCTTACACAACTATATTACTAATCCCTAGATTGTGCATGAGTCCACTATGAGTGTAGGAATACATGTTGATATCTATAGTTAATGTTTCACAATAGAAAGAGAAAAGAGTTATACAAACTCTAAAATGATAATGTCTAAAAGATGATGTGCAAACTCGGTCTAGATTCATCAACATGATGGAAAGGTTTATGCAATGATTTGTGACAAAACAAGGTAATTTTAAATATCTAACATTACACGTCTTATACAAAAAGATTAAGTAAATGGACCAAAAATCAAAATGCCAAACTCTAAGGTCGAAGTGTTTAAAATCAGTCTAATCTAGGAAATAAATAGTTGCTAGGTATTTTGGCCAAGTACGGTATCAAAATATAGGCTCAAAAAAGGCATGTGCTAGGAATCTTGGCCAAATGGCATAAAAATCTACACTTTGAAATATATGAGATTTTAATCTAATGGATTTGAAACACTTCTAGCAAAAACTAGGCATTTGAATCTTGGTCATGAACTCGATCAAATAGGTATAAGGTATGAAATAAAAGTCACTTTATAGATAATTTATTTTCTTGTAAATAATGGTATAAAACTTGGCTCTTTTGATAAATAGGCTAGATAAATATGAATGGCAAAACTATGCTAGACAAAGATTCATAAAGGTATACCCAGATTAGCTTGAAAGTATGCATAAATTTCAACTTTATAAAACAATATTTGAAATGTTTTGGGTAGTGTAATAATGCTAGACTACTCAAAAGATGTGACAAAATGTTTGTTTCAAAAAATCCCTAAGGCAAAGATGGTTTCTCACAAATTTGATAATGTAACACTACCTTTCTTAACTCAAATGACATACATACCTCCAAAGTTTTGACAATATCTATAAGGCAAAAAAGTATGTATTCAAATGATCTAAGGTAAAATGGGATGGTAACATAAAAAATTATGGTGCATAAAATCAAAGAGCAAGTGTTTAGCACAAAATGACTTAAGTCTACCAAGTGGTGATAATGATTATGAGTCTTAAACTACCTTCAACCTAAATTAGAAATTGAACCTAAGTTCCCTCAATTTTAGTGCAAATGGTGAAACCACTTAATACATCAACCCTATGAACTTATGAAGATATAATTTTGAATTTATATAAAAATGAAGGACTTAAACAAACTTGGTTAAAAGGTTTAGACTCAATTGGGCAACATAATTGTGTCAAAGTGGATGATATGACTCCAAATTTTGATGAATTTTAAACAAGGAAAATTGATTATTTATGTGGGAAACATAATGTCTCTTTATTCAAAGGATAATTAGGACTATTTTTTTTGGTTTGTATCATTTTTTCACACCAATTTTTGACTCCAAACAAGACTTTAATCTAGGATAAAACCAACTAATGAATCGCTCTTAGGTCCTAAACTGACAAGGTTGTTTGGTATTGTTAGAATCTGTCAATATGCATCATTTGAGAGGATTTTTTAGTGTTCATCCAACATTAAAATTTGTATTATATAGTAGGGTTTTTACACCCCCCTTCTCTCAAATGACAGTACTACAACATGGACCTTGAGGTGCACCTTGCACCAACAATACTTCTGTGATAAGTGGGGATTTGTCTAAGATCTAAAAGTTTCCAAACATCTAGATGGATCAATTGCATAAGACTTTCACGTCAATGATAAAAAAATAAATTCACTTAAATTGGGTGTTTGTGGCTCTTGGCTTGTTGAAAAAAGGTATAGTATTTTTTGTAACCACTACATCCATCACTTGCTCAATGTAGTGTGATGTCTAAAATGCAGGTACATCCCGTGTGCTTTAACCCTAGAGAACTCAAGGGAGGTGATGAAATCCCCCTCACAAGCCAAGTTTGCATAAAATAAAAGACATAATAGAAATACTTTAAGTTTTTTTTCAAGATCACCCAAACTATTGTGATTTTTTGGGAAGTTCTTTAGATGACATTATTTATATGCCTTGGACTAGACATGTTTACAATAAGGATGGTGCTTTTGATTCAAAAAGTTCCCTAAAGGGGATGTATCGAAGAGCATACACACAACATCCCTCTTTTTTCCAATTAAAAAATAATTTAAGTGACAAATTAGTTTAATTTTAAACACCAAATGAAAAGTATGGTGATGTTTTTTGGATCCCCTTGGTCTTAAGTTGTGAATTTTGAAAGACAATCACAAAAGTTAACCAATAAATCACCCTAAATATTTTATTTAAACACCAAAATGAAGGATTCTAATTAGTTTTAGACATCCAAATGAAGTGTGAAAAGACTAATTTAATTTTTTTGGCATTTTTTAGGTATATCCTACAATAAAAAGGTTATCACTTTGTTTAGCCTTGAAGCACATTTATCAAATGAGGCAAGTAACTTCTAAGGGTAAAATTTGTCAACCCAAAGGAAAAACCTCAAGAAAGCAAACACATTAGATTAGAATTGGTTATAAAAAACAAAAGAAATTATATATATATATATATATGAACACTTGAAAACGAAAAATTAGAAGACTAAAAATAAAACATAACACAACACATAAAAGCCTGCATATAAAACATAAAAACATGTAGTCAATATTTTTAACATAAATTTTTAAAATATAGATCAATTTAACACAAAATTTTTAGAGGTTGTAAATAACTCCAAGGCAAACTTATTTAAAAAAATTTAGGTCCAAAAATTTTATTAAAAAGGTTTTTAACTCTGTTCTAACCATTTTTAGTAGACAAATAAAAAATAGAAAGTGATAGTCACTAAAGGAGCCATAACTTCTAAAATATAGAGATATTCTTTTTTAATTTTAATATGATATAAATAAAATAATTATATATAATTATGCAAAACTTTAGAAAAAAATATCAATTAAATACAAATTTATTAATTATTTATGGGCCATTTTTCCTCTAGCAAAGCAAAAACAACAAAAAAAATTAAAACTATGAATACAAATAAATTCATGGGTTGTGCACTCATGAAGATGGTCCCACTGAGTGTGCCATAATGTAGACTAGGAATTTGAATCAAGAGATGATAGTTAGTATTGTGTTATTTCCAAAATGAAAATAAATTGACAAAAACACACTAACTAGCATAACATCTCTAGGCCTAGTCACTAGGGAGAGCTTAGTTAACAAAACAAAATAGAAAACACAAATAAAATGTAAAAGAAACCTTCTTTAACCTTCCATGGATACTCAAAAATGATTTTTTAGTGTCTTTCTTAGTTTTATGCTCATGAATTTTGCATCAATGGAGTGTGGCTACCTCCATCTCTCCTTGGCACCTTGTGTGGCTTTGACTTGGCTTGGCTTGGCTTTTGATCAATATTTTGAATTATAACACTAAGATTCAATGATTTTTGAATGTATTTGGGAATTATAAGTTTGGCATAAAAAATTTTAAAATTCAATAGGCAAGGCCTCCTATTTATATATTTTTGGAATGGTTTAAGGATCAACCATGACCATCCTTCTCAAGATTGAGATGTGTGGCCATGAACAAATCCAAATATAAAATTCATTCTAAAAATATTCCCATTAATATTTTGATATATGGGCATTAAATAGGAATGGAGGGTCTTAATAAGGCATAAGATGGGTTAACCTTGATATTTTATACATTTATGGCCTAGAGATGTCTTCTCAAGAAATGATGTCACCTAATGATGTAGTTTTTCCATATTCATTTCCAAAAATAAATTATTCAACAAGTTCCATGAAATTATTAATTAGGTTCATGATTTGGTTTAATTATCTCTTAAGCATTTTAGTCACTTTGGTGCAAATTTTGGCCCTTTGGTGCACAAATTAATCAAATTGGTCAAAATATCTCGTTATTAGCTCAAAATTTGACTAGATTGGAATTGGAAGTCGATGTTAGATGCTTTGAAAATGTATTATCATTTAAGATGTTTCTAACACAAAATAATAAATTCACGTGTCTCATGCAAGATATTTGATAGAAAAGAGTAATCTAGAGCACCCAAGTGCAAAAATTATATTTTGACTCGAAATGATTTGATCAAAGTTAGTTGGCCCATAAATTACATTGCCTCATTTAGGGATACTTTGGCCAAAATCAGAATTTGAATATGTCAATTTCAAATATTTTAATGTGCTTTAGTGTTTTTAGGCTAAATAATACATTTTGATAGAAATTGGTCAAAAGCCTAGTTGGAGGTTATCAGTGGCTAGATTTAGGTGTCTACATAGACTACTATGAAGGTTGTGCTAGCTAAGTGCGTTTCTGATGAGGGGTAAGTTGTATTTGTGGCATAGGATGAGAAGATAGTGTTTTCACCATTTAAACATGATGTGACTCATTTACACCATTGTCAACAACTTTCTTGTTATTATTTAATTTCTTGGATTTTTTATAGTTATTGGCATTGGATGATGTCGATGCTTACACTTGGACTTGGTTTTGGTTTTAATTTTGGTTCAATGAAGTTAGCTTAATAATATATTGTTAATAAGGGCCTTTTTAATTACCAATCCTTTTTTGATATCTTTGAAGGCATGTGCACACTAAAGCTCTAGATGATAGGATATCTCACTATGAAAAATTTTAGTAAACACAAAGACTAATTATTTGTATAGCAAGTTATGGGTGAAATGACTAGTAAGTACTCTCCATCTTTGTAGATAGCTTATAATTATTTCATCGACATTATGTTTAGCCTAAGTCAAATCTACCAATGAAATCTCATGTTCAAGATTACAAGATAAATTTTGCAAAAGGTTGTCAAAATTAGATATAGAATTCTTTGGCAATTTTAGGAACCACTCCAAAGCCTATGCTACTAGACTTTGAAGGAAAAAAAGAGTAAATAAATGTCATTGTAATCCATTGGCTAGAAAACAACAAATAAATATATTAAATGAGCCTTAGGGTCTCCTTTACCCTTTTATTTATCAAAATGTAGTGGTTTATACCCTGGAAGAAATGGTATCTATAGATACTCCATGTTGAATGGGTATGAACACACATCATCTGACTTGAAATTCTTGGTCTATTTTATTGATTGAATGGTGAAAATTACATCCTTCATTTGTTATATTTCTTGTGTAAAAAATTGGATGAAACATTTCACTGAGGTTATGGATGGGTGATCAAAGGTAGATTACCTTGACTAGGTTATAATGGAGGAATGGTTTGTTGTGAAATGTTGGTTTCATGAGTAAACCGACTATGAATATGCATCCATGGATTGGGATGTAGATGTTGAAATTGAATGTTTTTTGGTTTAATATTCTAGTTTAGATTTGGTATATATGCTTGGTTTTGAGGGAATTATGCTTGCATGGAAGAATATGGCTCAAGGTAAAGTATTATGCCTACTGAGGTTGAGTAGGGACTTATTTTCGACCAGTCAAACCTAGCTGAATAAGGGGAGCTTATTGTGTACCAAGGCTTTATCATTGGATTTGTGGCACATTTTGACAAAAATGCAATTATTACCTAATTAGTACTTGTTGGATGGTGGTACCTCTTTATTGCATAAACATCAGTTGTGAAGTAGATGCATGTAGAGTGTTCATCATTTGTCTTTGACAAATGGACATACATTTTTTATTAGATATTGTTTGTGATTGTAAAGGTATATTGGTTTAAGACTGGAGAGGTACATTTGCCACTACCTTTCAAGGTGGAACATTTGTGGCCCCTATTGAGGTGGTGGAATGTTCTACCTCTATTGTGGTAGTAAATTAGATTGTACTTATTTTTATGGAATCTTATTCATCACCTTTTGAGGTGGAATAACTTTCATCACTTTTTATTGAGGCAAAACACTAGTTGGTGCTTTATTACTTAATCCTTGTGGTTGCATGCTTGAAGATGCAACTAGTTGAGGATTATAGATAACTTATTTTGGTTGGGACGTAGGATTTCCTACCCCTTACTATTATAAACCACTTGTGGTGTTAACTAAATTCACTTATTGTTGTGGACTATTTATTGGTGCAGTTAAACCACTTTGGCCTAAACTGGAAGACACTTGCATGTTATCAATCGTGTTTGGCACATTATTTTGCATAGAAGCAGTAGTCACTTCTTCAATATATGGGACATTTTACATGTCACCAACTAAAGTGATTTATGTAAATGGGTCTATACCTAAACTATCTTGATGTCTAAATTTAATTAATACTCTTATTTAATGAGTTATCTCTATGAGTGGAGCATTTGACATAGCCATAGTATTAATTACACTTTAGATTCAAATAGGTTTGATATGCTTATTGCATTTATATAAAATGGTCCTCCTTGAGGCCCTTTATTTTTACAAGTATATTTGGGTCATGATAAAACATCAACATAAGTGCTTGAGGATTTCTAGTAGAGGCATGTTCAATGGTTTGGTTGTATGGTAAGTTGAGAGGCATTATAAATATACTAGGTAAATATTCATGGGGGAAGTCTGCTACGAACTTGGCTCCTACCTCCGTAGCTCTAACTAGAACCTCATCCTTGTTTTAAATCAAGTGATGATCAAACAAATAAGGATCATATGTCGATGGCATTGTAACATAAGACAATTATTTTTGATCTTGGTCTATAACCAAAGGTGCACTAGTAAGATACTGTGCAGTTTGTTTTTGGTTCTACTCTGATTATGAAGGTGTATTAACCAAATAATGGGCTAATAAGTCTTGACTTTGTTCACCATATTAAGCAATGTAAGGAGGATAAGGATCCATCTCACATACTACATCATCATCATAGGGTTCTTAAACAAAGTCAGCATTCATGACTACATTATCATAACCTGGATTGTACATGGCTCCACTACTAGTGTAACAAGACATATCCAAATCAATAATAAACATTCCATGATGAAGTCCTAGAGTTCTAAAAACTCTTAAAAACAAGGTCTAAATGACAAATGGTCCAAACTTGGTTGAAATTGGTCTAATAAATAGAGTTTTATCTCCAAAAAAATTATTGATAAACTTGTTAAAAATAATATAATGTCAAATGTTTTACACAAATGGTCAAATGGGTGAAATAAAACCAAATTCCAAACTTAGGGTAAAAAGTGTTTCAAACAAGTCTAATCTAGGTATAAAGAAACAAAATTTACTACGTATTTTGGAATCAAGGCACAAAATTTAGGCTCAAAACAAGAATTGATAGGTCTTTTGGAAAGAATGCACAAAATTTAGGCTCAAAACAATAAGTGATAGGTCTTTTGGGAACAAGGCACAAAATCTAGACTTTAAACAAAACAAGGTATAAAAGGCAAGAGATTTAATCTAAAAATTTTCAAATACTTTAACACAAAATAGACATTTGGATTTAAACATAAAATTTATTGTTTGGTAAAAGACATTAAACCTTACGGATATGGAAGATAGACCACTACTTAATATCTATGCATAAAAATAGTATTTAAATTGAGAAAGAAACTAGTCTAAGTTCCACAGCCCACAATTTAAATGAGAATAGCTAAGCCAAAATTGTGTAAGGCATAGGTATCAACCAATCAATTTTTGAATATGAACTTGTCAATATTAATTTTTAACTCAACTTAGTAGACTAGGGTCCTCAAATAAATAATAAGCTAGATAAGAACGAGCAACAAGATGGTATTAGGCATAGATCAAGAAAGCACATATGGCTTCAAAATTTTAATTTGGACATAATGGAATAAGTCTTTCAAACTATTAGAGAAATGTCATGATGTTATCTTGATCTAAAGATATGACAAATGTTTTTTTAAGACTCCAAGGAAAAATATTTGAAATAAAATGGGTAGCATAACGATGCCCCTTTCAAATAAGTGACACACACAAAAGTTTGGAAAATGGATAAAGAAAATGTGTGATGTCAAATAGATGGTGTAACTCCTCTTCAAATAAAGTAATGATGTGTAAACATGACTCATTTTTGGATGTGGTATGAGAAAAAAATAGTTTAGACTCAAGACCATTCAAGTAAAAGGATAAAATGACAAAAACACATAAGTGTAACATCCTAAATCCTAAAACTAACAATGTTGTTTTGTACTATAAATTTTTTTATATATACTTTCACTTGAGATTATTTTAAGTTGTTAATCTAAAAATTAAAAGTACATAATAATTAGGGTTTTTAATCCCCCTCTTTTCTTAAGAGTTTGTATGATGCCATTGAATTTTTGGCTACTCACCCTACATCAACAATATGTTCACAACAAGTTGGGTTGTCTAACTATCAATTTTCATTCATTTATAAATGGTCCTATATATGTGAAAAACACTAGGGCGTATCACATTATTTTGATAGTAATCAACTTGTTGTGAAAATGTCTTATCCTTTTCATAACCACTACATCTATCGGTTATTCAGTGTAGTGTGATGTCTAAGTTAACCCTATGGTCCAAAGTTGAGTACCACTAATAGAGCTTGTTTAACCACTAAAATAAACATCTCAATAGGTTACCCTAAATTTATATATCCCATCATGGAAAGGAGTTTAAATAATTCTAGGATATGAATTCCTAGGTCAATGCTTCCCTAGAGAACTCATGGGGAGGCAATAAACTTCCACCCATAAGCCAAAATACATGAAATAAAAAAAAAGTGTAAGGATTTTAGGGTCATTTTAGGGTTACCCAAATCATATAAATTTTAGGTGTAGACATCCAATTCCTAACACCATTGTGTTGAAATTGTCAATCTTACTCAAAATTTGTGAAAATGCACAAATTGGGCGAAAATCACTTAAACGTGCTAAATGGTTCAAACTTGTAGTATATAAGTGCCAATTTAGGCTAATGTATACCTAAATAGGAAAATGCATTTTATGTGATTATTAACTTTTCTCAAATTATTTTGAATCAAAATGATGAAAATGTATTTTGGTGCTTTGGATCACTCTTTTCTTCTAATTTGAAAGCACATGACATGTGCATGTGTTATTTGGTTTGGACAACGTCCTAAATGGGATATTGGTCCATACACATCTAACATTGCTTTATAATTCCTCTCTAGTCAAATTAAAACCTAATAATATGACATTCTAACCAATTTGATTAATTATATGTAACCAATTTCCAAAGAATTTCATAAAAATTAAATAATCTCACTTAGGCAAGTTATTCCAAATCAAGTACATAAGTGTAAAATCCATGGAAGTTATTGAATATATTTTAATTGGAAATTGATTATTAATATTTACATCATTAAATGACATCATTTGTGGGGTGGAATCCATAAGCCATAAATGCAACAAATTTTAAGTTTAAGGCCTCCCATGCCTCTTTAAATACCCCTTCTTTCTAAATATTTATAAGGGTATTTATGGATTAATTATACAAAATTGGATTAATTCATGGCCACACATCTTGATCTCAATATGGACAGTCATGGTTGATCCAAACTAGTTTCACAAATCTATAAATATGAGGGCCAAGAACACCATTTTTAAGCTTTATTTGTGTAAACTTATTATGCAAAATTCTCTCCACAAGCCATTTGTGTATGGTGTTTATTATGCTTAATTTGCAATAGGATAGCTTCATTGATAGACATAACATTGATTTCAAATCATGAGCCTTGTTTTATTGGTGCACAAGATATGATGGAGGAGCTTTGTCTTACATCATGGATGAAGACTTGATCACCAAATAAGTGGAAACTCATGTTTTGAGCCACATTTGGGTGATGGGATGATTTTGGGAAGGTATTGTGTATGCTTTCTTTCAATATCTCTTAATTACCATTTTCTAAACCCTATCAAAAAATTTGGCTTAACTTGTTATGTTCTTATGCATTTTCATGAGTTTTCTTGACTAATACTTGATCTAACCATATTTGTAATCCATATCTACATCCTAGCACTCCTAGTGGGACAATGCATCCCATTCAAGCAAGGAGACCAACTTGGTAATTTTTTATTTCCTAAAAATTCATTAAAAATATTTAGAAATAAAATTTTGATCATTATTTTCCCATGTTTTTCAATTTTTTGTTGATACACATGTCACACAATGACCCACATTAGTTTTGTGTAACCGACATTAATCTTGGATAACCATAATCAGTTCTGGTGTAGGGAAAAATATAGTGAAAAAATAAGATTTTAGAGCTTTATTAAAAATTACAAATTGTTATTTTGGATTTTTAAGTCTCTATTTAAACATTATTTGCATGATCCAGAGCTTTGCTAGAGATTTTATTCTAACTTGGGATAACAAGTGTCTTTTTTGAAAAATTATTTTTGCCTAAGGGTTCACATGTAACTAGTATTGGTCTTTATCAACTAACATCGATCTATTTATGATAGGCATCGGTCTTGCTACAACTGGTATCAATCACTATTGATCAATGTCTACCTCTATGTTTTCAAAATAGAGAACCTGAGAGTAAGTTTTTAAAACTTTCTTATTTCATTGGAAAGTGTGCTTTAAAGTAGGAGGAAACTCTCTAACATTTGCATGTCCTATATGGAAAAGTGATGAATTTTAACTTATTTAAGTCTTGAACCTTCCCTTTGGTATTTAAAAGGAACCTAGATATTTTTAAGTTAAGTTATTTTGTAAAGTTTTTCAAAGTTTGTAATTAAGGCCAAGGGGCCAAGAACTTCATCAAACACTTCACTTTGGTGCTTAAAACTAACACTCACTTAAATTTTAAAGTTTTCAAAAGTGTGTTATTTTATGCTAGGTCATCTATTACTTGTTTGTTTTTTGTACAAAATGAAGAGTGTGTGTATGCTCTCCTCCCGTCCCCTTTAACGAACTTGGGTGACCAAAAGTTCATTTTTATTGTAATTTTGTCTCTATTAAAAGCATGAAAATAATGTTGTCAAGACTCTCTCCAAAACCCATATGGTTTGAGTGATCTAGAAACAACCTCTAAACTCTTTTCACTAAGTTTTATTTTATGCATATTATCTTATGAAAGAGATTTCATAGCTTCTTCACGAGTTCTTTAGGGAAGATTTGACCTAGGGCTTCATCCCCTGACATTATTTCAACCCCTCTCTATAGTGAGGTATATAAATCAAGGTACATATACTATGAGAGCTAGGGGGTTGAGTGGCTAACCTCTCATTTCATAATGAAAACTTGAGTCAAGTCTAGTTAACCAGGGGATTCCACTAAAAAAATACATAGATGGAATTGTTATGCAAAGGAATAGACCTTTTCATAGTCATTTAATCAGTATGAACTCAATTTACATGAGGCATCTCTAGCATTATCCATTCTTAGGACCATCTAGATGGTTGAAAATTTAAGTTTTAGAATAACCCCACTTGCCACAAATATATTATTAATGCAGGGTGAATAGCCTGAAGGTCCATGTCACTATATAATCTCTTGGGAGAAGGGGGTGTAAAAACCTTACTACTTCATACATTTTTATTTTTGGATTAATACTAAAACTTATCTCAAGAGCACGTATATAGATGTATTTCAATAATACAAATCAACCTTGTTAGTTTAGGGCTTTAGACTATTTACTTAGTTGTATTTGGTCTTTTCCTTTACTTGCTTGGTCATTGTTTGAGTCTAAAACTTGTTTTTGAATAAAACACATCATAACCAAACACATTTGTTACCCATCATTTCTTGAATAAGGAGGAATTATGCAGGTCAAATAAAAATCATCTTTTGCCTTGTTCAAATCTTCATTCTAAACATTGTGTTTATGTTATTTAAATAATGTTGTTATGTTGTCCATTTGAGTCTACACCATTTTCCAAAAATATTTAAGTCCTTCACTTTTTAATTCAAATTTGAAATCTCACCTTTATAAGTTATATGCCAATGTGTTAATCTATTTACCATTTACACTTGGTTTGAGTTAACTTGGGTATGATTTACCATTTATATTGAAGGTTGTTTATAGACTTATCATAATCTAATCATTATGAGGTTCCTATATAGATAGATAGGGTTCATATCTATGCATTATGGTAGGGTAGGGGTGGCATGAAGAGAATAAGGTTCTCACTTTCTTTATGGTTATGCTATAAGTTCTAGAACACAATTTATTCTACCTCTTATTACCATCTGTTAGCATTGTGTTTCCCATTTGGTTTTAGTTTTATACATAGGAATTCTTGCATTTTTTCACATTGTGAGTTTATTATTTTGCATTTTTACCTTCCTAATCCAAAGGAATTTCATCTAATTTTATAGTATCAACTCATCAAATTTAAACTAGCTTTTACGGTATTGACGTATCTCTAAACCTACATTTGGTGTGCTAGTTTACACTTAGGTTTTTGTTTTATCATACCCTCTTTTGATTTAATGATTTTAACCCACCAAATTTGAGTAATTTTATGATCCAATTATTCTAATTGTGTGGTCTACACCACTTTCCTTTTTATAGTCTATTTTGCCTTATCACTTATTTAGAAAAAAATAAAACACACCTTGTTAACATTTGTAAAATGTATTCCAAATCTTATAAAACCTAGACAATAACATTTTTTTAGATATGACTCAAAGGTACACTTGTAGTGGGGTCTCTTATGGCCCTATCTATGAGGAGGAGAACTTTTATGATGGATATGACAATTCCATGATCTTTGAGGGCATTCCCATGATTGTAGGATTTGGGGAAGATTACTTTGAACATCAACCCCTAGAGGACAAAGATGAAATGCTCCTAAGGTTGATTGAATCGAAACTATCCTATGGAATAATTTTATACCTTGGTTAGGGTATAATAACAACAATAATAATAATTCCTCATGAATATTGTAAAAACAAACATTGTTTCTTCTAGTAAAGGAAATTAAGTCCCCATAGATTCAAAACCTAATTATCAAGATCTTCTCACAAAGATAAAAAATATAAGTCAATGATATGTAGACTAACTTATCATGGACTTGATTGACTATTTAGTTACCACTTAAATACACAACAATGCTTCCAAGGTGCAAGGGAATGTGTGTGAATGAACACAACACACTTCAGTTGAGAACACACCTATGGTGGATCAAGTTATCTCAATTAAACAACCTAAGTCCTAAGAGGTTATGTAACATTATTCATTAGACATAGATCATACATTTTTCAATCAACAAGAACCTCTTATCCCTTTACAAAACTAAGGATCAAAACATTCAGTACGTATTGAGGAGATTGTTCAAAATAATTTGGCTAGTTCATCTCAACCAACATGTACTTTTATGAATATACCATGGACTCCTCAAAATAAATAAAACATTTATAATTCAAGATGGATAATTTTAGTGAATGTTAATCAACCCAAAAATCAATGGCTCACTTACTCAACTCAAGGATCAAACCCAAAAAAGGTTACAAATTATAAGTTGTATATCCCTAACAAATCTATGTAACAAGGGTACATACCACCCCAAAAAAATTATAATCCACCCACCAATGCACCAAACATGAAAGAGTGGAATTTTATGACATAAATTGTGTCACAATTGGAGATAAGAAACAAAATGAAGAAATATAAATTTGATGAGATATGTCCATATCTATTCAATTTTAGAATTTTATAAGTCCCCTTTCCATCTCTTTTTAAGGCACCCAAACTTGATAAGTACAAAGGGAAGGGTGACTCTCATGAACACATTCAGGTATTTTTTGTACTATGCCAAGAGGTATCATACAATAGCATTTATTTTATTTATTTATTTTTATGAACTTTAAAAAGACAAGCTTTAATTTAAATTTTTAAGTTACCCAAGGGATTAGTTACATATTGGAATAATCTATCAAAAAAATCATCAACCACTTCTTGTACAACATAGAACATGAATTGACCATTGTTGACTTGTGTAAATCCAAATAATGAGATGGAGAAAGATTCATAGCATATCTACAATGGTTTAGATAATTATCTGGACACTTTCAACATAATTTTCCATACAAACAATTGGCTAGTATATTTACACAAAATCTACACCCTGAGGTGGTGCACAATCTATGGCTTGCTTGCACAAACACATTTTAATAAATTATCAATAATGGTGTGCAAATTAATAAGGCACTTATCACCAAAGGCCTTGCCAATATTTATTCATAAGTTCAAACATCAAATTAGACTTAATATCCTCATCAAATAGTTATAATAGAAAAGCCTAAGGGATGTAATAAAAATAATAATATGATTAGAAATGGAGTAATTGAATCAAGACATGTACAAATGGTGTAGGCTCTACCAGCTCCAAATGTGAAATTATCTCCACCTAATACACCAAAAAAAATTCAAAGAGTCCCTCCTTGAAGGGTATTCGATAATAGTTTTAGAGTCTTCAATAAACTAGGAAAGCCTATTGAGGCAATATTCCAAAATCTCAAAGCATATAAATTGATTATATGGCTTGTACCAAGGCCATTTCCTATATATCAACCCAAGCCCAATTGGTATCAAGAAAATGAATTTTTCAACTTCCATCATTTTGTTGGTCATGGTGTTTATTGTTACATCTAATTATGACACCTTATTGAATATTTGATTCAGAGTGGTGAAATTGAGATCAAACTTTCTCCACATGACACTAATCAGGATATGGGCATCTACAAAGATCCATTTCCTCAAAATAATCAACAAAAACCAAGGAATAATCAAAACTAAGGATAGAACCAATGAAAAAATTAGAATCATGGTTAAAATTGTAATTAGCATGATCATAATCAGGATCATATACCCATGCTAACAAATTAGGTTATAATAACATGCCTTATGACTAGAATAATACTATGGGATGCATTTATGCAAACCACATTGTCATTATTACTATTGAAACCCATAAACTATTAAATACTCCTCTTAGTACTTGACCCATTATTATAGGGTCAACACCCTCTCCCTCAAGTAACACCATGTTGAGTTCACACAATTTTATTATGCCTCCATTTGCAGGAGTTACCATTTTTAGACCTCATATGTCTTCTAATTATAATGTCTCTTTTCTAAATTGAAATTGATCTAATGTAACTAAACACTTATGAGTCTCTCTTTAAGTCCTTTTGCCTTTATCTTCTAATTATACTAACTCCTTGCCACCCCTAAATTATGCAATCTCAACTAGACATTCACGAGTTACTCTTGAGGGCCCTTCACCCTCTTCTTCCAATATTGAACCCAATGTGAATAGTATGCCTTTAGATCCAAAGACAAACATTATGTCATCCAAAGCTAAATCATCTTGTCCTCCTATTAAAAATCCTTATAGTCTCTCAAACCAATTGAGTAAAACTCTTATGCATATTTCCATTTTGGATCTCATGCATATGTCTAAAGTCCATAGAACTATTTTTAATGACCTTTTACAATAATCAACTATTCCCTAAGATATAAATCTTAAATAGTTCCAAACACTATTTGTATATTTATCTTCATTTAGATAGATCACATTTGATTAAAAAAACATGTCCACCCTTGGTTTGATCCATAATAACCCCTTGTATATTGAGGTCACCATTGAAAACCATACGATCAAACAAGTTATTATAGACAATGGTTCAAGGCTGAACATAGTGTCCCTTAAACCAGTACAGATATTGGGCTACACTACAAAGGACATTCAACTAGAGATGATCACCATAAAGGTTTATGGTAACACTAAGAGAGAATCCTCTAATATAATTTATTTGTCAATCATTGTTGGGTTTGTTTCCCATCACACATTTTTACATATTTCAGATATTGATTTGGCTTATAACATAATTCTTGATCATCCTTAGATCCATGATGTGTAGGCCATTCCATCTACCTTACATCAGTGCCTTAAGTTCCCCATGATAGGATCAAGGTTACTATTCTCACTGATCTACAACCTCATCAATACTACATACACCTTGAGGTTGAGTTATAAAATTATAACTATTAACTTGGTTTAAAATCCGTTGCAAAGAATAATAAGGAAATAGTTTCACATCCACCAAAATCCAATTATATCAACCCTAGTGACCTTGCATCCACTTCAACTGATCCATTTCCCATAAATCTTGTAAAATAGATTGATATAGAATATGTGGGCATTTCCATGTACCATATTAATGATGCCTTCCATGTTAATAAGTTACCAAAATCTCCCAAAACATTTGGTAAACCCAAACCTTACAAAATCCCTAATAGGCCCAACTTGATTTGGTAATAGAATAAATAAACCATTGATGGTTTTTGTACATGCTACTTCACCAAAACAAGATCAAGAGGCTTTCACTAAAGGAGACTAATTATATTCTAATGGTAATGTTGATTGTTTTCAAAATCCAAAATATCCTATTCCTAATCAGATCATGGAAAATTTTGATTATATAATAAGTGTCCTTGGCTCATGAGTTCAAGGAGTCCTATAACCTTTATCAGTTGGTATACCTAATTTAAATCATGGTTTCAGATTTCTACCACCTGAGGGTGACTTCATGACTTTCAATAGTGATTATTCTAAATTGACCAGTGATGAAACTCCTGGCAGTGATGTAGCATCCAATTATAGCCTTTGATGATCTTGTTGACTCATATTTATTTGATTCAAATGTCATTATAACATTAACACTTCATTTTTCCTTATGCCATTGTCATCCTTAACTCATTGATTGGGACCAACAAAATTTGGTCATATGCCTTTATGAATTCCATAATGAAAAATCAATTGTAGAATATATGGGCCTGAAAGATGGATTGCCCATTGGTAATCATAAGCAAGGCTATAATTTTTCATTGGATCTTTCTACCTACTTTAGGGAGCAGGCAAACTTTCTTGGTCATTAAGAACATAAAACATCAATACCTTTGGGTAAAAACCTCTTTGAGGCACTCATTGGTCAAGGAAAAAGTAAATAAAAAGACAAGCCCTTGAGTGAAGTCCTATTTTTAACACTCTTGGATGGGAAAGTTTTCTCATCCCCAAAGGACACACAAGGTCCATCAAGTCCTAGCTTTATAGCAAATAATAACATCACATCAAAAAAACAACAAGTCTTTGAGCATCTTACTCTTGATTTTACTAAGATTTTTACTAGTTGGCCATTACCTAATTTGGCAGATTTAGATTTGTTGCATTATCTAGAGATTTGGGAGGAACAACAAGAAATTGTAGCAAAAAATTTCATCATGATCACACATTGTCTACTATTCTTGAAGATGGCTCTATGTTTCTTGTGGAGAACACTATTGAAGTGAACTTTGGAACATATGAAGATCCCAAAATTGTTTATCTTGAAGGTTCCCTTATTGAAGCAAAGTGAGAACACATTATATCCATTTTGATGGATTTCATTGATATTTTTGCATGGGCATATTCAGACATGTCAAGATTAGACCCTCACTTGGTTATACATCACCTTGTTGTTCATCCAAATTCTAAACCAATTAAACAAAAATTGAGAAAGATGCATCCATGCATTTCACTATTGGTAAAATCTAAATTAGAGAAATTATTAGGAGCAGGCTTCATTAGACCAATGTACTATTCTGAATGGATATCAAACATAGTTATAGTCAATAAAAAGCCATAGGGTTTTTTTTTGTACTAATTTTAGAGATATCAATAAGGCATGCCATAAAGATGATTTTCCTCTACCCAACATTGACATGATTGTTGATTCCACTATTGGGTACAAGATGTTATCCCTCATGGATGGATTTTATGAATATAATCAGATTAAGATAGCCTAAGAAAATCAACATAAGACTATGTTAACCACCCTATGGGGAAAATTATGTTATCAAGTCATGTAATTTGTCTTGAAGAATGTTAGAGACACTTATAATTGTGTTATGATTGTCATCTTCCATGACATTATACATGATATTATTGAGGACAATGTTGTGACATCGTAGCTAAATCAAGAACATGTGTTGGACACCTTGATGTTTTATAGAGAATATTTGAATATAAAGTTTGCCTAAATCCTAAGAAGTGTATATTTGGTGTCACTTTAGTAATATTAATAGGGTTTATTGTATCATAAATAGGGATCAAAGTTGACCCTACTAAATTTAAGGCCATTGTTGAAATGCCTCCACCTTTAAATCTTAAATAACTCTGAAGCCTATAAGGAAAGATTCAATCTATTCATAGGGTAATTTATCAATTGGTAGATAAGTGCCCCCCATTTACACATCTATTAAATAAAGGGGTCACATTTCAATGGGATAAAGAGTGTTAATTAACATTTGTAAAACTCATAACATATTTGGTCAATCTACTAGTTTTGAGATTGCCAACTCCTAAACAACCATTACTTCTTTACATATCAACAACTGAGCATGCACTGGGGGCAATTTTGGCCCAACATGATGATCAAGGTAAAGATCATGAAATTTATTATTTAATTTTCACACTGGTGGATTATGAACAAAATTATATGCCTATTGAGAATTTATGTTTAGCTATGGTATTTTCTTCCTAAAATTTATGACATTATATTCCAAAGAACAAAATAATTGTTATTGCTAAGGTGGATCCTCTCAAAATTTTATTATCCAAGGCAACTTTCTTAGGATGTATGGCCAAGTAGGTCATGATATTAAATTAGTTTGATGTTGGGTATCAAAATTAGAAATCTATCAAGGGGTAGGTAATTAATGATCAACATGTAGAGGATCCTATTATAGACATTCAACCTCTTAGATTTAATTTTTCAAGATGATTCTATCATGACAATGGAATAAGTGCAATAGGAACCTGAATAATGAAAAATATATTTTGATGGTTCCTTCACTTCTCATGGATTTGGATCTGGCATATTTTTTATTATACCACAAGGGGATCTAATTCCCAAAGTGTTTCACATCAATTTTTATTATACCAATAATATGGCTAAGTATGAAGCACTTGTTACAGAACTACATCTTATAGTACAATAGGATATCATGCACTTGATGGTCTATGGGGATTCCCAATTGAATATCAATCAAATCATGGATCAATATCAAACTATAGATGACAAATTTTAACCCTACAAGCTTATTATTGATAATTTCAAGACTCATTTTAAATATCTATAGTTTAAACAAATACCACAGGCCAATAAAAGATCTACCAATACAATGGAATTAATTGGGTCCATGATACAGATTAAAATCAATAATAAAGAGTATCATTTTCTCATGGAAAATCTTTTGTATCCCACTCATGTTTTTCCATATTCATAAATGGTATGTGCCATTGTTGGTCCCAATCCCCCCCCCTGAACTACCTTGGTATCAAGATTTCAATAATTATTTCCATGATCACATTTTTCCACCTAACTTTCCTAACAATCATCAAAAATTATTCCTTAGCCCATTATACCCTGCTTGGAAACATGATTTATCATAAAGGCTATGATGGAACACTACTTGGTTGTTTATCTTCAAGAGAATCCAAGCTACCACTTAAGGAGCTTTATGAAGGAATGTGTGGAGACCACACCAATAGTGTAGTCTTGTCTAAAAAGATCCTCATAATTGTTTAATATTGGCCCAAAATGGAGATAGATGCTTGCAAATATGTGAGGAGTGTGTTCCTTGTCAACAACATAGAAATTTGATATACACACCATCCTTGCCACTACCGTCAATCACTACACCATGGTCATTTTCTACTTGGGGCCTCAATCTCATTGGGAAAATAAACCCAACATCTTTAGATGGCCATAAACATATTTTAACTGCTACTGAGTATTTTACTAAGTGTATTGAGGCCATTGCTCTCACTTATGTCATCGGTAGGAAAATTTTCAAGTCTATACATTACCATATCATCTATCAATATGGCATCCCATCTTGTATTATATCTAATAATGGCAGATCATTTATAAATAGAGATGTTAAATACCATTGTTTAAAATTCAAAATCAAGCATAAGAAATCTACACCATATAACCCATAAGGCAATGGATAAGCTGAGGCATCAAACAAAAATATTGTATTCATTTTAAAGAATATTATCAATGATGTTGGACTTAATTGGCACTTGAAAATTTTTCCTACCCTTTGGGCTTATTGAACCAATAATCGAACACCCATAAGATCCACTCCATACTCCCTTATTTATGGTACATAATTTATTATCTTGATTGAGATAGAGTTACCTTCATTGAGAGTTTCTTTAGAGAATATTGAAGATGATAAAGATTATAGAGTCTCAAGGTTGCAAAAACTAGAAATTCTTGATGGTAAGAATTTGGATACCCTAGAAAACTTGCAAGCCTATCAGAACATATTGTAGAGAAGCTACAATAAGTGCATTTATGTTCTTTTGGTCTTGAAAGAGAACTAGAAGAACATAAATGTTGAACACAAGAATAAAGGGTAAGTTATAACCCAATTTTCTTGGAACCTATGTTATCATAAGATATTATGGATTGGGGAAATATTACTTGGCTAATCCAAGTGGTTAATAAATTTTAGAGCCCATGAACATTGTGCATATCAAGCAGTTATATGGTTGATAGATTTTGAAACATTGTCTACAAGAACCCTTAGCAGAAATTTGTGTTGAATTTATTATTGTCACATTGACTTGCACCCAATGAGGAGATAAAAAGTCACTCCTCATTAAATTGAGACAATATAACCACCTCAAGGCTATGGGTGTCCCCAAATTGAGGTGGATCTCTAGATGAGGGGCTAGTTTTGCTTGATGTATCATTATAGCTCAATACTACTACCAACACTTAGGGGGATGAAAAGGGATAAGAATAAATAAAATTAAATATAATATATGTGAGGTGATAAAAAAAATGTATAATATAATCACACCCTTTGACATGCACTTATAACTAAGAAGAGATCTTCCCATACACTTCATCTAATGACAATCTTCTCTCTCACATCAATGCTTCAAGCATGGGGACTTAGAGATAGCTTAGGCTAGGATGACTTAGATAATAGGATTTATAAGAAAATATATTGAATATAATATTCACTAAACCTACAATATCAGCCTTAGACACTTCATGATGACCTGCAAAAGAGATATTACAAAACACATAAGGCACTAGGAAGAGTACATGTGAAGGTAGACCAAAACTACACTTGCCCATGACCAACAACCATTGTGTACACTTAGTGAAATATTATATGAGGTAAAAAAATATATCTTTATTATCTTCAAGGAAAAAAATTTGCTGGGTTTTGCCATACCAAGGTGGAGATATCTCTATACAATGCCAAAAAGGCCAAAATTTATAACAATTGTGTGTGTGAGAGAGAGAGAGAAAAGTTCAAGATTATTTTAGACACTTGTAAAATGAGGAAGAGGAGTTATTAAATTAATATAATCATTTATTAAATATGTCCTAAAGAGAATCAAGGATAAATTTACTAAAAACTTAGCTAACTCCTCCACATGTGGCATAGGTTCCCTTATGCATGCATAAGAAAATGTACTTCATGATTTGATTTCATAAAACTACCTTATCACTACATATGATCAAGTTTTATGATGGGTATTAATGGGAGGGGTTAAAAAAATCCCTCACATGCATTTTATTAGCCCTTCATCATCCCTATTCTTTTTTCCATGCATAATCATCCATGGCAGTCCCAAAATGGCTCTGTTACATGCACCTCTCACACTTAGAACCTAAAACCTTCAAAATTATTCATTATAATCCATGAAAAATGAGGGATGACATGTGTTAAGGGTTTCCATCTCATCATTTTCATCAACATATCCTTAAAAGGCTTTCCAAATTGAGTTTCACCACTTTTTCCTAAGTGTTCACTATTTGCCCACTAGACTGGCAGAAATAAGAGAGGTATCAAATAATCTTAGGAGTTTATATACATCTTAAAATGGAAATGAGGACTTATAAAAAGTACTAAAATCTCTCCCAAAATTGATTTGGTTTCTTGAAAGTCTTCCAAACCTACAAAACACATAATTTTGTTAAAATAATCTCTAGTTTACACCATCCATACAGGTATAGTAAAAAAAATTAGCATGGGCTAGGTCTCTAGGAATTCATATACATATTCAAGTCACTTTCATGGAATTTCCACCCCATTTTTATGCCTCATTTACCTCATCTTTTCCATCGGGTCCTTAAGGAGGGTTTGTAAGGGTTTTGAGGTGGTTTTGGTCTTAATGTTTGTTCATAAAGAAAAGTTGTTCAAATCCTAAACAAAATCCACTAAAGGAATATTATTTACCATATCTAACTTATAAAATCACCTCAAGGTCCCATGCAAAGCCTTGGAAGAGATCCAAGCATCTCAAGTTAGCTACTCAGGTCCTTCTTGCACATTTTGTGAGATCTGGGAGTATTTTAAGGCAAAAATGCTTCCTAGAGAGCTTTTTTGCAACATAAGAGTCTATATACCTCTATTTATATCCTATACACATTCTTAAATCATTTTAATTTCTCATCAAGATCTAGAAACAAGAATGATCACCCTTTAGAACTGGACCTAGACATCATTCAAAAGATCTGCTTGCAACTTAGGCTCAATTTGACTTCTCAATGGATTCCCATACAAGGTGATGGTTCAAAAACTTAATATATACATCTATGAAAATTATCCAATGCATTGAGATGATTTCCTAAGGCCAAAACTAAAATTGGTCTCTCATTTGAGGCTAGTTTTACATGTTGTCTCACTAGGTCTCCCTGCAGACCTCCTTGTCTAGACCACCCTATTTGACCTCTTTCCTCCTAGCAAGGTTTAAAATGTTTTTTCAAGTGTTTCTCAACTACAAAAAATATATTGAATATTTTATATCATTTTTGGTTAATTTTCTAATCCCATTTCCCAAAAATATGGGGTCTATGCAAGGGAAAAAGTGTTCCCTATCTGAGACAAAATAAGGGGCATTTTCCTATTTTCTAACCAAGACCACTTATTGTAGAGTATTATCCAAGTTTTATAAATGATATATACCGAATTTTAGTTTCTTCCATTGTAATTTAACCATTGTTATGCTTGAAAACCTAAGACAAACTTGTAAAATGGGGTATTATTTGCACAATTTGCATTTTAGATTGGGTTTTTTGAGTTTCTTTCTACTCAAGATTCATCATGATAATGATATGAGGTTGCTATATATTATTTTTTTTTTTTCTAAATATTTATTTTCACTTAAAACCTCCAAATACTTCGTATAATCCTTGTTTCCCAACCCTATGGGTCGTTAGCTAAGACACACTATTGTGACTGAGATAGGGATTTAGATTTTTTTGAAAGACTTGTTATCCTTTATAAAGGGTTGATGATATCAAAATCATGTTCACTGAGGTGACCACTTATTTTCCCTACCAATCTTTAGTTCTTTTTTACCTCAAATTGAGCCTTTTAGTTTAAACTAGGCCTAACTAACTGAGACAACTCTTAGTGCTTGTTGTAAGTCATCACCTTGATCTCTAGAGACTTGCTTGGAATGTGTGGAAACCATTTGAGTTCATCTTGAAACTCTCATCATGTATTTTTATAAAATTTTCCTCATTTTTAACCTATAAGTCACTACTTTTCATAATCTCTCTCTCATGTCACTACTTGAATTAGGGTGTTTTACCCATAGCCCTACCTGTAGGTGTTCATGGCTTGGGGGGAACCTTGAAATGTTGTATTAGTTGTATTAAACAACCTTAGTTCATTGGAAGTGTGAAAGGTTCCACTCAATCTATTACCACACCAAGACTCCAACCTTTCACTCACTGCTCGTTGATAATCCATAAAGTTGGCTATAGGTGATGATTTATGTTTTTTAGGGCTTGGAAACATCGTACAAGATCTCCTAAAATATTCCAAGACATATTTCATCCTCTTTATAGGAATGATTCATGTTTTAGGCCAATTTTTCACCTTGGGTTGTTCCAAAACCTCATAAAACTATCATGTTTAAATATTAGCATCCCTACCTTAGCTGTAGGTGCACATTTTATCCTATGAACAAATAGAGGAGGAGTATGAGGGTCACAAAATCTCATGGATTATCCTATATTGATCATTTGAGCTTTTAAAAATTATTAATTAATAATCACAACCACCACAACATAAAGTCATGGTTTGGAATTGAATCATTAATTGAAAAATGGTCTTTTTAGTCATAGCCATATAAACATTACTGTAAGAATTTACTTAATAAAGGAGCACCTTTAAACCTTTCAATCACCACCTTTCATTGGTCACTATCCATCAAAAATTTTCCCACTAACTATCTATGCCAAGAGATACAAGGATAGTGAATAAAGAGTGTCCAAATATCAATATGACATAACTACAAATTCAAACTAAAAGAGCTAAGAGCTCTATTTCACCATTTTAGGGAGAGAAAAAAGTTCTCGAACTCAAGAATGCTTGTTGGGATGTTTCTCCAACACCAAGTCAGCTACCAAGGGGCCTTAAACCATGTTAAAATTAAAAAACCTTCATGATACCCCTGTATCATCTATTCAAGCCACTTGTAGGTGTGTATACCACTATGAGGGCTCGACAGTGATGGGAAACATAGTCACTTAAGCATTATTTTGACATTTCATGAATCCTAAACTTGTTCCAACACATCTAAATGAATACTCATTCATTTAATCACCTAAAAAAATGTCCCATGCTCTCATCTTAATGTGGAAAACCCTCTTCATCCCATGAAATAGCTAAAAGTGTGAAAGGACTAGTTTGAAAGCACAACAAACCTAGAAGAGGTTTTCTTAGGCATTTGAGAGATCCAAATCCAAGGGAAAAATATAAAACCTATGGAGAGGTATTTAAAAAAAAATGGAATCATAAAAATCATCAAAACAAAACAAACTTTTTTGAAACTAGATTAAATAGTAACCCCTTTTGGATGTGAGTTTATAAAAAGCTTCCTAGAGTCTAAGTGATTGTTCATAAATGAGGAGGAACCAAAATGAAACTTATTACTATTGATTTAAATTACACTTAGAGACATTTCATCCACCAAAATCACTCTTCCCAACTCCACTTGTATGGCTCATACCAAATGTTTAAAACTGACCCTTCTTGGCTTGCAAGGAGAAAATAGAACAAATAGGAGTTATAGCTGAAATTTATGGTATTATCTCGACACAAAAAGTGTGTAAAAGAGTTTAGGGAGCTGAAGAAACATATTACCCATGTTTTCACCTAAAAATGAGATCATCAGTTCCATACGAGTGCCCAAAAGGGCATAAAAACAAAGAGAAACTCCCCATATATACATATAACTACCTCTTGAAATAACACTAACCAATTTCAGATAGATCTTGACCTCCTTTGAATTTAAAATCACCCTTGTGATAAATATTCCCCCATAGAATTTTGTACAAGTCATTAAATGGGCTAGGAATATGACCAAAAGGCCATTTTTGCATAGGAGACATAATGACAATGTAAATTAATTACTAGTGAACCTATTAAAACATATCAAAAAAACACCTTAGGAAATTTTCAAAATAAAAAGAGCATTTGACCAAGTTTGACTAGGGTTGACTTTAGTTGACTTGACTAGTACAAGGAGGGTGGGCTTAAACCAAGGCTAGAGGAAGGATAAGTAAAGTGTCTAAATTACTTTGAGACCCCTATAGGACATGTATAAACTTATAAAAAGTTCAAAAATGTAGGAGTTGACTCAAATTTATGATAGGACCTAGGAGCACCATTGATTACCATGTACAAGCAACTAAATATGCGGAATTAACAGAAGTAACAAGTAACTAGAAATCAGAAATAACACAAAATATGAGAGGCAACACACAATTGTATTCAAATCATTCCAAAAGGAAATTACAACAAAGAGATCACACTCTTTCATCCACTTCATGGGCATACCAGTAATCTTCCCTCAAGAGTTATCTTCTCTCAATATAGGTCACAACAAACGACTAACACAGAGCTGTTGTTCACCTCAACCAGTCAGTACAATCCTGCCAGTACAACCGAGTATCAACTGGTACTCCAAGTAGATCTCACCTGATCTTGCTCCTTGATGTGTTGCTGTCACCTTTGATCTTACTACCTCACAGATCTATCTTTGACTTCACACACACACACCCCTACAAATCAATCGATCTTACTTACCCATGTAGATCTCCTCCCTGATCTTGCAACAACCTGTAGATCAACCCTGATCTTACATACCTGGTAGAACCCCTATGATTCTACCAATGGAAGAACTCTTCTGGTTCTACACTTTATAATACAACCCATGAGTCTATTATATAGATCCCATGCATACAATAATTACACAAGCGGCTCAAGACTTAAATTAGTCTTTAACATGCAAACAATTGGTTCAACAAACTAACTGTCCATCAACAAGCAGTTCTGGAACCGCACATGTGACTGACGTCAGTCCCTATCCATCTGGAGGTGATCGACATCAGCCAACTCCTGACCGATGTTAGTTGCTTTCTATCGACCCCTGACTGACATCGATTGGCCTATCGATGTCAGTGACTGTGACACTCAGTAACCTCCCCCATGTTTGCATCTGGGTGAAGCTTTTAGCTCCACAACCTAACAATCTCCCACTTGAAGATAAATAGCTGCACCTATACTTGTACCAGTGCATTGTCTAATCTATATCCTAGCTTGTATCCCTCTTCAATATCAATCCTGAAGACCAACCACCACACACCCTATGGTGTTACGCCTGTGTCTGAATTTCTCCATTCTCAGCTTACTTTCTTCTGCCATTGCTATACTCCCACTCAATCAAAAAACCCCTGAGAGTGACCTGTAATCAAACACAAACTTGCTCCCTATAACCTCAGCTCAGATACCAATTGATAGGACTTAGGATCACCATTGATTACCATGTACAAGCAACTAAATATGTGGAATTAACCAAAAGTAATAAGTAACTAGAAATCAAAAATAACATAGAATATGAGAGGTAACACACAATTGTATTCAACTCATTCTAGAAGGAAATTACAACAAAGAGATCACACTCTTTCATCCACTTCGTGGGCATACCAGTAATCTTCCCTCAAGAGTTATCTTCTCTCAATATAGGTCACAATAAATGGCTAACACAGAGCTGTTGTTCACCTCAACTAGTCAGTACAATATTGCCAGTACAACCGAGTACGAATCGGTACTCCAAGTAGATCTCACCTGATCTTGCTTCTTGATGTGTTGATGTCACCTTTGATCTTGCTACCCCATAGATCTATCTTTAACCTCACACACACACACCCCTACAGATCAACTGATCTTACTTACCCATGTAGATCTCCTCCCTGATCTTGCAACAACTTGTAGATCAACCCTGATCTTACATACCTAGTAGAATCCCTATGATTCTACCAATGGAAGAACCCTTCTAGTTCTACACTTTATAATACAGCCCATGAGTCTATTATATAGATCCCATGCATACAATAATTAGACAAGCAGCTCAAGACTCGAATTAGTCTTTAACATGCAAACAACTGGTTCAACAAACTAACTATCTATCAACAAGCAGTTCTGGAACCGCACAGGTGACCAACGTCGGTCCCTGTCCGTCTGGAAGTGACCGACGTTGGCCGACTCCTGATCGATGTTGGTTACTTTTTGTTGACCCCTGACCGACATCAGTTGGCCTACCAATGTCGGTGACTGTGACACTCAACAACCTCCCCCATGTTTGCATCCAAGTGAAGCTTTTAGCTCCACAACCTAACAATTTGACCAAAGGTCAAATTTGGTCAACAATTATTTTATCCTACCATTATATCTTAGACTATCCCATGATGGACTATATTCATTTTTTTTACCAACCCCTAGACCATTCTTTTGAGAAACATATTATTTTTTTGACTTTGGATAATTAAACCTTTGGACCATCAACACTCTAGATAATTTGTATTCTAGATTGACTCATTTTATCCTACCCTAGATCATACTCTTTTGGACCCTATTCATTTTGGACCATTCTGTTTAGAACCATATTATTTTTATATATATCTTATGCCGTTGTAACCTAGACATATTTTATCCCTTGACCAATTATGATCCTAATTATGACTCAGGCATTATGGACACATTTAATGCTAGTTCTATAAAGCATATCAGCATGAGTAGTATTTTACAACTTATTCTATAGACGAGTGGACACAGATACCTTCACTCAAGATTTTTTCCTATTAGATGGTTCTTCAGAGTTATTTAATGTTGTTTATTGTTATAGTTTGATTTTAATACTATTTGGTAGGAATTTTTTCCTCAATAAGATCTCACTCTCATTGATTTGTGAGCATGGACTGTTATAGCTAGTTTAGCTATTAATTGAACTCTTACCTATAGATGTGCATCTCTTCCTCTAGATAGTTCCCTTGGACATTTTGTGAGTATATTATTTATGTTGTTTATCCCAAAAATACAAAAACATTAAAAAATTATTGACAAAACAACCCAAAAAACATTATCTTACATTTTTGTTTATTCTACATGTCCCATGCTCTTGTCATTTTGCACCCACTGATTTGTACACTCTTATCATTTTATGACCCCATTTTCCTTATTTCCTCTACAACATGAATCATGTTTCTTTATCATCAATTTTCTTCTACCTATATCCTAAGAGAACTACATTTTTTATAAATTTAATGTTGGATCTCACATCTATGGAATTATGTAGGTAGTATCTACTTGTGTTGTACATCTGGAGTCAGCTTGACTACTCCATTCCTTTTCTTCTGTCCACCCATTTTTAATCTGAGTTGTTTCCTTATCACTTGTGGGAAACTTTGTGTCCTTTTTCTTGTTACGCTATTATAAAAAGTAACACCTTTACTATATGTACACGAAAAATTATTTTTAAACCACACTAACATTTGTGACTAACTCTTGTTTATGTGTGTTTATTTGATTTTTATTGGTGTTTTGTTGTGATTTCATTTCTCTCTTTCAATCTAGTTTTTATGGTTTTGTTCATTTTTTTTTCTTCATGTTTATTCTTTGTCTTTTATGTTCCTATTTTATCTTATTATTTTGTTTTATTTTCCAAGTACATCTTGATAATACACATAGAGCTTGATTATTCATATCTTACTTCTATGTTATTTATTAATTTGTTCTTGCTTTCCTTTTATACATTCTTGTTCATACTTAAATCATGTTGTCCATATATTGATTTTAAGTTAGGTACTTTTATGTTTTTTTCCTTTGTTTTTTGTTTAAATGTAAATAGTTGTAATTTTGGTCTTAGTAATTATTATCATTCTCCTTAGTTATAAATATTCACATTTGAATCAGCTTAGTGTAATTAAAATGCAATGTCATTATAAGTTATTCATACTTATGATACATAATTTAATATTGCTATAACAAGCACTACATGCTTTAGATCCAAGTCTCAAAGTTGATGTAGCTCTAAAGATTATCTCTCAAGTGAACCAATTAAATTAGGTACCAATGGATTATCTCATACCTAACTCTATGCAAGACGTGCATCTCTTGGCATACATCATGAGTCTAATCAAATTGTGGTCAATTTTATTCATTCCTCATTCCATCTTCTCTCACTTCTGGGTGAACTACATTAGCTTGAGGTCCATTTGGACTATGTAGGTAGTGCTTGGATACATGATATATCTCAAGTTAGCTCAGACATCTTTATTCTTATTGTCATCTCACTCATCACTTTATGCATCCTCGTATGCCTAGTTGTTTATGACTATTTCATTCATTAAACCATCACATCTACGTTTACGTACCCTCTCATATTTAATCTATGTAATAGGTTATATATTTGATCTATTGCTTACCAATTTTCCCAACAAGGGCACAAAATTTATGTTGATATATGTTCCTAATATTGGTATTAAGGCATTAATGTTTTCATTGATGTAAAAGTTAAATTTGAATGTCCTTCAAGTCAAAAGTTAGAATTGATGGCATGATTAGTGAAGTGGTGTGTGATAAAGAATTTTTATTTCTCTAATGAGAGAAAATTTTAAGGCAACTTGATATTATTTTTATGGCTTGATAACATGTCAATATCATGATCAAGATATAAAGTAAGCATCTTGATTAAGCTCTAAGTACTGAGGAACATACAATGGTAAGCACATGGGTCAACAAGTCCTTATATACTATATAATATCTTGGTACAAAGTTGTAATATAAAATAGCTCATGAATCATATTGACAATGGACTTATATTTATTAAATCATGTTTAAATAATTAAATCATTGAGATCTATCTTATTTGTGTCCAAACTCTGAGTACTAGGTATTTTGAATAGCCTGGTCTAGCTCTGTGAATAATATGTATGCATGAAGCATGGTAAATATTTATGTTTTGGGTCATTACAGGCATGATTAAGTATTATAAGTTTCTTGAACATGGTCAAAAGGTAAATAATCCTTCAAATTAGTTCAAAGGTCAATTTTGAAGCTTATCTCTTGCATAAAGAGACTTAGTGAGAATATACAAGCTTGGTGCCTTAGTGAGATGAGCCATATGAGAGATATGTGAGGGAGTTTGGAAATGTTAGATCATGTTATGATGTTTTATTACATGGGTATGAATTTTTTATAATATTACAATAGGTTTTAGGTTGTGTTCATAATCTAGGTATGACTGGTAGTATAAGGCCTAGTATGCAAAGTGACCTATAGTGGCCTAATGAAGGGTCAAGTTAACTTTACAAGGTGTCAGATCTCTTGAAAGCATTTAAATATGTGTGATGTATTTTTTAATCATGTTTACCAAGTTTAAATTCATAGCCTATAGGATAAAGCAATAAATCTAGTAACAAGGTT
Source organism: Torreya grandis (assembly GCA_037957365.1). Taxonomy (NCBI): domain Eukaryota; kingdom Viridiplantae; phylum Streptophyta; class Pinopsida; order Cupressales; family Taxaceae; genus Torreya; species Torreya grandis. The sequence continues at coordinate 744,934 of JARHVA010003377.1, read as the reverse complement.
GACTGTGTGCACATAATGGGGTATTGCAAACTCAAGAAGAAGTTTCTCATGCACATTTGCACATGTAACCTTTTCATGAGAGCCTAAGAACTTCATGATAGTTTTTTAAGGTCCCTAGATTTATTTTATTGGCATTGGTTTTGAATATGAGGGGCAATGCTTTATAAATGATTGTTAAGAAGGTAAGATAGTTAAAACCCTCCTAAGACCCTAACAAAGACCTAATAGGAAATATATAATAATTTAAGGATTAGAATGTTCATATTTACCTAATTTTATGTTTGTAACATTTAAAGTACTTTTCAAGGTTTCCTCAGGTGGTTTTAGTTTGTCATGACAACGAGTAGAAGCTATAGGAAAACCCTTTTTTTTAGGGATTTTAATGATATAGGTAAGGTTGACTAGGTTAAATCATTAAAATTGATGGAGGATGATGTTTAAGACTCATATTTTATTCCCATGAAATTTTATGTTAAACTATTCATGTAATTTATCCTATCGCTAAACTGGCCTAATGAGCAAAATAGTGAGAAAACTAGGTGAGAATGAGAATGACATTAGGGATTGGTTACAGAGGACTAGGGATGAATATTAAAGAATGGGTTAATTATTAAATACATATCCCTATTATCCCATTTGTGTATAATTTTTGATGATGCTTATACCTATGCAAAAAGGTGTCATCAAAATGGTCTATCTAACATAATGAAGTATGTGTAGAATGATATAGTAATATTGGTATGAAATACCAATATTGGTATATAACCATGAAATATATATTTTCATGTATGTTATAAGGATTTTTAATGTTCAAAAAAACCATTGATATATCATATAAGTGATCCCATATGTTTTCTAAGACTTAATTTTCTTGACTATGGTTTTTGTGCCAGAAGCAACTTTCTATATGTATGTGAAAAGGGTGTTCTTCAGTCATTTTGCACTAAATTTAAGGATAAAAATATATTTCAGGTGTCATAAATCTATCATAGGATAATTTTAATTTATTTTTATTTAATATAAGTCCCTATTCAATCTTGGAGAGTCAAATGGTTTTGACTATGTGTTGATAGTGTTTGGTGTTTCTGAGTAAGCCTTTTACAAAAGTATTTTTGAGGCCTTTTGGCCTATGTGGTGAATACCAAAGAATTTTTGGAATTATTTTAAGTCATAAATATCCTATTTTTATTATTTTTATGCATGTTTTAAGTGTAAAATCTATGTGTGGTTCAATTTTTCAAGATAGACTTTCAGGCAGTGAGAAGGCCTAAAGGTGAGGAGGCCTAATTGGTGGGTTCAAGTAATGAAATGTAACAAATGGAGTTTGGGACTAAAGATGAAATTATAAATGGTATATTTGAGTAATTTATGAAGTTTTTAATCCATTTTTTAAGATAATAAGTGTTTTTAAGGGTCAGAATCGTAACATGTGGAGAGGACAAACCTAATTGGATTAGGTCTCCATTAGGCCTAACGGTGGATTTGGTCCTTATGGACTATGACTAACTAATGTATTATTTGTTTCACTTATTAAAAATTTATTGATATATTTCAATCATAATACAATTATGGTGAGGTATTTGGCTAACCAAGATAGGTATGATAAAGAATTAAGTATAAATTTAAGGCCTAATAAGCCTATTTTGACTAGTTAGAGATTTGAGCTATCGAGTGAAGGATATATTATTTTTGGAGAACATTTTAAGGGATTAAATATCATAAAAGAGATTATATAAACATTATATGATTATATAACTATTTTCATACATGTGTTAATCAAGGTCATTTGACCTAATTCTGCCAAAGAGAGGGCTAATTGAGTAAGAAGGACTAAGAGACTATTTGAGTGAGATTGAAGGGATAGAGTGCAAAAGAATATTGTAATATATATTTGAGTTAAAAATAGGTATTATAAGGTGATAATAGATCATATGTGACTTATTTTTTTCTAATTTTCATATGGTTTGGATCCTCCTTGCAAGATAGAGCTTGTAAAAGACTAGTTGAGTGGGTGTTTAACTAGGTAAGGGTTGGAGCTCCTTGTGAAGTTGATGTTTCACCAAAATTTGGATATTGAAATTATAGGAATATATTACATGTGAATTTTTCAGTGGATTTTATCACCCAAGAGGGTTTTCCACATATCTCTTGTGTTCTCTCATGATATGCCTGTGTAGTTACTTTGTTTATGCATTGATATTTTATGTGAATGGAATGATGAATGAAATTAAATATATATTGTTAATAAATTGATTCACCCCCACCTATAAATATATACTTCAAACAATTTAAACTAGTCACAAATCTAAATCAGCCCTAGTGGGGCACAATTATTTATCAGTGATCAAAATCAGCCTTATGGAGGTAAAATTACTTTATCAATCGATCAGATCTGCTCTACTGAGGAACATTATTATTTCCTCTCTTTGGAGTAGTGTTAACCTATTTCTTATAATTCAAATATATATGGAACTTCCCCTCATTTTTTTAATATTTTATTATGCAAATTGTCTTGAGATTGATCATTATATAAGCATACATCTTGTACCCTAACTTTGGGTGTGTTCAAAGTGTGTCACTTATATTTTTGGATTGTATCTTTCCCCTTCCCCCCATCCTTGGATCCCATTATATTATAATTATCTTTTTATCACTAAGAATCAACATAAGAAATAATTAGTTCACATGTATTTAATTTGTCCCATGGGTTAATCTCACTTTCTCTCTATTTTTGAGAGTTCATCCTTCTCTTTCATCCCTATATGTCCTCTCAAGGGGGCATCCTAGGTCATCTACTTCCATATTCTTCTTGACAAATATTTTATTTAAAAATATTATGATTCTATTTAATGTATCACTATGCCTTTTCAAATAGAGGGAAAATGTAGACATCCAATTCCTAACAGCATTGTGTTTAAATTGTTAATCTTACTCAAAATTTATGAAAATGCACAAATTGATCCAAAATCACTTTAACACACTAAATAGTTTGAGATTTTCATATATAAGTTACAAATTAGGCTAATGTATCCATAAATGGGGTGATAAATTTTGTGTGATTATTAACTTTTCTCAAATCATTTTGTGTCAAAATGATGAAAATGTATTTTGGTGCTCTAGATCACTCCTTTTTCTAATTCAGAAGCATACGACATGTGCATGTGTTATTTCTTGTTGAAAAAATAATAAATGGTATATTTTTTCATACATAACTAAAATCACCTTCTAATTCTTCTCTATTCAAATTACTACCCAATAATAAGACATTCTGACTAGTTTGATTAATTATGTGCAACCAATTTCTAAAGAATTGCATAAAATTTGATTAATCTCGCTTAACACAAATTAATCCAAATCAAGTGCTTAAGTGGAAAATACATGAAAGTTATTAAATATATTTTAATTGGAAATTGATTTTTAATATCTACATCATCAAATGACATCATTTTGGGGGTAGCATTTATAAGCCATAAATGCAACAAATATTAGGTTTAAGGCCTCCCATGCTTCTTTAATGCCCCTTTATTACAAATATTTATGAGTGTATTTATGGATTAATTGCAAAAAATTAGATTAATTCATGACCACACATCTTGATCTCAAGATGTATGGTCATGGTTGATCTAGAATAATTTTAAAAATTTATAAATAAGAGGGCTAAGACCACCATTTTTAAGCTTTATTTGTGTAAACTTATCATGCAAAATTCTCTCTACAATCCATTTGTGTGTGGTATTTATTATGCTTGATTTACAATAGGATAGCTTCATTTATAGTCATTACATTGATTTCATATCATGAGACTAGTTTCACTAGTGTAAAAGAGATGATGGAGGAGCTTTGCCTTGCATCATTGATGAATACTTAAGAACCAAATCAAGGGGAAAATCATTTTTTGAGTCGTATTTGGGTGATGGGATGATCTTGGGAAGGTATTTTGTATACTTTCTTTCAGTATCTCTTAATTGCCATTTTCCAAACTCCGTCGAAAGAGTTATCTTAGCTTTTTATGCTCTTATGTTTTTTCTTGAGTTTTCTTAACTAATAATTGATCTAACCATCTTTGTAATCCATATCTACATTAGGGAGGGCCTTAGCAACTTTATTTCCACACTTTTGGAAGAAAGTGACAAATGTAAAGAGTGAGAATTTTTTGTCATCCAAATTCCCTAAAGAGGATGAGGGTAGAGCATACACGTGACACTCATTTTTTTAAACAAACAACAAACATAAAAATGAAAACTCTTATGAGTATTCAACTAAAGTGAGAGTTCATTTTTATAACACCAAAATGAAATATGTTATGAAGTTTGAGCCTCTTGGCATTGTGTTGAAAACTTAAACAAAATGAAAAACAACTCAAGTAAAAATATTTTTAAAACACCAATTTCAAATGTGATTTTTGCAGCTTAGAGTGGTTAAAAAAATTTTCTCTTGGTCTTTGGGTCCTGCAAAAGATGTTAGGGGTTCCTTGTGCTTAGAATCAAAACATGAGTGGATAAATGACTTTTGAATTATAACTATTAGGTTTCTAAAATTTTACATAGAGTATAAAACTATAGAAACATAGAGCAATATCACTACCTTTTTTACAAAACTACAACTATTATCACAATATCACTACTTTCCTAAAAAATAAAGTATTAATGTAAAATCGTAACTCTTAGCACAATACCCCAAAAATAAAGACAATACCACAAAACTTAGTCCAATATTACAACTCTCCCTATGACATAAAATGGTTAGCAATACACTATGATGGTTTAACATAATACTGAGATAATTACAATGATATTGTATAAGTTATGGTGATATCGAGACTGTAAAGTCACCATTTTTAAGGTAATATTGTGACTTATAAAGTCATGATATTAGAATATCACAATTTTCCCTAAAAAACAAAACTATCAATTAGAAAATAGTATCAGTTAAGAATAATATCATGATAATTAGCATAATATCAAAACTATAGAGTAGTGATAATGTGAAATATTATAATTCTAGAGAGCAAGAATGTGACTATACAAAGCAACTTCATGTTTTCCAAAAAAACATCTATGAGCCTTCAATTTTAACCTTTTTGATCATCAAGTTTATATTTTGACATGAAAAGTTTTAGGAGGATGTCCTAAAATGTCTTGGGAACAAAATTTTTGGGTGTGGGTCCCACCAAGAATGGCATGAAATGAAGAAGGAATATGTAGATTAGATGTTAGTATTGTGTTAGCCTAATAAAATAAATCAAAATAACACACTAAGATCCTAACACATCTAGCCCAAAAACTAGGGAAATCATAGGTGATATAAATTATTATGATAAAATCTTCTTTCTACCATTCCTAGCTCTGAACTTGGCTTCATTATCTTAAGATTTTTTACTTTGGTTCACAAACTTCAATCCTCAACCTATAATATTTGATCTTCTCACTAGATTAATAGCAGTCACTAGCATGAATTTGTTCAATATGAACCTTTGAAAACATTCTCAACTATCATTAGACCCTGCTTAAGTCTCTCACTCATTCCCTTAACTCATTTCATTCACTATTCCATCTTCTTTCACTTTACTCATTCACTAGTTTCACACTAGCCAATATTCATAGGGATTCAAACCCCAAATCTTGTTATTGGTCTCTTTAACACAATATACCACCATGTATGATCTTTATTGATCATAACACACTTGCCATAACCCATTTAAACCTCTCATTCACTCCCCATCATGCACTGACGCACCTCAAGTTCAATAGTGAACCTATCTCCCTGTAGCCTTTTTTCATAGATCTCCTTCCTTTGAATGTCATGTAAATCATATAAAATATCTAATGCCATATTTTGGAACCCTATATCTTTTTACTACCTCCCATAAATTTTCATCACTTAATTCTTTGTAAAAGGACACCTTCTTTTATAGCCATCCCTCCTTACACTTGCTCAAACTTCAAATCTACACCAGACCATACAATACCAATTAAAACCCACTTTAATCTTTTTCCTCATGATAAAATATATAGGATTTCATTTTTTTGTCAAATTCCCATGGTTATAACTCAACTTATTGGGGTTATTATTTCCAAACCTTAATTATGTAAAGGTGCAAGCCTATATAAGCTAAGAGAAACTAAAAAGCCACATCTTTGGTTTTTTGTCATTTAAAATAGTTATAATATCTTACCCAGCTCTATATTAACAATATCCACCTTCTCAGATGGATGATAATCCTTGATCAATATTATTAAGGCTTACAACAAGTGAACCTCATATGTGTTCTTTTAGGACTGTGTAATGGTTTCTTAACAGTCTATTTGCATTCAAAGAATTTCCAAAATTCAAAAGGAATATTCTTATGACTTGTTCTCCATAAAAAAATATTCAAAATTAATAAAATAAATAACCATACTCTTCCTTAAATGCATACATTCATTTCTTGATAATTTGACTGAGTAAAACAGGGCATCTAACTATATACGTAAAATATTACCTTCAGGTTGACTGTGCATTATATATTTTCCATTATACTTGCACTAAAACCATATAATATATCATTACAACAAGGATACCCTTATAAAAATAATCCTAAGTATAACTATTATCTTCTTTATATAAAGACTTCAAGAAACAACAAGACACTACCTTCTTTGACTATCATAGGTGTGCAATAGGGTTTCAACTCCAACAACTTTTCTTTAAGGTCATATTTTTTTGGTAGTACATAAAATAGTCATATGAAAATTATTATGATTGAATAAAATTTTAAATTATTGAACCCATAAACTTTCTCACACCAATAGTCATCAACTTCATCAATCTCTTGCTTGACTATAACCAACAATCTCCTTCTCAAACCTCTAACCACACACAAACAGAGATATTTTCATGATCTAAAGGGCCTTTCAAGGAAATATATGACATAACAATCCAATCCTTTCATTTAATATTATAGACACACACAAAAAAAATATTATTTATTAATAGAAATCATCAACCATTACATTTATAGTCCATTCATGGACTATGTCACCTTCTTGAGGAGTATACAGAGTTTTTATCTTGTTTCTTAGCTCTCCTTCTTGGATCTCTCTCTACCTTACTTATAATATTCTCTCCTCCTACAAATACATTCTCATCCAACATCTACATTACTTTTTGGGTAGTTACAAGTAAAACTCTCTTACATGGCCATCTTAACGTATGAGTGGCAGTTACATTTTTTTAAACATGATTCTTGATTTTCATCACCTTAAGGACTTAGACACAAAATACCTTCAAACATTATTTTCTTGACCTATTTTACCTTTGTACAAACATTATCTATTCTAACCACTTCATACTATGATTATGGGTCTTCTATGCTCTTACACTTTTGTAGGGAAAACTCCAAATACATACAAATCAAACTTTTGATGACTCATGAATTTTATAAGACAACAAATGGACCCTAGAGGATCCTTCACACACACTTACATTCCAAAATATATCAACTATGACCTCTAACTAGAATATATCACTTCAATAACTAAACATGGTGTTTATGGGTCTTCTTGCTTAATCTTCACTATTCCATTTCTTGATTTCTTATTCGACTTTCTTCTCCTCAATTCTTTCTTAGTTGCAAGTATCTATGTTCCATTTCATTCTTAGTCAAGCCATGGTTCTCATACTCATCTTCATCCTTCTCTTCAGTTTCACCTATCTAAATTGTCTCTTTCATATGTATTCTAGGAGTGTCATGGGGCCAAATTGCCTCTTCACTATTTCCTTGATCTTGTATGTTTATTTTAGACTTATTTTTAGTTGTACCTTTCTCCATATCACTTTTTTAATATCTTCATTCAGCTTACCTCTTGAATTCACTTCTTATAAAATTGTTCTAATTTCTCTCATCCCTTGATTCATCCAACTCTACTAAAATATCATCATGCAAGCTATGCATATGTTTGCCTTATCTTAGATTAATTTGTTGACCCTTGTCTTGCTTTATCATGAGCTATTGTGGCTCATCTCCTTCTTGCTACTCCATATCTTCACTATTCATATTATCTAAGCTTGGTTATTCTTTTTTCAAGAGTTGGATTAGTGTCTCCATAGCTTTAAACACCTAGGCTATTAATATTTTCCTCATTTGAATCCACATTAAGCTCATTCATGAGCTTATCTTACTACTCCTCAACTATATGCAGACCTTTTAATGGAGAAAATTACTTCTTTATCACCTCTAATTCATCTTTAAATGTGATAGCATCTAGTTCTCCATCATTTTCAACAAATTTTGGACCATATTGTTCTTCATCTTCTTCAAAATTCTATTACACACCAACATGTGCAATCATTATGTCTTCATTCTTCATCAATGCTTCATATCTATGTGCATTTTAACTCTCACCTTGATTCTCACTTGTGATCATTGACATTATTTACCATGATTTGTAGTCTCTTTCCATGATCACACTCATTAATTAAAATAATTCATCATCATACTTATCATAGATGACTTGTTTACCTTTCCACATGCTTGTGCCCTCTTCACACTTTTCATCTTATCTCCTCATTAAGTTACTCAGGTATATCTTTATCTATTTGTCTTTGTTTACCTCCACCATGTCTTTTACTTCTTGAGATTACAAATTTACTCTTTCTTTATCCTCTCTTTGAATGTACTTACATTATTATCTATTTGTATCATTTCCATGCTTTTCATGATCCATTTTCTACCTTGACCATGCTTAGACTAAAATTTGCTTCTTGTCTCATCTTGTTCATGCTTATCATCTTGATATCCTATCATGATAACTTGATGCAACATGCCCTTCACTTTTTTTCTCTTTACTTTCTCTTGTCTTTCACTTATATTCTTTCCTTACATAACCTCTTGCTTGAGGTTTTCCTTATTCATATCACCAAATAATGCCTTGAGCCACTTAGGCCAAACATAACCATGTTGTTTTACACTCCTTGAGGGTTGTACTTTATTCTTCATTTTTACAATCTATATTTTAAATTCTTCTTTATCATATGTACAATAAATTCAAGTGCCAAACATTCATTTACCTCTTTAAAGGACTACTACAAGGTTATCTTCTCTCTCATGTCTTCATGGTTTGAATTAATGTATTTATGGTTATCTTATTCTCTTGATTCAACTAAAATGATTGTCAAAGAATCATAAACTCCTCTTCCATCTCATCCTTAACTTTTTAAAAATCTTCAATGTTCACCATATATTCTTCTACAAGCTACCCTTCTCCTTGGTCATATTAATCTTTCTTCATCGATACTTTGATTGATCTATTTCACATAAATTTTAAGTTCTCATTCTTGACCTTCATCCATTTTTCCTTTATACCTACATACACACACTCAAATGAAATATTAGAATATAAAATAAGAGACCACATTGTCTCCATGAATGTCTCTTTCATAGACATTCTCTTTTTCTCATTATTTTCTTTCTCAAGTGCCTTTCTTGGCACGTCTCTCTCCATTTTATCCTCAATGAGAATGCTTTTCACTACTTATATATAATTTTTCTCTCTTGGAAACTATTCATCCTTCATGCCTCTATGGGTTTTACTCTCTTTATTTTTATTTTCCCTCAAGGCACTCAACTTATTTCTTTTCTCTCTCATAAGTAGCTCTAGTGGCCACTTCACTTTCTTCCTCATGTTACAACCAATCCATTGGCTTTCTTGATCCTTCATGAGCTTCACCATGAGCTTTATCTTCTTAAAACTCTTCCACAACTCTCTCCTCATCTCTTTCACTTTTTCTTCTACATCCATCTTCTATCTTTTCCTTCATTTTATAGGCCTTTCTTAGATCTTTATCTTAGCAAGCTTATCTACTTGCCTCTTATACCTCTCTTGGATATTATTTTCTTTCTCTGGTCCATTTTCTAGGAATTTCTCTTATCTCCCTCTACTCTCACTTGGACTCTTCCTTTTCTCTCTCTTTTAAGCTTTAATGTTATTTCCACTCTATATTATCTTGTTCTCTTTTGACTAGTTTTAGGTCCTTCTCATTGGACTTAGGGGCTTTATCTTCTCTTCACCAATCTAAAATTTGTCTATAATAACCTCAATAGGTCATACTTACATGCCACTCTTTTCCTATAATTTCATCTCATGTAATCTTCATAGCATTTTGGATAATCTCACATTAATAATATTTAATAACTAACTCAAAACATAATGAAACCAAGATCTTACCTTGATCTGATATCAAATGTTGTATGGGTTATGATAAAAGCTTCTTTCTACCATTCCTTATTCATAACTTGGCTTCCTCAACTCAATATGTTTTTCTTTGGTTCATAAAATTCAATCTTCAACATATAGTCTTTGATCTTCTCACTAGATTAATATCATTCACTATCATGACTCTTGTTGACACTGTGGATTGCACCCTTGAGAGAAGGCTGGCCTTCTCTCTTCCATGCGTCACAATGGAGACTCCTCTCTTGCTTGTGGATCTATAAAAATTGAAAGGAGAATCTCTAGATAAGGGCTAGCTCCCTTTGATGCATCTCTAAGGTATTCCAATAATATTACTAATACCTATATATAATGGGGGGGTTGAAAAGAGAAAAGGATTACTAAAAAATAGAACCTAACCTAAGTTGGTGATGCACCAAATAAGTTTGATCTACATATAATCACACTTTGAACCATAAGAACTCATACATACACATTATCTGATGAAAGGGCCATACTGAAGGGAGCTTAACATGGAGGCTTTAATGGAAACACATAGAAAATGAACTTACCATAGGTGTTGTAAGAAAATCACACTATCTGGTAACCTTCTACCTCTGCACTCCAAATACAACTCTTCTTGTTACCTACAAAAATTTTGATTTTCCTATACTAGGTGTGTTGGTATCAAGCTTGTGAAATCATCAAGAAAGAAATCACTGAACACAAGGTTAACACTCAGAGATATATCCAACCAAAATAGAGGTAAAAATGTGTATTCTATTGATTCAATGTGAAAATTAGCAGGGCTTCACCTTACAACATGAGAGATATCCTTCTCAAATGAGAAGTTAAAATATATATAGAGAAATAGGAAGCAAAGTCGCCCCTTTTTGGAAAAGACTTTGGTACCCTTTTACAAGTGGCCCATGTGCATTGAGAGCTTTGGGAAGAGGAAGATGCTTGATAGAGAATGATGTGTCAGATCTAGTTTTGACTTTAGGCATTTAAAGTATATTAAATGCCATATGTGAAATCATGGGCCACACCATTTATCTCTAAACAAGACTGCTCCTTCAAGGCATTCATGCAGTTTTTCTGCTCATCAATGCAAGGTGAAGAAAAATAGGTCACACTATTCACTGTTTGTGCTCCTTAATAACCACTTGGTAGAGACTATGTCAACTGATGGAATAAATCCTTGTGCTGATATATTCTTTTTCCACTTGGACTATTTTGTCTATTTCTTCACTTGGCTCTTTTGGGTTCCTTTCTTGGTGGTCACTGAGTTCACTCTTGACTCTTGTCCTTTCCTAGCTTTGTCTTTTCTTGGTTTTGTCTTTTCCTAGTTTAGTCTTTTGTCATTTCTTGGCTCTTTCTAGAAATCTAAGCCCTTAGGGCTATATTTTATCAATCTTTGGCTCTTTGGGCTCCCTTCTCAATGGTCTCTTCCTTTGGGCCTTAAGGCCTTTGAATTCCTTTAGGTTTGTACTTAAGCATTTAAAGATCAATAGTTATTTCATTGCCATAAAGTTAATGATTGTGCACCCATCACCATTTGAAAGCCAACAGCTATTCTATTGTCCTAAATTTGACATATTTGGGGATGTCATCTGATGTCCAAATTCCATTGGCTATTTTGTGATGCCAAATTTGACGTCTATGAGACCGTCACCCCTTCGAATTCCTTCAACTTTCCCTTTCCTTCAGCCTTTTCCCTTGGTCTAGATTTTGTCCTTGAAACCTCCTGAAGGAAAGTGTCCCTTTGGGCCTTAAGAAAGGTCCCTTTTTACGGTTGTCGAGAGTCTCCCGCAAGGGTACCTACCCTTCGGGGTCCTTCAAGCAGCCTTGGTCTTCAAATCCTTCAGACAAAATGTCTGAAGGAATTCCTTTGGACATTTCATCTGAAGGAAATCTTTTCTTTATCTTTCCCACTTGCTACTTTCTATCAGGCTTTTCCATCAGGTGAATTCCTTTAGACAAAATGTTCAAAGGAATTCCTTCGGACTTTTTATCTAAAAGAATTTGCTTCGTTCACTTTGTCGTAGGAATTTTTTTGAAAGAATTCCTTGTTCTTTACCTTGTGAATTTCTTCAAACAAAATGTTTGAAGGAATTCCTTTGGACATTTTGCCTAAGGAAATTCAACCTTGTCTCATCTTTTGCCTTAGCATTTTTGAAGGAAAACTCACCCTTTTGATTCCTCTGCAAGGGTTTCCTACCCTCTATAAGGGCACTTTTAGGCCTGAACCTACCCTCTGCAACCTACTAGAATGGTCCAGTTTGTGCTTGACTTCCATCTACAAGGGCACTTGTCCTTTGGGCTTTGGAAGACCCCCTTTGAACCTTTCAACTTGAACCAATTTCTTGAAACAACTACTTCGAACCAAACTGACTAAACCACCTGATTGAACCAATCATGGTCCAAAGTTCAAGTTTAAAGTTCTTATAAAGATCATGTCGTTGAACCTCGACATCAAACCATTGAACTAGCTCTTCCTTTTGCTGAAGGACTTGTGTAAACCAAATTTCAACTAGCTTAGAGTAGCAGGGGAAGAAGGAGACTGATTTTGGCCTGCAGGGCCAAAATGGTCAACAAAATAGTGATTCCCAAGGGAAGCATGCCTGCTATGCTTAGAAACTAGTAGCCTTAGAATCCATTGGGCACAGTGTCAAGATGTAGCTTTGAAAGAGTTAGCAATAGCCTTGATATATCCAAGAATCAATCATGAAGGTTTTACCTCAAAAGGAAATGAAACACACACAAGATTAAGAAAACTACTAACATGTGCAAAATCACTTAGGGAAAATAGGGAAAAAACAAGGAAAATATATACATGATGGGAGAAGGCTCAGTGATAATGCTTAAGATGTATCCCATTAATTAGGATATACAATTTTTCACCATCTAACCTAGAGAGTTGGAACACATTGTGTTGCTTGCACTGAGTGATGATGTATGGACCACTCCATAGGGCATCAAACTTTGTGTGCTTTCCAAGCTTAGCTCAGTCTTCATCCCATTTCAAGATGATGTCTCCTTTAGAGAAACCTTTTGATGAGGATCTCTTGTCAAAGTGCTTCTTTGTCTACTATTGGTGGCTAGTCATAGAAGCCATAGCTTGGTCCCTTGTCTCTTGAAGTTCCATCAGCTCACATAGCCTAACCTCCATGCTGTTGTCTTCTTCTAATTATAGCTAGTGAGCAAGGTCTAAGGCTAGAAATTCAAGTGAAATAGGAAGTCTAGCTTCCATTCCATACACAAGTGTGTATGGTGAATTACCAATTGCCCTCTTTAGAATGACCCTGTCTGCCCATAGGGCTATTTTCAACTTGGTATGCCAAGTTCTCTAATTCTCCTCCATTATTCTTTTGATAATCTTGATCAAATTTTTGTTGGTGGATTTAGCCAGCCCATTCCCTTATGGGTAGTAGTTGGAATAATTACTAAGATAGATGTCGTATCTCAATGCCCATTCACTCGTTCTAATCCCCAATAAGGCCAATGTGTTTTCTAATATGATGGTAGCTGGGACTCTAAACCTTATCACCAGGTCTTCATAAAAGTTTAGGACTACATTTTCATTAGCTTCCTTCAAAGTGATAGCCTCTACCCATCTTGTGAAGTAGTTTGTGGTGGTCAAAACCCATTTATAGCCAACACTAGAGGGAGGATTGATCATCGCTATGAAGTCTAGGCCCCTGTTTCTATCGCTAATTCGCTTTTTCAGATTATAAAGAGAGAAGAAACTAAAGAGATAAATGGACAAGGCATGTGAAGTACCTGGATAAAGATCGCACACCGTAATCCAGACGTTTGTGAGCACCCCTCTTTGGCTGTGGAGGAATGACACCTGCAAAGAAGAGAACTTGGACAAAAAGGCATTAGATGGATAGGCGGTGGGTTGCCAAGCGAAAGCTTGTTCCCAGAAGTATGAGAACTTCCTTAAGGGAGGTCAACCCACTATTTTGATAAAAGATAAATGACTGATAAATGACAGAATGCTAAAATAGACTGAAATGATAGCAAACTGAAAGAGAAAAGAAAGCAAAGGCTTACCTGGAAGAAGCTGTCGGCCTGGTGACAGTCGCCGAGGTCAGAAATGTTGCTGACATTGGTTAGCTGATCTGCCGACGTCAGTTATCCTGCCGACATCGGTTGGGGAAGTGACCGACGTCGGTCAGGGTTGCGGCCTGTAGTCGGGTCTGGTTTGGTTTCTGGACTGTGGACGGGTCAGAGACAGAGTTTTTGGATGTGCTTGAATGGTTTGGAGAATGGTCTGGGTCTGGTTGGGTGCCCTATATAGGGTCTTTGTTGATAGGGGGATGAGGAAGTTGTCTGGGATTGTATAGAAAAGGGGACAGTGTGAGAGGAAGATGCACAGAGGACAGGGCCTGAGAAGGCTTTTCAGCCTCTCAGGGGGAAGAATAGAGGGAGCAGGAAACAATAGATATACCAGATAACTGGAAGCTAAAGAAATGAAATGAAATGAAATAACAGACTGTGCTTACCTTTTTGTTTGCTGAATGAAGAGTGGGAGAGCTGTTGTTGGAGCCACAGAAGACTTGTTGCAAGAAGAGATTCCTGATCTAGAGCCTTTGCACCTGTTGCTGCTGTTGCATGAGGTCTAGATGGAGAAGAGACGAATGCCAAAACGCCAAGAGAATTCTGTTTGCGAGCTCAAGGGTCCAGGGGCTGCAATAGATGTAGAAAGGGGTAATGAAGGCTGCCGACGCCGGCAGTTTTGTCGACGTCGGCCGAAGGGTCACCGACGTCGGCGGTGGCAGAATGGGGACAGAGACTAAAAATAGCCTCTGCCCATTCTTGCACGCCGCCGGGCGAGGGGTTGTGGGAAGAACGGTCACGAGGATGCTTAAATGGGCGTGGGGGGAAGATAATGAGGAGATTTGGCATAATAAATGCTAGGGGGAAGGTGGAGGGATTCAAGGGAGGATCCAAGGTGGCAAGGGTGGGGTGGAAAGGGGGCCACTTAATTAAAATATTTAAGTTATTTTAATCAAATGAATGGAGGGGACTAAGGCCAAGGGTTAGGATAGGGGTTTAAGGCAAACAAGGGGGAGGACCAAGGTGCAGACACGTTTGCGGTGTCTACATTTGTCCCTTTTTGTCTTGTTGGTTGTTCTTGACAAACTGCAAGACAAAAACAGAAGTTGGTTACCCCAGGAAAAGGATGAGGTGTTCCCCCCTCAAAGCGATAGTCGAGAGAAGGGAACCGAAGATCGAGTGTCGATTTGACAGAGAAATGGATAGAAGAGAGTGAGTGAAAACGCTGCAACAGTCGTGATTGCGCGTAGACCACTTCACAGGAGGGTCGGGTCAAATTGTCACATGTCGAGGGTCAAGGAGTGCCAAAATTGAAGTAATCAGGCCCCAGCATTTAGTCGTCTGCTGATCGGGTCACTCAATCTAAGCTGAAGCTCTAAATGGTCATCGTGTTCCAGGTATCTAGGGCTCAGGAAGTGCTCCCAGAGACACGAAAAAGCCACAAGTAGTAGGGATCAACTGGCTCACGATCCTATACTTGCGAAGGGTCAAAAATAGTCTGCGGACAATTCTGCTAACCAGCCGTGAGGTAGCATAAAGGCAAAAAACAACTAAGACAAATGCTATCTTGGAAGTGGTCGCGGTTTAGGAGATGGGCATGATCTCCGATGGTTCGGGGGTCGACAGATGGATGCAAAAATTAATCTAAAAGATGCCCCAGGGGGCGAAAATGACATGGTCTGAAGGACTTGACTTGATTAGGGACATGATTTTGGTCATTTGGAAGAGGGATAAAAGGTTTGAAGGCCACCGACGTCGGCTATGTAACCGACGTCGGTGTCCAAAAGAGACCGACGTCGGCAAAAATTGAACGACGTCGGCAGCCTAGGGCACGCCGATGCCGATGTCGGCGGCCTGCCAAATCCAACAAAACTGGATTGGCGGCCCACCAAAAGTCATTTGCTATTTGATTGGAAGAGAAAAAGGAGCTCTGGTAGTTTATTGAGTGAAAGCGACCAAGAGCTGACCAAGAAGTAGTGCGAGGTGGCAGAAGAGTATTGGTGGAGAAAAGGAGTTGATTGGATGCTACAGGGACACGTGGGGACCAAGTGAAGTCTGCAAAGCCAAGAGGACAAAAGTGATGGCAGAGGGGAGTAGGGGACCGGCAGGAGGTCCACCACCAGCGGCCCCTATCGTGCCACCATGCCGGCGTCGACGGGATGAGGTAGGAGGGTCAAAGAGATCGATTTGTCTTGGTCAAAGTCGTAGAAGGGAAGGTTTGTCCATCAAAGAGACAAACAAATGGGGGTGGTCGAGCTAACCTCAGAAGATGTGGTATCTGAGTGTTGCCTACATAGCCCTAGTCATAGGGCCTCAGACCAATGTAGTTCGAACGAATTGAGAAGATTGGTCGGTGATTGGATGTGGTCAAGTGTCAAAATGATGAGGGTAAGATGATGCTATAGATGTCACAGTGGTCAAGAGGCTTTCATCCCTAGCAAGTTTCCATAGTCGTGATGGATGCATGCTAAAAATGAATGGAAGTCGATTTATGCTTCAGCAAGTATTGGTTTATGCTTAACATAAATTGGGTCTGGTCGGTAGTTTCCATGTGTATTGGTGTCCATAGAAACTATGTGAAAAGGACAAGGTGATGCCAGCTAAAAATGATGAAAATGGCTTGGTTAAGGATGAGTCAACAATTGATGTGGCCAAAGTGTAGAAAAAAGATGAAAGGCAAATTGCTCTTTCATTGACAAGGACCAAAAAGGAAGCATAGATAGGGGTTATTAGAACCAAAGCCCCGTTCATGCATTACGTCATTGACCAGTGTGGTGTTAGAACGGTAATCGAATCACTTTGACATTAAAGTGAGCTCGAAGTCCCCTGAGCAGGTGATAGGAGGTGGATAGGGTAACCCAGTTTAAGAGCAGGAATAACCGTGCCCCTTTTTATAGGAGACCCTGAGACAACTACAAGCCAAGTCCATGACCCCTTTTTTTTTTTTTTTGACGGTGAACTGATCGATGCGGGAAGTCCACATAGAGATGTCTTTTAATGTAGTGGTCATGTTGCGAAGCTGATCAATGCAGGAAGCTTCTAAGAAAAGTTGCTGTTTGTAGCAAGATTAGTCATAGCCATCCTTCGAGGGAGTGGTCTATATTTTTGCTTGATAATGTTTGAATAGCTGTCCTTCAAGGGATCAGTCTATTAGCTACAGCAATGATAGTACAGCTGTCCTTCGAGGGATCAGTCTGTCTTTTTGGTTTGATATTGATATAGTGACCATGGATATTGTGACATCTTGATTGATTGTTGATAGGAATTTGAGTCATGGACAAGACTGTAGAAGTTCAAGGACTCCCTTTTATTATGACAAAGCATTACTGCTTGACAAAAAAGGGTTGACAAGGGTTAAGAAGCAGGGTTGATAGGAAAAGGAATGACAATGACAAGGGGTTGCTCAAGGGACGAGCTCAAGTAAAATGTCAAGTGATTGAGCACTCGACTAACAATAGAAATGGTCGAAGATGCAAGACATAAAAAGGGGTTTAAGGTGTAATAAGACCCTGGGCCATGCTTGTATGTTATGATAAGGTCCAAGTCAATTAGGAGCAAACTTGCCCCAATTTGCCTCTTTCTAGATTGGTCAGGTGTTGATTGATGGATGTGAAGTTGGTTGACATTGTCGTTGGTTGGTTGAAAAAGGTTGAATGTTTGGTCGAGAGGTCAGGTTGATTGATATTTGGTTGAAGTTTGGTTGAGACTGGTCGAATAATTGGTCGGAGGTTGGGTCGATGGACATTTGGTCGAGATTTAAGATTAAATGAGTGACTGATATGTGGTAGAGACTGGGTTGAAGAGTTGGTCGAGGTTTGGATGAAGGATGAATTCCCCCAGCGGGTAGGGAGAATGTTTGAAGGATTGGTTAAGGTCGGTTGAGGTTTAGTAGTCAGATGGATGGTATTAATGTCGAATAAGGGGGTCAAAGGTGGCAAAGGGACCACATTCTGGCGTGGAGATCCTGATTTAGGTGATGAGGTTGGAGAGGCATGAGTCGGGGCTGATGTTTTGTCGAAGAGGTAGTCAAGAGGATCCTTGATGAGAAGGGAATCCTTTTTTTGGTGTTGACGAATGACAGTTTTAAGAGTGCAACAATGCTCAGTGTCATGTCCCAGAGTGTGATGATAATGGCAGAACGTAGAGTTGTCGAACCAAGATGGCCTTGATCTGAGAGTTGATGAGCGGAGTGGTGTTGAAGGTTTGTTGATGATGTGGTTGAAAAGAGAGGTGTCATTCTCCAAACATTGGCGAATGGCAACCTTGAGGGCATGACAATGTTCCGTGTCATGTCCAGGCGTGCGATGATATGCACAAATGCAAGTGTCATCGAACCATGGTGGCTTTGGTCCGAGAGAGTGATATGGTCTAAGAGGCAGGAGATTGAGGCGAGAGGACTGCAACAAGTGCCGTAAGAGTAAGGCATATGAACTTGTTAATGGGTCTGGATGTTTTATTGCAGTGGGGGTTGATGACGTTGGTTTGGGAGGTGAAGGAGGCATAGGTCGAAGGTTTGGAGGAGATGTATGTCTGATGGGATGAGAGAGTAATAGAGGCAATGTGCCTCTGTGAAGGATGGGAGTGGGAAGCACTCCTATTAAAGTGGATGGATGTGGGCCCAAAATAGAGGGCAATGACGAAGGTGGAGGAGGAGTCCTCCGGTGAGGTCAAGTAGCTTTCGTGTGTTTGGGTCGAGGGCCACTGTTGTGCGAGGCGAGGTTAGATATGGGTTTGGGTTTAGATGTGGATGAAGGTGAGTGAGATATAGCAATCTCAGGCAAAGGGCAGGAGGAAACCGTGACTGGGTCTTCCTCGGTTGAAATGGGTGGAGAGACTGGTTCTTCTCTTGGTGGAGAAGAAATAAGAGAGGGCGGCTCCTCAAGTGGGTAGAGGGCATGGATGATCGTTCCTTCTACTTGTAGTTGAGGAGTAGGCAAGGTAGGGTCTTTGGATGGAGGTGGGCCTGATGGCGTTGATGTGGTCAAAGCATCCTCCAATACAAGAGAGGTAGATGGAGGACTAGTAGGAGAAGAAGGTTCTTCATCCTTTAATGGGAGAGGTTGGTCAAGGACAAGAGGCAAGATAGTGCTAATCGTGTGAATGTCATGGTTTTGGGGGTCGTTGGTCGAAGTCTGAACGTTGTTTTGAGTAGGCGGATGATTCGTAAATGGTTGTTTGAAGATGTCGATATGTTGGTTATGTGGGGCGTTCGAGTTATCTAAAATAAGATCCCCCTTGTCGATCATGTCTTGGACGATGTTTTTGAAGGTTCGGCAGTTGTCGATGTCATGGCCTTGGACGCGATGAAAGGGACAGAAGTCAGCCTCCCTATACCATGTAGGGATGGCTTTTGAAGGGTCAAATTGAGGTGGTTGGATTGGAGGGAGATTGAGGACCCCCTGCTTGAGAAGTTTTTCCAAAACGGAAGCGTATGGTTCTCCAAGTGGAGTGTAAGAACGCTGAATGTACCATTGTTGGAATTGTTTGGTGATGCTTGGAGATGTCGAAGGTTGAGAGTAATTCATTGTTGTCAAGGATGGTGATCTAACAACCATAGTATTGGCCACTCCTTTAGATTCGAAATTGGCAAAAGAAGAAGGTCTGGAAGAAGAATGGCCATTGGTAGATTTTGCGTTGGTATGACGCAATTTGACCTTATCTTCTTCAAGGGCGTGGAGTTTGAGCTTTTGAGCCATGATGAAAGCTTCATCAAAAGTGCGAAATGTCTGAATCTGCAAGGTAGAATAGATGTGTCTGGCACATGCTCGAGAGAATAGCTCGATGAGCTCGGGTTGAGGCAAAGAGAAGGAGAGTTGGTTGATCAGACCTCTCCAACGAGCGACAAAGTCGACAATTGATTCGTCGTCAAATTGCCTGATGGAGTAAAGGTCTGTGATTGAGACTTGTTTGGTGATGTTGATTGAGAAATGGTCAAGAAATAGTTGGGCGAGTTGGATAAATGAAAAGATAGAGTGTCTGGCAAGAGAACTATACCAGTCAAGGGCAGGGCCAGAAAGGGACATAGGGAACGTGCGTAAAAGCAACGCATCGTCATGGGTAATAAGATAACAGGCATGTCTAAATGCCCATAGATGTTGTTGTGGGTCTTCCTTACTCTGAAAGTGAGTGAATTTAGGAAGCTCCCAATGGTTGGGGTATGGTCGAATGGGGACGGAAGGATGGATGGGCTCGCTGCAAATTTGCTCATATGACAAAGTATTGCTTGAACCAGAAATGGAGGCTTCGATACTGGACATTTTATCCATCAGCATCTTGATAAGATCTGCTGACGGATTGGCGGGTTGAGCACCCCCTAAGTTGTAAGGCACTTAGAAGAGGCTAGAGGAGGCGTGCGACATAGTCGGTTGTACAATGTACGGATGACTAGTCGCAGGGGCGGAAGTGGAGGCTAGAGGTGGTTGCGTTACGAAGGTCGAAGGTATAAGTTGACTGGGCACCGCAAAAGGTGGTTGAATGACGGCACTAGTAGAAAGATAGGTTGGCGCTCCTACATTTGTGGGTGCAAGAGTATGAGGGGTCGAGACAATCAAGTTCTGATATGATGTAGAACTTGGTTGAATTGCAGGTAGTTGAGGGGGTAATGGAACCCCGATGAAGGTCAGTCTAAAAATAGACGGGGAGGCCAAACTCTGCGTATTGGCCATGGTTGGGTTAATAGTTGAGGCGAAAGGCTGAGTCATAAGGGGTTGGGTGGTGAATGGTGTGGATGTCGTCGCCATGTCACACGAAAGGTCTCGCGTTGGGTTTCTCGCGAGATAGTTTTGGAGGGCTGCGGTATTGAGGTCTAAGAATCTCTCAAAATCTTGGTCCCCTTCAGGGATGATGGGAATTTGAGTCAGGGTCGGGGTCGGGGTCAGTCCTGTAGGAGTTCTTTCAGTCTCCGAGTGGAACTCCATGATAGGACTGGTTAGGGACGGGATAGACGGAAGCGGTTGTTGGCTAAAGTGGTTAAGAAGAGAGTCCTGGTTCCAGAAACTGTGTTCTTGCAGTCTCAAAAAACCAGAATGTGGTTTTTGATAGAGAAGGGACAGGGTTTAGGCTGCTGGTTTTGAAAAAAAAGAACAGTGACAGAGATCGACGTCGGTTGAAAAACCGATGTCGGTAATGAAGATAGCCGACGTCGGTCAGATAATCGATGCCGGTGAGGTAGGAAAGCCGACGTTGGTGACAGAACCGATGCCGGTGACTGTGTCTTCCAGAGAAAAAAGATTTTAAGATTCTTTGGAAAAACAATGAAGAAAGCGTCCTCACTCACTCAAACAAACAGATGAGAAGAGAAGAACAGAGAGAGACAGACAAGCCTAAGCGACAAATCCTAGAAATTAACCTTAGAATTTTATGGCTTACGCCTTAGATGAATGTTTGGGGAGATGGGCTGTCAAGAAGGTCCTAGAAGAGGCAGTCTAGAGCTAGTTTCGGGTCTTGTTCTAGGTGCTCAAAAATCTGTGTTAGGGTCTGGTACGTGGCCTGGTGCTAAGGAGCAAGCTCCCCTCACTTCACGATTCCAGTGGTTAGCTGGTCTCGCTTAGCCAAGATATACCTCGCCTAGAGTTTATCCTCTGCCAGAGAACGGAGTGGGCTTCCCCCTTGGTGATGAAATCCAAGTAGGGTCACCGGGACGGGTAAGGTATCCGCTGGGGGATGAAATCCCAGTCGGGCCTTGTCTCAGGTAAGTTTTATGTTTGTTTTAGTGCATGTGGTCTGGTAGTGTAACATCAAGTGTCTACGATTTATTCAATATGCGGATTTAAGTTACTAGATGTGGACTAATGCAAGCACAAGCAAAAATGAATGCAAAGTGTTTTAATGCCCAAGTCGAAATATGAGATTTGTTATGAAGACAAGTTTGAAAAAGGGTTGAGAGTATGATGTTTAGACTAGTCTAGAAATGCAAGGAAGAAAGATTTGTTTTAGTCCTGCTTATAGTGTCATTGAGAAGAAAAGAAGGAGGAGAAAAGGTAAGAACCTAATGCTCCTAAATGAATGAAGAAGAAAAAAGAACCCAGGAGGAACCTAGGGTCCCACCGGGCGTGCCAGAATGTTTCTATCGCTAATTCGCTTTTTCAGATTATAAAGAGAGAAGAAACTAAAGAGATAAATGGACAAGGCATGTGAAGTACCTGGATAAAGATCGCGCACCGTAATTCAGACGTTTGTGAGCACCCCTCTTTGGCTGTGGAGGAATGACACCTGCAAAGAAGAGAACTTGGACAAAAAGGCGTTAGATGGATAGGCGGTGGGTTGCCAAGTGAAAGCTTGTTCCCAGAAGTATGAGAACTTCCTTAAGGGAGGTCAACCCACTATTTTGATAAAAGATAAATGACTGATAAATGACAGAATGCTAAAATAGACTGAAATGATAGCAAACTAAAAGAGAAAAGAAAGCAAAGGCTTACCTGGAAGAAGCTGTCGGCCTGGTGACAGTCGCCGAGGTCGGAAATGTTGCCGGCGTCATTTAGCTGATCTGCCGACGTCGGTTATCCTGCCGACGTCGGTTGGGGAAGTGACCGGCGTCGGTCGGGGTTGCGGCTTGTAGTCGGGTCTGGTTTGGTTTTTGGACTGTGGACGGGTCAGAGACAGAGTTTTTGGACGTGCTTGAATGGTTTGGAGAATGGTCTGGGTCTGGTTGGGTGCCCTGTATAGGGTCTTTGTTGATAGGGGGATGAGGAAGTTGTCTGGGATTGTATAGAAAATGGGACAGTGTGAGAGGAAGATGCACAGAGGACAGGGCCTGAGAAGGCTTATCAGCCTCTCAGGGGGAAGAATAGAGGGAGCAGGAAATAGCAGATATACCAGATAACTAGAAGCTAAAGAAATGAAATGAAATGAAATAATAGACTGTGCTTACCTTTTTGTTTACCGAATGAAGAGTGGGAGAGCTGTTGTTGGAGCCACAGAAGACTTGTTGCAAGAAGAGATTCCTGATCTAGAGCCTTTGCACCTGTTGCTGCTGTTACATGAGGTCCAGATGGAGAAGAGATGAATGCCAAAACGCCAAGAGAATTATGTTTGCGAGCTCAAGGGTCCAGGGGCTGCAACGGATGCAGAAAGGGGTAATGAAGGCTGCCGACGCCGGCAGTTTCGCTGACGTCGGCCGAAGGGTCGTCGACATCGGCGGTGGCAGAATGGGGATAGAGACTAAAAATAGCCTCTGCCCATTCTTGCATGCCGCCGGGCGAGGGGTTGTGGGAAGAATGGTCACGAGGATACTTAAATGGGCGTGGGGGGAAGATAATGAGGAGATTTGGCATAATAAATGCTAGGGGGAAGGTGGAGGGATTCAAGGGAGGATCCAAGGTGGCAAGGGTGGGGTGGAAAGGGGGCCACTTAATTAAAATATTTAAGTTATTTTAATCAAATGAATGGAGGGGACTAAGGCCAAGGGTTAGGATAGGGGTTTAAGGCGAACAAGGGGGAGGACCAAGGTGCAGACACGTTTGCGGTGTCTACAGCCCCATTTCATGAATGGTTACTCCACTTGAATAGGATATAAAGGCATGGCAACCAGTCATTGCTTTCCATCAAAGAACACACAAATCTAACACTTTTGTACCTAGGCATGGGTGTCTCTGTATAAAGTGGGCCAAAAGTAACTATCTCTCATTATTCTTTTAGCTGTAGGCCTAGGAGAAAAGTGACCACCAGCTAGCCCATCATGGAACTCAGACAACACCCTATCAACCTAACTTGGGTCTATGCACCTTAAAAGTACTCCTGATAGATCCCTTCTAAACATCACTCCATCAATTAGGACATAAGGGAGAGATTGGAGTCTAAAATATCTCCTCTTAGTCTTATCAAGGCCCTGTAGGCACTCACCAGTGAGAAGGAAATGCCTCATGTCTGAAGTCCAATCATTCATAATAGCTAGTTTTTTTGTTATGGCTACATCATGAATTAACAAACTATCCTCTTTTTGCTATTTAAGGTTTTTAGCAAGGTGTTCACATAGGCCTTTTCCTCTCACCAACTTGGTGATCTTGACATACACGTCATACTCTATTACTTTAGTGATCCATACCACTCTCTTTTCATTCAGATCATAGTTGGTCAATAAATCTTTGATGCTGGGATGTAGAACCATGAGGTGAATCTTGTTGTTAGATAACATATGTCTGAATTTCTTTAGGCTCCATATGACTACAAGGACTTACTTCTCCACATATGTATACCTGACCTCAAAACCCTCTAGACCTTGGCTAAAAAATGCAAGTAGTTATTCAAGGTTATCACTATTTACTTGAGTAAGCATAACAGAGATTACCTCTTCATTTTCAAAGGTGTAGAGGTTGAAATCTTTGGTGAAGTTAGGACTGATCAAGGTAGGAGCCTGGGTGATAGCCTACTTGATCTCTTCAAAACTATCCTTCCTTTATGTTGTCTATGTGAACTTCTCATCTTTCTTCAGCATAGAGGTCAATGGCTTGACTACCTCTGTAAAATTTGGAATAAATCTCTTGATGAAATTTATATTTTTGAAGAAGCTCTATAGACCCTTCTTATGTTTAGGCAAGGAAAGCTGTAGGATGGAGCAAACTCTTTCTGGATCAATGGTCAAGCCCTCTTTGGAGACAACATGGCCAAGGAGTTTACCCTCATGGATAATGAACACACATTTCTTTGGGTTGAGAGTGATACCAAACTCTTTACACCTCTCAAAGATTTGTCTAAGGTGTTTCATATGTTAGCCCACCTCTTAAGAGAATACTATTATGTCATCAAGATACACCAGCAAAATGTTATTTATCAAGCCCTAAAAGGCCATGTCCATGGCTTGTTAAAAAGTAGCACTAGCATTAGATAGTCCAAATGGCATTTTTCTATAATCAAACATCCCCCATTTGGTAGTGAAGGTTGTCTTTTACTAGTCATAGTCTTGCACCAAAATTTGATTGTATCTTGAATACCCATCCAGGAAGGAGAAACGCTCACTGCCTGTCACCATTTAGAGGATCTGTTCCATACTTGGGAGAGGATAATGGTCCTTCAAAGAGACTCTATTGAGGTCTCTAAAATCTACATATAATTTTATTTCCCCATTCTTTTTCTAGATAGGAACAAGATCAGCTAGCCAAGAAGAGTGTTTGATCAGAAATATGATCCTGGACTCAATCAACTTGGTGACTTCCTTTCACATGAGAGGTTCAATCTTTGGCTTGACAAGCCTTTGCTTTTACTTGATCAGCTTGGCACCTTCCTCTAGCTCAATAGTATGTTGAGCCAAACTTGGGTCAAAACCCTTCAAGTCACTATACTCCTAGGCGAAGACATCAGCAAACTCTTGGTACAACAAGATGAAGGCCTACCTTTCATGATCTGTACACACTTTCCCAAGTACAAGCAGCTTATCCTTGAATATTTCAACCTTTTCATAGTTTTCCTTCTTCATTGTGATGCTTGCTTTATCATTTTTTAATTATTCATCCTCATTGAAGATACTTTCAAGGGTGACCAAGCCTTTGGGAAGTTTATTGTTCCTCAGCTGAACAATCTAGCTACCATATTGCTGCTATAGTTTAGCCTAGTTTTTAGCAACAAACTCAGCTTCTTCTTGCAAGAAGAGTGATATTTTTTATCACTATCAAAAACTTTCCATTTGGTGATGTTTTTAGGTACAGAGGGCCTGATTACCACTTTCAAATGACATGAATTGTTGTTTTGACCTATCTCCTTAGGGACATCAAATTGGGCATCCACTACTGCTAGTCTATTGGCTTGCTTATTCTGCTCTCTAGGAATGGAATTAATATTAAAATAAAGTAAACTCTCCACTAAGTTACATACCCTATGTTTTTATGACTTAAGCAAAGAATTCTTTGTCAGATTTTGGCCCCTTACTTGATTTATGATCAGCTTGCTATCCCAAAAAACTTGTAGCTCCTTAATTCCTCTTTTCCTCACCCACTCCAAACCATGGATGAGATATTCATACTTTGCAACATTGCATGTGCAAGAAAATTGAAACATAAAATCCAAAAAGTTTTTTTCTTGTGAAGGAGAAACTAGCACCGCTCCCCCACCAGCTCCCAACTTGTTTCTTGAGCCATCAAAGAAAAGTTGCCATAACCCTAGGCTATCTTGACTTACTTTCATCAAATTTGGTACAAAAGTACCCTCTTCATGCATACAATAAATCCCAAGGCTTTCCTCCTCTATGAATTTTTAAGGTTCATGCTCAAAGTTATCACTTCCCCATTCATCTAAGAGTAAGTTAGTAACTCTTTCAAGGACAGAGGGCAGAGATTGATCCACCTAAAACTCTTCTTAATCAATAATAACATAGCTAACATTTGCCACCTTGAGTGAGTGTGGTTCTAGATGATCTATATGGATTATTTCTAACTTAATCTTGACTTTGGTCCCACATTTGGTTCTAAAAACTAGGTAGGACCAGTTGGCTATTGGGTACCCACCTATTTTGGATGTAAAATCCATGGACAAGCAAATGGAAAAGTAAAGAGGAACATTTGAAACCACCATGTCATGAGGGACCAAGAAGGTTGGATAGGTGTGGATCATCAAATTCAAGCCTCTCACCACTCCTACTATCTTTATTGGTGTTCCATCCAACTGTAGGACTCCCTTCATCATCTCTTCATATTTGAGCCTCAATTTATCCACTATGCATTTGGACATTACCGAGGTGCTTGATTCACTGTCAATAATACAATTGTGCACCAAGAAATCTCCTATGACCAAGGACAAATAGAAATGGGGGATATTTTCTTCTTTCTTTACTTGGCTTGATGTGGAGGGCTGCCCATTCATTTAACCAATGTAATTCCTTTTGCAGTATGTCATTTTGTCTTGGTATTAATAATGAATCCCGTAAGGAGATATTCATGTGTAGCTTCTTCATCTAGTCTACCATTTTGACCCAAGGGTTGCCTTCTTTCAAATTTTCTTTGGGGTTAGTTATAGTCTAAGGTGCAGGTTAAGGAGCTGAGGGTGTAACTGGTGGTCTAAAGTTTGGAATTTTTTGGTTTATATGTGATGAAGAAGATGGTGTTGATGCTTGAGCAGCTACTTGTGCTTATTCTATAGCTTTCCTATTAGACCTTGTGTTAGTTGCAACATAATCACCTTGATTGTTTGTACTACCCATGTAATTGACTATATAAAATTCACCTTCCATGTGATTCATGGAGTGAAATCAGGCTGAGCTGGCTTGTTGTCCATGCCATGTTGTAATGATGCCTCAAAGCTAGGGAATTGGGCAACTACTTGATTGTCTTATGCATTATGTATTGACTCAACATTTCATTTGTGTAAATAGCCTGATCTTGATTGTATCCCATGGATGAGCAATTTGGTTGCTCTTGTACTAGATTGTTTTGAATGGACACCATGGCCTTGGATGATGAAGGGGCACCTAAATTATAGCCTTGAAAAGGTATGACCTGTGCAAATTGACCTTGTCCTTGATTGTAATTCTAGAAAGGGGGTCTATTTTCTTGCCCATACTATTGATATCCTTGATTTAGTCAATTGCTCTGAGCTTGCTACCTTTTGAGAGCCACTAGTTCATTTGTTATGCTTTTCAA
Organism: Torreya grandis; assembly: GCA_037957365.1. NCBI lineage: Eukaryota > Viridiplantae > Streptophyta > Pinopsida > Cupressales > Taxaceae > Torreya > Torreya grandis. Next base: position 717,114 of record JARHVA010003377.1, on the reverse strand, counting down.
CAAGCTTTTTACTTCATGGAGGTCATTGGATGGAGTAGCAGCTAGCTTTTCTACACTAGGTAGAAGAGCTAAGGTAAGTGCAGTAGTTTGGACTAGAGGTGGCAATTTAGGAAAGAGTGTTATATGAGGTCTAGGGGCTATCTTCCCAAGCTTGCACCAAGCAACTCTCAGCCACTATAGCTATGTCATAGGCAGCAAGCAGTACATGTCTTCCCATGGACTATATCATGACACCAATGTCACTGCTTAATGCTTTCAAATAATAGAGGAAAGCATAGCTTGGATTTGGCCCAAAATGGGGATTTTATCCCATGTCTTCTGAAATTGAGTATTGAAATCTTGCATGAATTCATGTGGAGCTCTTTTCATAGTGGTCAGCTACTCAGCAAGTGATAGGTGGTCACTCTTCTCCCTAAATCTATTTGTTAAGAGGCTGCCCAATTCATTCTAGAAATCGACTGAATTCATGGGCAAAGTCCCATACTAGTCTAGAACCTTGCCCTTGAAAGACAATGCCAGTAATCTAATAGCAATGTTTTCCTCGGTGACATTGTGAATGTTGTAGAGTTTAGCAATATTTTTGATGTGTTCAATGGTAGTAATGGGCCCTTCTCCATTAAAGGGAGGCACACTTTTAAGGAATACCCCTGGGATCAGGTCATAATGTAAGAGATTCAAAGGACTCTGACCATGAAAGGCCACAAAAAGGTAAAGCCATAGCTATGACAGGATTCAACTGAGGCCTGCTTGCGTAGGTGTATCTTATAGTAGGTCTGGGAAAACAATTTATTGAATAAGGATGACTTCTTGTAAACCTCAGTCATCTTGCTGAGTATAAAGGTAGTTCAAAAAATTCAAAAGGGATAACCTTAGCAATAGATCATGTGGTGATTTTAGGCATAAGAGGTCAGACTGGTCTTTGATCAAAGACTAATGTTCTTAATAGTAGAGTCATCAGATGCTAGAAAATGGTTGATTTTGTTGTAACAAGAACCAACATCAATCCTAGAACTTTGTTGAGTGTTAAAAATAGTGTTTCAAAAATGGTCCCACTGGGCATGCCAAAAACTATTGGCATTGTGGATTGCACCCTTGAGAGAAGGCTGGGCTTCTCTCTTCCATGTGGCATAATGGAGACTCCTCTCTTGCCTGTGGGTCTAGAAAAACTGAGAGGAGAATCTCTAGATCAGGGCTAGCTCCCTTTGATGCATCTATAAGTTATTCCACTAATATTGCTAATACCTATATATAATGGGGGGTTGAAAAGAGAGAAGGAATACTAAAAAATAGAACCTAACCTAAGCTGGTGATGCACCAAACAAGTTTGATCTACTCATACTCACACTTTGAACCATAAGAACACATACATACACTTTATTTGATGAAAGGGCCAGACTAAAGGGAGCTTAATAGGGAGGCTTTAATGGAAACACATAGAAAATGAACTTACCACAAGCATTGTAGGAAAAGCACACTATCTGGTAACCTTCTTCTGCCTCTATGCTCTAGATACAACTCTTCTTGTTACCTACAAAAATGGCACTTTGCCTATACCAGGTGTGTTGGTATCAAGCTTGTGAAATCATCAAGAAAGAAATGACTAAACATAAGGTTAACACTCAAACACACTCAAAGATATATCCAACCAAAATAGAGGTAAAAATGTGTATTCTATTGATTCAAGGTGAAAATTGGTAGGGTTTCACCTTACAACATGAGAGATATCCTTCTCAAATGAGAAGTTACAATATATATAGAGAAAGAGGAAGTAAAGGCACCCCTTTTTGGAAAAGACTTTGGCACCCTTTTACAAGTGGCCCATGTGTGTTGAGAGCATTGGGAAGAGGAAGCCGCTTGATAGAGAATGTTGTGTCAGCTCTAGTTTTGACTTTAGGCATTTAAAATAGATTAAATGCCATATGTGAAATCATGGGTTGTGTCATTTGTCTATAAACAAGACTGTTCCTTCAAGGCATTCACGTGGTTTATCTTCTCATCAATGTAAAGTGAATAAAAATAGGTCATGCCATTCACTGTTTGTGCTCCTTAATGACCACTTGGCAGAGATTATGTCAACTTCTAGAATAACTCCTTGTGCCGACATGTTCTTTTACCACTTAAACTATTTTATCTATTTCTACACTTAGCTCTTTTGGGCTCCTTTCTTGGTGGTCACTGAGTTCACTCTTGACTTTTGTCCTTTCCTAGCTTTGTCTTTTCCTAGTTTTATCTTTTATCATCTCTTGGCTCTTTTTGGCAATCTGAGCCCTTGGGACTATCTTCTATCAACCTTTGGCTCTTTGGGATCCCTTCTTGGTGGTCTCTTCCTTTTGGCCTTAAGGCCTTTGAATTCCTTCAGGTTTACGCTCAAGCATTTAAAGATCAATAGCTATTTAATTTCCATAAAGTTGACGTTCGTGCACCCGTCACCATTTGAAAGCCAATAGCTATTCTATTGTCTTAAATTTAATGTCTTTGGGGATGTCATCTGACATCTAGATTCTAATGGCTAGTTCATGATGCCCAATTTGATGTCTATGGACCTATCACCCCTTCGAATTCATTCAAAATTCCCATTCCTTTAGCCTTTTCCTTTGGTTTGGCTTTTGTCCTTGAAACCTCCCAAAGGGAAAGTATCCCTTTGGGCCTTGAGAAAGGTCCCTTTTTATAGTTGCTGAGAGTCCCTCACAAGGGCACCTACCCTTTGAAGTCCTTCAGGTGGCCTTGGTCTTCAAATCCTTTAGACAAAATGTCTGAAGGAATTCCTTTAGACATTTTATCTAAAGGAAATATTTCCTTTGTCTTTCTCGCTTGCTACTTTTTGACAGGGTTTTCCATCAGGTGAATTCCTTCAGACAAAATGTGTGAAGGAATTCCTTCAAAAATTTTGCATGAAAGAATTTGCTTCATTCACTTTGCCATGGGAACTTTTCCAAAAGAATTCCTTGTTCTTTACCTTGTGAATTTCTTCAGACAAAATGTCTGAAGGAATTCCTTCAGACATTTTTCCCAAAGAAATTCAACCTTGTCTTATCTTTTGCCTTAGCATTTTTGAAGGAAAACTTGCCCTTTTAATTCCTCTGCAAGGGTTCCCTGTCCTCTATAAAGGCACTTTTGGGTCTAGAACTGCCCTTCATAGCCTATTGGAATGGTCCAGTTTGTGCTTTACTACCCTCTGCAAGGTCACTTGTCCTTCGGGCTTTGGAAGACCCCCTTTGAACCTTTTGACTTGAACCAATTGTTTGAAACAACTACTTTGAACCAAACTTACTAAACCACCCTATTGAACCAACTGTGGTTCAAAGTTTTTGGAAAGATCATGCCATTGAACCTCAATGTCAAACCACTGAATTGGCTTCTCCTTTTGCTGAAGGACTTGTGCAAACCAAATTTGAACTGGCTCAAAATAGCAGGGGAAGAAGGAGACTAATTTTGGCCTGCAGGACCAAAATGGTCAACAACTCTATTCAAGAGGAACCTTTGAAAACATTCTCAACTATCATTATACCCTGATTAATTCTCTCACTCATTCCCTTAACTCATTTCATTCACTATTCCATCTTCTTTCCCTTTACTCATACACTAGTTTCACACTAGTCAATCTTCATAGGGCTTTAAACACCAAATCTTGTTATTGGTCTCTTGAACATAATCTACCACCATGGATTATCTGTATTGATCATAACAAACTTATATTAACAAATTTAAACCTCTCATTCACTCTCCATCACACACTAACACACTTCAAGTTTAATAGTGAACCTATCTCCTTGTAGCCTTTTTTTGATAAATCTCCTTCCTTTGAACATTCTACAAATCATCTCAAATATATAATCTAATATTTATTCACCTTCTATCTTTTTACTACATCCCATGAAGTTTCATCACTTAAATATTTGCAAAAGTACACCATCTTTTATAAAAACCTTGCCAATTAGGCCTTCTAGCCCTCCTCACACTTGCTCAGACTTCAAATCCATACCAAACCATATGGTACCAGGTCAAAACCACTTAAATATTTTTCCTCATGGAAAAATAGATATGATTACAAAGTTTTTTCAAATTCCCATGGCTATAACTTAACTCATTGGGGTTATTGTTTCCAAACCATAGTTAGGTAAAGGTGTAGGCTTGTATAGGCTGAGAGAGATTTAAAAACCATATATTTGGTTTTATGTCATTTAAAATAATTCTAATACCTTCCTGAAATATGTATTAACACTATCCACCTTACAAAATGGATGATAATCCTCTATCAATATTATTAAGGCTTACAACAAGTGAAACTCAGAACTCTATGTTCTTTTAGGACTGTGTAATGGTTTCTTAATAGTTTGTTTACATTAAAATAAGTTATACAATTCAAAAGGACTATTCTTATGACTTTTTATCCTTCCACGTTTATTCAAACTTAATCAAATAAATAACCATACTCTTCCTTAAACACATACATTTATTTTTTGATAGGACTTTACCTTCAAGTTGATTGTGAATTATATATTTTCCATTAAAATTTCACTCAAACCATCAAATATATCATTAAAAAAAGGATACCCTTCTACATATCATCTTAATTAGAACTATGATCTTCTTAATACAAAGACTTTAAGAAGCAACAAAATACTACCTTCTTTGACTATCATAGGCGTGCAATAGGGTTTTAACTCTAAAAAAATTTATTTAAGTTCCTATATTTTTTTGAATACATAAAATAGTCATATGAAACTTATTATGATTTAAAAAACCTTTAAATTATTTAATCAATGTTCTTTCTCACACCAATAGTCATCAACTCCTTCAATATCTTGCTTGACTGTAATGAATAGTCTCCTTATCAAACCTGTAACCATACACAAATAGAGATATGTTAATGGACTCAAGGGAATTTCAAGGCAATAAATGACTAATAATAATCCAATACTTTCATGTAATATTACACACACACAATGACTATTTTTTATTCATAGAAATCATTAACTATTGCATTTGCAATCCATTCATGGATCCTGTCACCTTCTTGAGGAGTATATAAACTTCATATATTATTTATTCTCTATCCTTATAATATATATTTATACCTTCCTCTTACTCTTCTCTCCTCCTAAAACTCCATTCTCATTTAACATCTAAATTGGTTTTTGGGTAGTTACAACTAAAACTCTCTTATATGGCCATCTCAATGTATGAGTGGCAGTTACATTTTTTAAACATGATTCTTGATTTTCATCACCTTAAGTACTTAGACAAAAAATGATTTAAAACATTATTTTCATGACCTTTTGTACCATTTTACAAACATTCTCTCTCCTAACCACTTCATACTATGCTTATGGGTCTTTTATGCTTAGTCTAAGATTCAAATTTTCAAACTTACACTTTTGGAGGGAAAACTCCAAATACATACAAATCACACTCTTGATGACTCATGAATATTATAAGAAAACAAATGGAACCTAGAGGATCCTTCAAACACACTTACATTCCAAAATATATCAACTATGACCTCTAACTAGCATATATCACTTCAATAACTAAACATGGTGTTTGGCTTACTAGATGCTCTTACATCAATAGGTAACAAACATACAAATGAAAACACAACTAGAACATAAAATAAATAGATATTTTACCCTAATTTAAGGTAAAAATGGATTTTTTAATTGCATTTCTTGGTTTGTGCATCAATAAATCTTCATAAATAGAGATTTTTTGGCTTCACATTTCCTTGGCACCTTAGCTTGGTTGGTTGGCTTATGAATTTGGCATGGTAACACTACTTGTATGAATCTTATAGAGTAAATCATACATAATAACTCTAAACTATAAAATATTATATATCAAGAGGTGTGACCTTTTATTTATAGTCTCAAAGGTTAACTCTCACCCAAGGTGAGTTAAGTTTGAGTTTAAACATGTAATGGGTTCAAACTAACCCTAGTTGAGTTGAGGCTAAATCCAGTTGAGTTAAAAGGTGTCATGTAATTATGATTTTTAATTAATATTCATGGCTCTCAAATTAGATATTTTTAGATATTTTATAATAGCTTGACAAATCAAAAAGGTAATGATGAAAAGGCTTGATAATTTAATTTTTAGAATTTTCACTTTTAGATATTCATTAATTGTAAATGGATAATTTAAATAAGAATTTAATATTGTTTAATTATTTTATTATTATTTATTATCATTTTATATCTTTTAATATTTTATCAATTACCCCACTTAAAGGTTCCATAGGCCAAACTATTAGTTGTTAGTTCACAAAGTGGTTGAGAATGAATCTATGAGAGGTTATTGTTGTGTACGAGCTAGTATCCTAAATAGGGATGCCTCAACATGATTTTTAAAATTTATGAATGATGCATGGATGAAATTTTTATGTTTATTTATTCCTAGTATTAATTTTTAATGTTTGGTATGAATCAGTCTGAAGTTCGGTCAAAAGCCAATTGTGGCCAGAATTGGGTATCTATAGTAATGATGCATGAACATCATTATAATTTTTAAATTTTGGTATATTTCCATGGTATTGAGTATATATAAGGTCATTAAAATCATATGAGGTTTTTAGGTGTGATTCATAGATTTTATATCTTTGTCAAATTTGAATTTGACTCACTTAGGCATTTTCCCACCTAAATGATCATTTCAAATATTTGAAAAATCTTTGTATTATTACTTAAGTTTCTTGATGTTTAGGAAAGGTTAATTTTTGTGACCTTATGTTTTAGGGGCCTTTAATATTTTTTATGGTCTTTTATTACTTGTTAGAGTTAGTTTTGAGTTTAAATCCTAATTATACCTAAGCATAGTAATGATGTACCTTTTGTTGCTATGTTGGAAGAATAAAAAGTTAGGGTAATTTTATGAGTCTTTTTGAATAGGTATATTTTTGTATAGTGATTCAGAGTGTGTTGATAATATAAATTTTGGTAGATGAGTTTGAATGGAGAATAGAGAGAACTCAACAAACTGAAAAACTCTGTCTATATACTCTATTTTGTATATGATTATCAAGAATCGTGAATGTGTCTCAATAAAGAGTGTTTTGAAAATGTGGAGAATTCAATATTATAATTTAAAAATAACAATGTAAGTGATATTCATTTATTTATATGAATTAATACAATTTTTTTTTATGATTGAAAGAGTAACCTGAAGTTTTTGGATCCCGTTTTAAGACTGTATTATGTGTTTACGAGACTGAGAGAAAGTAAGTATTTTAAGGGAAGATTTTATTGGTGGATGTTTGGAACATATTGATGATTAGTAAGTGGATATAATATCTCTTAAGTATCTTTAAATCATTTTCCTTATTTGTTTCGGTAAGGTATTTCTAAGGAGATTAGATACAGGCCATGTGTTACTTGTGTGAGGTGATAAGGAAGACTAAGCGTGCATTCCATATAAGAAATATTATGAGTGAATTGAGTTTAAACATTAAAATATATTGGAAAGTGATATTTTTAATTTTATCTAGGTTATTAATGTGACTTAAAGATATTTAATACACATAGGTTTCATAAATAAGTAACCAAGCTTGTAGACAACTGTGTATCAAGACACAATCAAACATAAAATGTGTGTAAATTAAGCCACAATGGACTCTAAAAATAGATTTAATTAATAAATAAGGTGATTTGGATTAAAATATACCTAAATGAGTCATTAAAATTGTTTGAAACTACTTATAAAGCTTGAAACCTCAGTTTAACCCTTATCGGGTTATACAGTCTACCTTAAACCCTATGTTAGGGTTTTAAGTCAAGAATTCATTTTTTGAGTAACTTCACCAATAAAAAAGTCTAAAAACCTGGTAATTGTTATATATTGACATTTTCTCACATATTTTGGAGGATTCAAATTGGTATGAACTTTCTTAGTATGATTATGGAAGACTATAGGTCTAACAGGTTAATAAAGGCCTAATTAAGCCTAGACAGAGCCTAAAGATGGCTTATAAAAGTGACCTAAGAGTAGATCAGGGTCATTAAAGTTCATGGATAGGAGTAATTAGATAGAGGGTTTCTAAAAAATAGTTTAGTTTCTCAATAACCTTCTGTACATGACTGTAACAATGGAAAAAGTAGAAAAAAGACTACTAGCAAAGGAGACCAAATAGAAAGAAGCACTTAGATATGGAAGATTTATAGTAAGATGTTGTTAAGATTAGAGATTGTTCTAATAGGGATTACTTGAGAAAGGATACAGTCATTAGAACCCTCAAATAATCAAGTAAAATAATAATCATGTGTTAAGGCCTTTATCCTTATGAACCAAGTTTGAGAAACAAGATTGAAGTAGGAAAATAGGAAAGGATTCAAGGAAGTGGAAATATAAAGAAGGATAGTGACATTGAGATGATGAAAGGATAGTTTCAAAAGAGGTTTAGGGATTCCAAAAAGGGATTGATAGTCTACTATAAATTTTTTTTAAGAGATCAAAGAGAGAGGAGGTTTCAGACAAAGAGTCTCAAGTAAAGATCAAAGCTAGGAAATTTACTATAGAGGTGAGTGAATGAGATTGTGTTTGCATCCATATTAGACAATATCAATAATAAATTTTACATCCTTTAGTATTATATCATGGTACATTATGTATATAAGGTATGTGTTATGATTTGAAAGTATTAGTTCCATTTACAATATTCTATTGAATAGGTATTGGAGACTGCTTTAGAGGTTGTTATAAGGTTACTCAATAGGTTACAGGAAAGAGTGGAGAGGTAGAAATATAAGTGAGAGATAAGGTTTTTTAGATAAATCCCTTAAACCAAAAGGCTTGGAAAGAGGATAGCTAGTGAAATTTCTAAGAAATAATCTCAATAAGAGCTTAAGATAGAGAGATGAGTCCCAAGTGAGGACAAGAAATAAATAGACTCTAACAGAGTGAGAGTCAAGTAAAAATACCCAGGTGAGGTCAATGAGGAAAATAATCTTGTCAAGAAGGAGATAGATCAAGGTGCGACCTAGAGAGAGAGTGAAGAGAGAAAAGAGTGAAAAAAATATGAAGGTCTTAAAGAATGAGGAATGCCACAAGAAGATAAAAGTGAAGAAAAGAGAACTAGAGAGAGAAAAGGAGATTTTTTAAATGAAAATGGTTTTGGCAAAGCTAGAAAAAGTTTGGGAAGAGATGAGACCAAGATTCTTAGTACACATCAAAAAGAGAGTGAGATGACCTTTCAAGTAGATGATAAAGAAGAAAAGAAGACACATGGTGAAGGTGTTAACAAGACATCCTAAAGGAGGAAGCAAAGGAGATAGCAAGACTCAAGAGATTATGACTAGTGATTTTTTAGAATGTATGTATACAGGTAAAGATTTGAATGAATATGAAGAATATTTCAAAAGATACAAATAATGGATGACAAGAGAGAAGAATGAACATGTTAATGTTGAGGAATAAGTTGATCAGATAGTTCAATATGGTGATACAATCCTATGTTATCCTAAATAAGGTGAAACACTTGATGAATAATATGGAGATAATGAGTATGCATCGGCACCATATCTTATGGTAAGCATGAAAGAAGAAGGTTTTAATCAATAAAGATTTGAGGAGAGCAAATAAGCACAAGATAGTAGTTTACATGTTGTTTTTGATGAGTATGCTAATCTAAAATTTGATGAAGATGAGTTGTATGAAAGACATTGAATTTATTGAATAAGCTAATGGAAGGACAATAAGAAATAGATCCACCCAAAGAATTATTTGAAATGCAAAAATAAACTTATGAGGTAACACTAGGAAAGAATGAAGAAGAAGCACATGTTGAAGTGATTGAAAAGTCTAAATTATAGTAGGTAGAAGTGTCTTAGATGCAAATAATTAAATACAAAATGGATATAGGTGATTATAATATAGAGGACAAGTAGATTTGGCAAGAAATAATGCAAGAATCAAATGATTTGAGTCTAATAGGAGATAATAACTCCATCATCATAGTTGAGTGTGCATTAATGACAATATTGAGCCAAGATAAAGAAGAGTTGGCATGCAAAGTGAAAATAGAATTTGAAGAGAAAAAAAGTAAATTATAATATGATAAGCAAGGAGTGGTTTTGTTTAACTTTTTTGATTCATGTATAGGTCTTTGGAGGAAGAAGAACAAGCATCAGTTGCCCATGATCAGTTTGGAGATTCATGGAAAGTGAGAGATAATGAAAGGAGGAGCCATAGTCACTCTACTCAAGATTCAAATATGTATAAATTCTTCAAAAATACCTTGGGATCTAGGAGGGCATGCAGTTGAAAGAGAGATGTTGAAAGGAATATCAATACAGACCAATTATAACTTTTTTGGAAAGCTTTATTTTGTTCCTCACTAGTATTATGTAGAAGGATAATTATAATTTATAATTTTTGGTCTATTTCTATGGTCTTGAGTCTTTATAAGGTCATTATAGTCATAGGATGTTTTTATGGGTCATTCATAGATGTTAGATCTTTGTCACATTTAAATTTGACTCACTTAGGCATTTTCCCACTCAAATGATCATTTCAAATATTTGAAAAATCTTTGTATTATTACTTAAGTTTCTTGATGTTCATGAAAGGTCAATTGTTGTGACCTTGTGTGTTAGGGGTATTTAAGAGTGTTTATGGTGGTTTATTACTTGTTAGAGTTAGTGTTGAGTCTAAATCCTAACTATATATAAGCATACTAATGATGTACCTTCTTTTGCTATATTGAAAGAATCAAAATTTAGTTAGGGAATTTGTAAGAGTCTTTTTGAATAGGTAGATGTTTGTATAGCAAGTTAGAGTGTGTGTATAATATAAAATGTGGTATATGAGTTTGAATGGAGAATAGAGATAACTCAAGAAACTAAAAAACTCTATCTACATACTCTATTTTGTATGTGATTGTCAAGAATCTTGAATGTGTCTCAATAAAGAGTCTTTTAAAACTATGGAGAATTTAATATTTTGCTTTGATAATAAAAATTTAATTTCTATTAATTTATTTATATGAATGAATACAATATTTTTGTTTTATGATTGAAAAAGTAACCTTAAATTTCTTGACAATGTTTTAAGACTTTATTCTATGTTAAAGAGACTGAGAGAAAGTATGTGTTTCAAGGGAAGATTATATTGGTGGATGCTTGCAATGTATTGATTCTTAGTAAGTGGATCTAAATTTTTTTAAGGATATTTAAATCATTTTAATTTGTTTTTTTGGTAAGGTGATTTTATGTAGATCAACTATAGACCTTGTGTTTGCTTGTGTGAGGTGATAAAGAAGACTGAGCATGCATTTTGTATGAGAAATATTATGAGTGAACTGAGTTGAAACATGAAAATATAGTGTTAATTTATCCTTTTAATCTTATCAATGATTTTAATGTGATTTAAATAGTTTTAATACACATATGTTACATAAACAAGTAACCAGCCTTGTAGACAACTATGTAGCAAGACACATTCTAACATAGAACGTGTGTACATTAAGCCACAATGGCCTCCAAGAATATATTGAATGAATTAATAAGTTGTGTTGTATCAACATAGACCTAAATTATTCATTACAATTATTTTAAAATATTTATAAATATTAAAACTTTGGTTTAACCCTTCTTGAGTTACACAATTTGCCTTAAACCCTGTGTTAAGGTTTCAAGTTAAGAATTTATTTTTTGAGTAACTTCATAAGTCAAAAAGTCCAAAAACATGGTATTTTTTATATATTTACATGGTATTATATATTTTGTATGACTTAAACTGGTATAGACTTTCCTACTATGGTTATGGAAGATTATAGGTCTAATAGGTTAACAAAGGCCTAATTAGGCCTAGACAGAGCCTAAAGAGGGCTTATAAAAGAGACCTATGATTATATATAGGTCATTAAAGTTTATGGAGAGATTAAATAGATAGAGTGTTTTTTAAAAGGAGTTTGTTTTCTCAATACCCTTTCATACTTGATCATACCAATTGAAAAAGGAGAAAAAAAGGCTACTAGCAAAGGAGACCAAATAGAAAGAAGCACTCAGAGATGGAAGAGTTATACTAATATGATGTAAATATTTGATAGGTGTTCTATTAGGTATTATTTGAGCATGTATATAGTCATAATAACTTAAAATAATCAAGGAAACTAAGAATCATGTGTTGAGGCCTTTAGTCCTATGACCCAGGTTTGAGAAATAAGATTGAAGTAGGAAAATGGGAAAGGATTCAAGGAAGTGGAAATGTAAAGAAGGACACTGATATTGAGATGATGAAATGATAGTGTGTACACAAATTATAAGTGAATTGAAGAATTAAAAAGAGGTTTAGGTACTCTATAAAGGGATTGATAGCCTAGTAGACAAGTTTGCTAAGAGATTAAAGAGAGAGTAGGTTTCAGACAAAGAGTCTCAAGTAAAGATTAGAGCTAGGTAATTTATTGTAGAGATGAGTGAATGATATTGTGTTTGTATCCATATTATAAAATATTAATAAGGACATTTGTATCAATTAATCACACTAAACACACACAAGGGTTTAATGGGAAAATATATGTTAATATAAGGCTCATGGAGATTAGATGTGGGTATCATGCCTCTATAGGTAAATATAGGTATAGATGTGTTTAATGAAGCTCATAAGTGAGGTGAATATACTTATGGTGAGTATGTCCTCATATATATAAGATATGTAAATTAATAAACTCTAACAAATATGCAATTATGATTCCACTAAAGTTAGAGCAAAAAATCATGTATAGAAACGATGTAAGTGAATGATGTTCATTGTATTTTTTTATGGTTTTCCTTATAAAGTGTATAGGTGGTAGGCCCATGTTTCATGTTTTTTTAATAGTGAAGGGACCTAAACATTTTTTTTTAATTTTATTATATGATCCTTATTTGCATTTATTTTCTTTTGATTTTCTTTTAGGACCAAATCATCAATGTAAAACTCTCTTGATTTAATATTTTTTTATAAACTTTATTCAGTCAATTTTGATAAAATATAGATGCTCAAGAGCATGTATATGGGTCTCACCAATAATTTATGATTGATGTAATTTTATTTACTTATGTTTTTTATCATTGATAATTCTTCTAAGTGATACACATATAGAATAGATATCGTGTTCAAGTTGGAGGACTGCTTTTGTACCATACACAAGAGAATATGGAGTTACCCTCATATCCATCTTAACACTTGTACAATAACCCATAAGGCATAAAAAAATTAGTTATGTTAATAGTCATCATGATTTTAATTATTTTTTCTCAAGATGTTCACAATTGTCTTATTTTTAGCCTCAACACGGTCATTCCCCTATGGGTGATAACGTCTACATATTGTATGACAAATTTTATACTTTTTAAAAATCTTATTTACAATTTTATTTTTATATGAACCATTATCCATTATAATTTATGATTCATTTCCAAATCATTAAAAAATATTGTGTAATAAGGATTCTACATATGTCTTTAGCCATGATAAACTTTAAAGTAATGTAATTAACCCACTTAGTAAAATACTCTATAGTTGTATTGGTGAACTTATGACCTTATAATGATATAGGATTAAATTTACCCACTAAATAAAAATATCAAATGGAAAATAACCAAGGTGATACTATAGGTTATCATTCTTGAGAAGATATGTGTGTTAGTTTACTATGGCATTGGCATTGTTCACAAAAAAAACATATTCATGACATTATTGATCCATAGAGATCTTATAGTAACCCATTCATATTAATTTTTATTACATTTATTTACCACTAAAATGACCACTGCATTATTTATCATGAACCTCTTATAAGGTGACTCTAGATTTTTCACACCATAAACATTTAAGTAATTGACATTTTAAGGACCTCTTTAAAATATTGCATAACATATCAAGTAGCATATCATCACAAATTTCTATTCACTTTTTTGGTAAAATTTTCATATGAATAGTTTCATCAGTTACAAGTTTATAAATGTTAATATACCACTCTGGAATATTAGTTTCACTATTCATCACAAATACCTATAAGTTGTCTAATGCAACTAATAAAATAATTTATTATTGTAATATATTAATAGAAAGTAAATCATGATAATTTTTTATATCAATAGGAACAAGGGAATCAACAATATCCATATTGTCAACATCAAAATTATTTTTTCTATGAATGTTTTCGATCTGAAAGTCATCAAAGTAAGTAATCAAACTATGGACTAAAACATGGCATATAAATAATTTATATTCTTTAGTTTGGTAGGTACATGTGACTTGATTAATAATAATTTGACATTCTTAAAAAAATGTATTTCATCTTTAAAACACATGTGGCATGTAATCCTAGAATCATATCCTCATATCTTACAACATTTTTGGTAGTAGTGCCAGTGTGGTGATTGTTCTTTCTAGGAATGTTTCCAATCTTAAAGTCATCAAATTAAGTAATAAAAATATGAACTAAACTCCAAATGGAAATACTTTATCTTATTTATATTGGTAAGTGTGTGTGACTTGATTGATGACAAGTTGAGAATCATTGAAAACATTTACGAATTTTATCTTTTAGGTATGTGCATAAGTAACCCTAGAATCAAAGCATTTTATTTTGTAACATTATTAGTACAATGAAATGACTAATGTCATAGTCTAACCTTGGGTAGTTACTAATATAGTATTCACCCCAATGTATGAAGCACGCTTAGACTCATTAAATTACATGGTACAAGTTTTTTTTCTCATTAATACACATAAAAAATTCATCACTCATAGGAATATAGTCCACTAAGGGAGATATGGTGATTTTATCTACAATAACTTTCCCTTCCACTAATTTTTATGGAAAACTTAAGATCAATTTTTTCAGTAATATGACCCACGTAGCTATGCACATAGATAATTAAGGCTTAAACATGATGTATGTCACAAAGGATTGATCTTTTCAATCACATGGGTTATAGTATTAATCATGTAATATCTAAGTTTTTATGTTATAAACACAACAACTAAGAATAATTTCCCCATTTAGTTGTATTTATTTTCATTCTCAACTAGTGTTCTATCAATGTAACAAATTTCTCTTTCTTTATGATCATCATCCTATTTTTCCATCAAAATCCCAAAATACTTCTCAATGGTAGATATGTATAGATTTATATATCTCTCAAGGATGATGAAAATAATAATCAATGTATTAGATAAATATTCATTGATTTCATCAAAAGCCTTTTGAAAATGCTTGTCTTAATCAAATTTATTTAATTTACACAATATTTTAGAAAAGGGTTGGGTTTTGTCATTTAAACAACTAAAAATAATGGTATGGCCTAAATTGTTCCTTGTAAAATTATCAATTTTTTAAGTTGGTAGGAGGATGCAAACCAAAAATATCTTTTTGCTTTTTAGGATCAACTTTAATGCTTCACTAAGAGATAATAAAACCCAACAACTTCTCAAATGTGACACCAAAGACACACTTATTTGGATTTAATTAGATTTTTTAATTATGTGATCATTAAAATATATTTCTTAAGTCTTTAATATGTTTCTCATGTTTGTTTGATTTCCCTAAAATCTCACCAACATAATCTTCAATAATGTCATGCATGTAATCATTAAATATAAAAGTCATAGCGCTATGATAAGTATCACCAACATTTTTATTTTTAAGGGCTTGACCACATAGCAAAATGTACCTCTAGGAGTGGTAAAAGTAGTCTTATATAGGTCTTCATGGTTAACTTTGATTTTATTACATCCAACAAATCCATCCATGAAGGAGAGAATCTCATACCCAATGGTAGACTCAAATATCATATCAATATTGGGTAATGGAAAGTTATCTTTACGACAATCATTTTTTAAAGGATATAATGTCACTTTAGATGTGTATGTGCTCCTTAAGCTTCATGTCTAAGACAACATTTGACATCTAAGGTGGATAATCGATAGGTCAAATGAACCATGCATTTAACAATTATTGGATTTCATCTATGACCAATAAAGAAACTATATGATGCATCATTTGAATATTTTTATTTACTGCATTAACAATTAAATTGAAAACTAAATAATGAACCTATATGAATGGATCAATATCAGACATGTTATAATAATCTAAAACAAACAATTTTGGATAACATGTTAAAAGGGCTATGTTGTATTTATTTTATTTTGGTGTTAATGATGGGTTAAGTAATAAAACTTGAAGATATTCTTTATTACTATAGGTAAAGTCTTTTACTTCTTCATTCAGTATTGCAAACTTATACTCCATATAATGAGTTGTATGTGATGGATTAGTACCATATAATGGGACATCCCCTTCAATAGGAGTAGGCTCACTCTCACCAAATAAATCATGATGGCTAAGCTTATGATGGAATCTCATTTTATGATGAAAATAATGTAAATTAGCATTAGATCCCATGTATTCTTAAATATATTCATCATTAAAAAAATTATCAGGTGTAATTAATACTTATGAATCATTTTTTCAATAAAGTTAGGATATATAAGATGTAAAGATGAAACATTATAAACCTGATTTTGAAGTGTCATACTAGGCTAAGAAAAATTAGTATTAAAAGGTTTATATATTGAAGAATTATTTTGGTTGTGAACATTAAGAGTCTTGTTATCCTATTGGAAAGGTTTCTCTTTAGCATCAGTACTTATACAAGACCTAATTTGAACTCATGGGGAGTGGGTATTATTATCTCAATAATTCCTTTCTCATTTCACCCTAACCCACAACATTTGCATCTCATGTGTTTTCAAAAGTGCAACCTTTTCCATATTTCTTTAATGTGCTAGGTGAAATACCACTAGGTTATGTAGGTTTATTAAATTTAATACAAGTATTGATCATAAGTTGTTTATCCTTATTCATGAGAGGTGGAGTGTCATCAAACATGGAAGTAGATAAATATTGTCCATAATATTTAATAAAACAATATAATTGGTCAATATCAAATGCATGCATTCCATCACTATAATTGCTAGATATAAAATTAAACTTGGCTAAATTTTATTCTATGATATCAATTTTGTAATCACATGTTCACTATAATATTTAAGATTAATATCATTAGTAGGTTTAGTGGTAATAGACACATTATAAATATGTATTCAATTTATAGGAATAGAATTTTGGGTTGTTATGATCTTAGGTTGAGGTGTGTTGAAATGAGGAATGATGAATTTCATAGGTTTCACATGTTTTCAATATTTTAAAGGAAGATCATATGTGGCATAAGTATAAATTTACCCCTCATGCAATAATTTTAATCACCTATGTAATGTAGAGGGGGAAAAATTCATATCATGAATCCATGGTCTACCAAATGATAGGTTGTAGCTAACTTCATTAGATATTAATTGACATTTTTTGCATCTATTATCAATCCCAACCACTATGTTTAATACAATTATTTGCAATGGGTTTTGTGATTAATTTTTAAATCCATTAATGAACATACTTGATGGTGAGATAGATTTACAATAAATTCCAAGCAAATTGAGGAATACCTCACTATATATGTTAAATATTGAGCCATTATCCATGAGGACCCTCTTGATTCCAAATTTATTTATTTTAACTTTGATGTACAAGGGAAGGTTTTTTATAAATAATTTCTCTGGGTGGTAAACCATGGCAATTAATTGAGGCAAGGTGTTCATTATGTTGAAATGTATCAAAAGAGAATTAAATTAAGCATGCTTATTGTTTTTTTGGAAAATTAGCATCATGCAAATCATATTGTAATATATATTTGAAAACATTTGATTGTTTAAGTAATAAGTAATTCCATAATTTATATCATGTCTTGCATATTTTTCAACTAATACACTAGATCATAGGGCTTGTTATTAGTAATCCTAGGAGTAGGAAGATTATAGGTATTTTGGTTTACTTGAATTTAAAAATCAAGAGGAGGAATGGTGAAATTTTGTTTCCTACCTCATTGGGTTGTCACACCATTAAATTTGTGATGAACTTTCGAACATTAAGTGGTAGTGGAATCACAAGCAAGGACATCAATGGTTAGTGTATCATTACATAAAATATGGAAAATAATCCTTTCATGTTTCAATCCCCAAGATAACATTATATGATAGATTCTTGGAAATTAACATGTAATCAATTATAAACATTTTCTTAACAACCATAAAATAAAATCCATGTAAAATAAAGCTACCATCCATGCCTTTTAAAAAATAAATATATCATATGAATCTAAGTTACCCATGATGTAACATAACCACCACAAGCCTAGATATAAACTATTAAATAAACATAAGCTGAAATTTCATATAATTATCATGGCTAAATCAAGTGAGATCATTGAAGCAAGTAACAAGCAATAGAGAGGGGTTTTTTTGAAACCTTAAATCAAAAATTATAAAAAATGGAGAAACCAAACCCTAGGCAACCACTAAATATATACATGCTTTCAAATTTCAAAGTGTAAACACCACTTTAAGAAAGTTGGATATAATCCAAAGTATAAATTGATGGAAATCAAACTATGGTTTTCTCAAAACTCATAAAGTAAAATGTAGATCCAAAAATCATGAAAATAACCACAAATCCCTAGGAGGAAGGTGCAACCATTCGTATAATTGATGGGTTCAAAAAAAAATTAGTTTTTAAGTTTTATCAATAAAATAAGACAAAATTAATGTGCTAGGAAGATATACCATTTTAAAATTTGAAATAGTGCTTCTAGATCTACCCTAGTGGCTAAAAATAGTAAAAATGCAAAAGGAAAATGTAAAATGACAATTGAACTTGAAATAGGCATAATATGTTGGAGCAACCACACCTTGATGAATTTTAGATTTTTTAATATGGATATGTGTTGTATAGGTATGTAGATGACTTTGTATAAAATTTAAGCCTTTGACCATGCAAGGATAGGACTGGTTCTTATGCCATTCATGCCCTAGTTAGGATCACTGATGACCTAATATGATCATTTTTTGTGTCTTAAAGTATTTATCGTGTCTTGTGCTTATTTTAAAATTTTGATTTTTCATGTGTTACTTTGTAAATAGATGTCATGCCTATTTATACCTATATTTTTATAATTTTACATCCATAATCTATCTAATTTGATATTTTTTTCAATCATGACTTAGATATTCCTAAAATGTCATAAAAATGGCATGGAATAAGTACTTGGGTTAGAAAACCAAAAAAGTGTTACAACTACGTATCTCACATTCTATAATTAGACCACACATATTTATTATGCATTGTTAATCAAGGAGTGAGAGAATAATGCTTTACCTTTTCTCCCTAACATTCAATATAATCTACGTTATATTTGCCTATGCCCTTTTTTTGATATAAAATTATTCTTTAGCATAAGCCCATAAACATAAATCTAGCAATATGAAGTGTGCTTAAACCTAAATTCCATGAAAATTTATCCTTGATCCTTCTTGTTGAAATTATTATAAGTTATTTTTATATACATTTCCATAGTTTTAATTAAGTACCTATTGGCACAAAAATTTTGACCAAAAAAGAAGTGTAAAAAGAAAAATGTATATCCAAACATCCTGAGAACACACAGGGTAGAGGGAATCATAAAATAGAAAATGATGGGATTGGCAAACTTTTATTCCCATATTATCTAAGGAAACAAAAATAGACAAAGATAATAAGGTTAGAGGATGCATCCAAACACAAAATAATAGGGACACCACACAACACCAAGAATAATAAAGTGAGAAAGAAGAACAATAAACAATGCTAATAAGAACCTAATTCTGAAAATTGATCCATATACACATATTAACACTAAAAATTAAAATGATAAGGATCATACAAAAATATTTGTCTATACCAACAATAAATATAACATATATACTTTGGCATACTTTTAATGAACATTTAGAGTGATAAGGTTATAACCCACTATTTCAAGATCCTATCTAACCATGCAATTGTTATCATAAAAGTAAAAAAGGTTCATTAAGTAAGATAACTAAATCAATATCTCATATAGAATTTAACAATATTTATATATAAGTACAACCATCACATGGAATCATAAAATCTTGTATTTCATCATTAACTATTGAATTCTTTATATATGTGGAACATGACTGACCCCACTAGTCTCTAGATTAATATCAAGATATAAAATATAAAATATCAATGTAATATTATAATTTATGTGAATGCAATCAAGCAATAAATATAACCATCTATCGTGGGAAGGTATAACAATGATTAAGGATTAAACATTATTTTATATACTTTAAGTATGGTTTTATAATCTCAAAGTCTCATACAAAATCAACTTACTGAAATAAAGAGGGAGAACATCATTAAAGTGATTTTCCTCTAACAACATAGTCTTAAGGTTCCCTATACACATACTAAAATTAGAGTGACCCTACCATTTAATTATGATTGTAGATACAAGAAGCCACTAAAGATAGAGAGAAACATGTGCTAAAATTTAGTATTATAATTAACCATATAGTCATACAACCATGTAGAACAAGATAAAACATAAAAAACATCATCACCATCTATGGGAAAATAAATGGAAATAAATCTGAACTAGATACATAAATGAACATAATAATGAAACAACAAAAATTATGATTTGGAAAAAGAATATTTGAGTTAAACCACATGACCACTGAGTCTCCACTAAAATAATGATTGATTTCTCTATAATACATAGGTACACACATATTGTTTCTATGCTTTGTATAAGTTCATTAATGCACAACTAGTTCAAGGCTCAATCAAACATCAAATCAAAATAGGTATTAGTACACATAAAATCCCAAGTTTTGCTCAATAAGTTTAGGTTTTCCATTCATTTAAAATTAAACCCATTTTTCTAAGATTATTTTATAAATGAGGTTTCATCAACCCTTCTCAATTAATAAATGGGTATAAAGGCTAAAGGGTTATCTATGTATCATGGGTTTTCAAATAACCCATTGTACTTTCTCAAACAACATATAGAAACAAAAATTTTGTATAAGCCTTCTTATTGTAATGTTTTTTGCACTTTTATTGCATATGGGTCATCTCCTTGAAATGAATACTTATTGACACTTGTTTGTCTCTCTCTACTTATTTGTGTGATCTTTTGGTCTTGTTTTATTTATTTTTTCATTTTGTCATCTTTGTTTTGGGATCATGAGCTTATTTTCACTCACCTATGTTTGTTTGTGTATGTTCCTTATTTTGGGATAGGAAGGGCAATCCATAAATCCTACCTTGGGTGGGAATGGTAGACTTTTTAATCTTATCCTCTTTACATTTTAGACCCTTATGCTTTTGGTTACATATTTTGATGTTTATATCTATTTGTTAATTCCTTTTTTATTTGTCACACTCTACACACCAATAGGTATTTAATTTAAAACATGATAATCTTGTATATGAAAATTATTTATCAACATTATGATCAATATAATTTGGATAATATCCAAGAATTTCCAATTAAAAAAACTACATTCAAGTTTCCAATCTATTACTAGTCATTCATTTTATAGTCTAGGCACTCTCTACATTAATTTATCTCTACTCAAGGACTTTCATCACATTACCAAAAGTGGGCTTGGTGAATGTGCATGTAGTTTCATCTCACGCTTGGGGAAGATAATTTTTAAGGCCTTACTCAATTTCTCCATTCACACTACACATGAAATACAAGGATTCTAATTTTGGCATGTGGGATAAGTAGTCACAATACCATTTTTATTTCCTAACCCACCTACCTCTTCCCTTATCTTTTTATAACATATTTTGGCAATTTAGGTCAAGAACATTGAAGAGAAAAATTAGATAATTTTGTCCATGAATTATGTAGATTGAAGGTATAGGTAGGCAAGGCATTTACTAATGAATCAACCCTAAAAATCTAGATTTTAAAAATGAGCATAGTACAATAATGGTGTAAGAGGACATGAACAATAGTCAAAAGAAGTTAGTATTCATCTTTCTTAGGGCATAGAAGTTTTAGGAATCTATATTGTCTTAATTTTTTCACATAATTCATTGCATACATGTACAACTCAGATATGCATTTAAAAAACTAAAAATCATCAAGGTGTGACTATTCCATCTATTTTACTTCTTATATTTTTCATCGCTTGTTTTCAGAATTATAAATTGGCATGTTTATTGTTTTTAGAAACTAAGGAAGATCTGAAATTATTATTTCACATTATTAAATGGTGCATATTTCTTTTGCAAAACATTTACCTTATTATTGATGGTAATTCACCTAAAATAAAAATAGGTTAAATCATATTGATTAGCCTATAATTATTACATTTTAAAAAGGGTCTTTTACCCTCTTTGTCCTGAGGATTTGATGTTTTCATTCATAACAAGTTATCGTTTTAGGGTTTTATTCCCCCATTCCACCCTTAAGGTTTTATTTCCTTTGTGTGTGGATTTTCTTGGCATTAATCATGGTGTGTGTGTGTGTGTGTGTGTGTGTGTGTGTGTGTGTGTGTGTATCTTTATATTGATACTAGTTTTTTATTGGAACTATAACCAATTTTGGGACACAAACCAGAGGCATAGTCCTCATGGATGATTAAAACAATAGCAATGGTTAACACTAAAACACTAAAAAATGACATTAAAGATCAACTTTTTAATGGATACAAAACCAATTCTAGGGCATAATAGGAGGCCCAGTCTCCCAAAAAAGATAAAATGTTAACTAGATTGGAAACACTAAAAATAGATAAACCTAAATAAATTAAGAGAGATACCAAGATAAAATCTTAGAAACCAACCAAAATTAAACATTAAACCAAATAAAAGGCCAAAACTAGAAACTAATCAGCACAATGTTAAAATAACAATGACCCCAAACTTACAATCAACCATTTGAAGCCAATAAATGACTACCCCTACTAGATAGTAGATATTCCATTATCTGTTAAGTACCACTATTAATGCATTTCATGACATCAAGTTATAGCCTATATTCTTCCATTTTTCTACCTCTTTTTCCTTTCTTTCTATAATTAGGATTCTTTAGATTGCTAGGCTACTAAGAAATAGACAAAACTACCCTACTACCCATCTCTTCATCTTCTTCCTCCTAATCTTCACCAACCACATTTGAGACTTTATTCTATTATGAATGTTCTAATAATTTTTCAACACCCTCTAGCTTAGATTTCTCCACAACTTCTTCCCCTTTTCACATAGGGAGAAGAAGGTTACCCTACCTCTATGATGATCTGAACTTCTATTGCCATCAAAACCTCACCCATCGAAAAGTTGTCCTAATTTTCTTGGAAGACTGTTGAAGATGGAACCTCAACAAAAGTAGATTTAGGTGGGAAATTCAATCTATGAACCAAAGTTTGATTTAAGTAGAAATTTTTTTTGACCCATTTATTCAAGAGCATTGAATGAGAACCTTTGAAACCTTTCTCAGGACAAGAAGCAATCTTATGATCAATTTGATTACACTTAAAACATTGAAATGGAATGCCATCACAATTAATAAACTAAATTCATACCCCAAAGGAGGATGAAATTTTAATAAAATTATATAAAGGTTTGGATAAATATAAAAACACACACATCTTGACAAAGTTCATATTAGCCTCAATAGATTCATCAATCTTGACAAAAACTCCCAACTTACTAATCAGTTGTTTGAGCAGATCAATATCATGCATGGTTAAGGGAAGATTATAAAGTATGAACCAAACTAGGGCTTACGAGATCACCAAATCACTTAGATCAAAAAAAGGAGCCCAAGGACACAAAAGCCATGGCCCATTCACCCAAACAAAATATTGATCATTTGAAGAAAGGAATGAAAGCAAAAAAAACCATTTGAAAACATCAAAAGAGAGAGGGTTTAATGTAGGCCAAGTGCTTTATGACCATTTTTAAAGGGTTTTCTAGGAGGGTCTCTTCCCAAAACACCTATCTATCAAATACTTTATCCCTCTTTCCATACCTAACACTGAGAGCATTGTATCTAAAATTTATAGAACATAAGGAGTGTCTAAAAAAATCAATGGGATATCACCTAAAAAATCTATTTCTAGGGTTCATTTTTAGGGAGGTTCTACCTTTTTTTTTTCCTTTTGGAACCTTCAACAACTTATTTATCCTTCTTAGGAATGTTTTCCAGTTGAATCTATCTTCTAGGAATCAAAATAGGATCTGTGCCAAGATATTTTCTAAGTAAAAGATCTTTTCAAAAATCACCACAAGTATGAAAAGGATTTGAGACATTAGGAAAGTTAGAAAACATTGATTTCTTAGAAAAAACCCTAGCCATTTCTTGTATTACTGCAAGTACCTACTTCATAGGAGATGGGATTCCATCTGACCAACCTTTTACCCCATATGACTGTTCCAACCCTAGAAACTCTTTGATAGGCAATCCATCTTGAATAAACTAAAATGTAAAGAACCCAACATAGTTAATGGATTTTGAAAACTTCCATCCCTTACATAAATTTAACCTTTATGTTGGCACTTGTACCCCCAGTCACACCCCAAAATTAGTTGTTTCTCCATATATTTTTCCTTTCTACCTCGTACTATACACAAAACCTTGTAATCCTATTCTCCTTTGCCCCTTCTCATTCTTCCCCACTGCTATTGCTACTTCCCCTTGTCTATCAAAGTCCTGTGATTACCTAGTACCTATCACCTACCCTCCACCCATGTTCTCTAATAATGGTCTATTGCCTATTTCCTCCATCACCATCTCATCTATTCAAGAGATCTCTTTCTTGGTGGAGACCATCTAATCATGGTATATATTAACAAATTTGATTTAAATGATTTATCTTTATTAATTGTTGAATTGTAAAAAATGAAAGTATCAAATATTGAAAAGGATTATGTCTTTTCTTTAATATTTACAACCATATTTTTATGCAAACCCTTAAAAAATTAAGGAAAAATACAAATGGTTGAATAAGTAAAAAATTTAAATATTTCTCTCATAGACACCCCTAGGGTTTTTAATTATGTTAGTATATATGTTATGTTTTGTGATAAGTGTTTGAGTCATACACCCATGAATTATAGTGTTCTTATTGATACTATTAATGGTAAGACTCAACCTTTAAATTATCCTATTGAGATAACAACCATTCCTACATGAGATAATAACTATGATGCATAATATAGATAACTTAAAAATACAAGTGTGTAATCTTTCACTTAATCAAGAGGCTTACAATGTAACAAATGTTTTTATGCCTTCATTCCCTATTGTAATAGGTGTTTTTGACATTCATATTCCTCATGGCTTATTGGTTCTAAAATTAAAATTATTTGATGAACATGAGGACCCTAAAGCACAACTTTATACCATCTTTATATCTATAGGAAACTATGAAGATTATGGTCTACTATTACTTAATTTGTTAACACCACATCACTTTTAAAGATTTATATTAGCTTGTTACTTTACCTATTTGGTCCTTACATTCATTTATATGCTTACAATAGGTCTTCTTAAATAGATACATTACTAACAATCATATTTTAAAAACATATGAGAGCATCCAACATCTTAAACAAGGTCAAAAGGATGATTTACATGGTTGCATATTTATGTTGTGTTTTCATATGTACTCATTTATTTATAACCTATGTCATCTTTAAAGGTAACTCATATTCACAAATAATCTTATAGAAACCTATAAAAAAATAATCTACTTGGCATATGTTTCAAAACATTCATTTATCTTGGTACTATGTCTACCAACCTTGTGAAAGAAGGATTAGTTTGGCCTAAGTTCCATACCTCACCTCTTATGGATTAAAACATTTATATTAACCATGTGCCTAATATGAATATATCTACTAATAGGTTTAATAAAAAAGTAACACATGCAATAAGGCCTATATCAAGTCAACACACGAATTTTTTCAATAATCAATATGACACACTAAGAGTTTATTGAAAAATAATTTGATCAAACTACCTCATATTCATGAATTAAATCCAAGATATATGTCAAAATATTATAATGAAAAAGTATTATATTCTTATCATATTCTTATAGGCCATTTAACAAATTGATGCTTTGCTTCAAGGGAAAAAATTCAAGAGCTTATTGATTAAGAAAATATTGTGTTAGACTACCAAACTTCCCTAAGATGTTTATTTTTATAAAGAAAATCAACCTCTTAAGGTTTTTTCACAATAAAAAACAAATTAATAACAATGAAGAATACTATTACACTCAATATTATAAAGGCAAAAATTATGATATAATACATGATCGAATACATATGTGGTGTATCCTTATCACCCCAATATATGGGTTAATATTCACATAGCATGGGCTACAATGTATACATCTTTTGGTATTTCCCTTTCTATGTTACCTTCACTTTTTTTACTATACATGTTATTTATTTCATATTATGTCCCTTTCTTATTTTTATTTCAAGGCATTTTTATCATCTTCTAATTATGATTTTTATTTCATATTTAGAGTTTCAATATATATGATATATCTAGATTGTGACCCTTACTTAGTTGGAAGTCATAGAAAACATTTCTCTTTCTCTCCATCATGACTATATCATTTGATTATTTATGTTCCTATTCACTATGTTATTACCAACACACACTATTCCTTTTAAAATAAATGGAGACCCCATTTTTAAATTGAGATACAAACTCATTTCAAGATTTATCTTTGTCTTAATTTTATCCAAGTTATGAACTAAACTAGAGAATAAAAGAGACATTAAAAATTCCATTTAGTTAATTTTATGAGGCTTTTTTGGTGCACTCAATACTTAGTCATAATTAACTTTAAGCCTAAATGATCACATACTAAGTCTTTACGTACCCTATAAAACCCTTTGAAATACTTATTGGTTGATTCAAAACATTTATCTTGAGTCTAGAGTTCCCACCCTTATATTCCATTACTACACATAAGCTTTCATGAATAAAAAAACTTGATCACACTTGATATTCATAATATATGTCTTAATTCATCCATGGGGTCATTTTATACTTCAAAGTTTATTCCCATTTTATAACTTGATGACTCTATTATGAGGCCACAATGTCTTGGTCTATGATATCATTTTTTCAGTGATCATATATACAACCCGTGCTTTATTTAAAATTTATGATCATAGGTTGGTTTCCTTATTTTTTCAAAGAATGCATGCATGAAAATATCAAAAAATATATAATGGATCTACAGACTTCATTCTGACCACTTTGGAACTTTTTGAACTTCATAACTTCGTGACTCCATGAGGGTGTAACCGTCAAATAGAAGCCATGTGCATCATTTTGTGCCACTTATATTTTCACATGATAATATTATATTATTAAACTTATTAATAATTTTCACTTTTTTGTCTCTTTTTCATAGGTAAAAGGCATGACATTATGTGATTTTACATTGGATTTTAAAACTTAACTAATACATACAACCCAACAAGGACACAATACTATACAAAATAGACTCCATGATTTTTTAACTATGTGGTTGTTAAATAAATGCCACATGTTTTCTTTAGATGTGATTATATATTTATTTATCCATGCATTTAATTCAAATGTGACTTATATTTAATGTTTACATGCAAGACAAATTTCAAAGGAAATTAAAATGAAACTAATAAACCAACACATCCAGAAACTTCTCAATTCATCACTTGCAGTTTGTGATCTTTTTGAGCTTGTGACTACAAAGCAATCAGTGACTACCATGTGTTCCCAATCTTGGATAATTATGATTAAATCCAAGTGTATCTATCAATAATAATTTAACATGTTTGTGTAATGCAAGATATTATTGAATACTTGAAGGCACTCCTTAGATCTGTTAATGGGATCCAATCAAATGTGGGTATGCATCTTGATTTTATTAGACATAGTAAAGTGAAATATGGAAAATTTATATCTCAATGAACATAAATTTTAATTGATAATCCAAATCATCCATAGGAAATAAAATCTATATAACAATGAATTTGCACTCCATGTGCTCAATGACCATGAGGCCATGATATTTTGATACATCGATAATTGATATTCTCCATTAAATATTAAAGCCATGGGATTCACCAAAAATAAAAATCATAATGGGAAATATAAAAATTAATTAATAAAGGATTTCCTTTGCTATCAATTCACAAATCTTGAAGGTGATATGATGTGATAAAGGTGCATTTTAGAGATTTAAATTACAAAAGGGATGCATGCAAAATTAATACATATAATATTATTATGAATGACTACCATTTTAAACCATTTTTCATAAATCCTATAGAATTTTAAATTTTAAATGATATTAAGTGGATTCAAGTTGTACACTGCGATCACTAGACTCCTTATAGAAAACACCAAACTATCGTTAAGAACATAATATGGTGAATTCTTCTTCCTCTGGCTCTCCTCAAGACTTTAAAGACACCACCTTCATGCCCTATATTATTTAATATGTTAATTATTACTCCCATTTTAGATGATAGATGAAGCTCACTTGATAAATGATGATTATGACACTTGTAGGATGAGATAGAGTATCAAGATTATTGAGTTGTGATGTAGAAGGTTAATCTACACTAGGCCATTATGAAACCTAATATATTTAATTGCATAATATTTTCATTGAGTATGTTCTCAAATATTATGTGAGATTTTCTCTAAAATAAATGAATTTTAATAACTTATATTATTAAGGTTACCTTTCAAAAGTAAAAACTACCCAAGACTAGTTTTTTTCTATAATTAGTATGTTTCCCTAGAATGGATTGAGAAAAATGATCTCATGAAAGTATTGAATGAGTTCACAAAGGACACAAACTTTTGGGTTAACAAGGGTGATATTAAAACTTATACTATCAAAACATTCCGAAAACAAGTTATATCAAGTTCATTTCTAATAAAAATATTATGTATGGGCTTTAACATAAATCACATGAATAAATTATGGGTTTCATTACTGACCATGATCATAAATGAGAGAAATAAGACTAACCTAGGGGAAATTATGTCATATAATTAATTATGAAATAAGCCTAACCTAGGGGAAATTATCTCATATAATTTGAAATAATAACTCTAAAGAATAAAGGAAGGACGTAACATCTATATGATATCCTATCTTATTGATGTGTATTATTCCACTATGAAATTTCACCATGTATAATTCTAAACATGGTTTAATTCTTCCATTTCACCCATTCATGTCCAATATAATAAGTTGTATGTGTCTATATACTCCTATGGATCTATCCATTAATGAACATCCCATGGCCAAGATGTCAAAGGAGATGAGAGAATGTATCAAGGAGATTAGATCATATTGGTACTACCATTTAATCATGGTGATTTGAATTGAAGGAATTTTGATCACATTCCTCAAGATCCTATACTATGTCCTAGACAAGGTAGCTACATAGGAGATTTCCTAATAATTTGTCACCAAAGTTGGAGGTATCTATAAGAATAGAAATTAGAAATCATGAACACCCATGTATTTGAATATAGAGACATAATTTTATAAAATATGGCCCTTTATTCAATATTTTTTAGTACACAGGGGATCATTCAAGTTTAATGATCACCCACTTAAACATGAGAACTTTATTGTAAATGTGGCCAAGAATTTGTATTTGTTATGTGGGATGGCTAGTGTGGTGTTTCACTATTAGATGACCTCTATTATATCAACCCAATAGATATTTTAAGATATAAACCAAAGTTACAAGCTATAATATTATCCACTCCATCCCAAGGACCACAACCTTAAATATCACAAGGGATTTAGGAGAGACTTGATGCTCAATCTCCATTTGAAAAGGAGGAATCACAAGGAACTAATCCGCATATCAATAATAAACTACTACAGGGGTCTCTACCATATTTAATTGTAACAACATATTCAATTCCCACATCTACTCAAGTAATGATGCCTTCTCTTACTTCCTATACTTTTATTAAATTTGTTAGTTCAGTGACTATGGCCCCTATTTTTTACTACATTGGGTATAACTTCACTTTTCCCCCCTATTTCTAGTGGATTAAGTCAAATTAGACCCCTTGTTTCTAATAATATATCCTTGCCACCTAGAACCACACAATTTTATAGTCATCAATCTAAAGTCTCCCAATATAGTCTTATCACTCAAACTATGGGGTTGTTACTAATATAATTAAATAAAAACCTAAGGTCAATATATTTTCCACTTTAATTTAGTTAGTGTCTAATGTTTCCATTAGTATCCTAATGACATATTCATTTTTTATTACCACTATGTCCACTCCCCCTCCATTGGTTTCTATAACCTTTGTTATTTAAACTATTGGTCAAACCTATTAAGAGGCTAGATAGTGACATCAAAAATCCCAAAGAGTCATATAACTACTCATCATGTTCCTATAGTGTCACTTGGATTAAATGCTTTTGTAACTACCTCTCTTAATCTTATAATTCTTATTGTTGTCCCCATAAAGATAAGTCATATTAGACCTATTATTGGTCCATCTCACAAATTTTTGAGGTCCTTGTAAACACTCCCACATCATCCTTCACTCTCACACCCATTAATTTAATTTCACATATTCCCATTTCCTCTACCACTTAATCATCATTGATCATAAGTTCTTTTGAGATAACTCCAATTAAAACCATAGACCAAGCTTTGTTTGTATCACTTGTAGCACCCAAAAATACTAATTAGGATAAAGGATAAGATTCTCAAGATGATTGGATTTAAACATGCAACTTTTAAAATCTTATATGCTATAAATGATCTTCCAAGACCAACTTAAACTTGAATTGAATCTTGTAAAGGCCATAGGAAAATTAAAGAAAATAACAACAATAAAATTCACTCAAGATGGGGACCCTATTTTCTATGAAAAAGAGGGAAAAATATCTCCTTGACCAAAAAGAGGATGAGACAAATTAAAAATGTAGCCTGAACCTTGGAATAATCTAGTAGTGGAGATGAATTTACAAAATAATCTAAGTCAGTGGTAAAATAAACTAATAATATTACATGAAAATTAACCTAATAAATGAAAAAAATGTTCAAGGATTAGAAGATGAATTTCGGGTCAAGTTCCCATAAAACACAATCAAGAAATTTGATAATGCATTAGATTCACTCTTCACTTCATTTATAAAATTTCATTAGTTAAAAGTTAAAATTGACCTTTTATTGTACATTATCCAAAACAACCTAACAAATATCACTAGAATGGATAAGAAGTTATATGTAGTTCCTCATGTAGTGAAAAGAGGTATCCTTCCAAATTTCATGATTATAATAATGTTTGACATAAATTTATGTTATTTTTTTTATTTTTCACACCAATACATCACTATAAGAGGCCTAATCTAATTTGAAGGCTGAAATGTCTCCATTGAATGGAATTAGGGAGGATATTATTAATTTAGTTACAGAAGTCACTATACCATAAATATTCATGGAGGAAAATAATTTGATAATTTACATAGAGTTAAAACTTATCCTCAACAAGTTCATGAGTGCATTTAAGAGGAAAGTGTCTAGAGAAAACAAGGGTGGTAGTTATCAAGACATTTATTTTGTAACACGTGTAGTAGAGAGGATAGATAAGACTAAGTCACTTAGATTTTATATTTATACCACATTGCATCACCATGAATTTTTAGTGACTAAATCTAAACTCTTGTTTAAAAATCCAATTATGTGTGTCTCCAGAATAGATGAATATTTTTAGCTATGTGCACAGGTTTAAAGGGGAAATAAATGACCAATTGATGACTAGTTTGAATCAATATGTCTAGATGGACTTGGATAGTCAATTTTTTATTTTTAGATCTCTATTTTTTTAAATATGAAAAACTATGTTTAGATTCTTTAGTCTTAGCTTTAATATTAGAATAGATTTTTTAGATTTTAACAAGTGTGATCTCATGCATGCTTTTTGGATGTGATGGTGACACATATTGTTATAAATACATTCATTATAATATTTTTTCTAATGAAGAATATTATATGAAAATTTTCATGATTATCTTGATGTATGTTTTGTGATTATGTTCATGTTATCTTCTTTCTCAAATTTTAATTAATATTGTGTATGTTCTATCTTAGAGTGATCAATTGATTAATATTTTTTTCTTTATGGTGAAATGGTTAGATTGAGTGATTAACTAATTTAACCATTTTTTTTTGCTTAACTTTGTCTTTGTTTGATTAATATGGATGAATATTCCTTTTTACAACTCATTGTGGTTAATTCACCTTAACAAGTGATGTTATGGGAATTTATTCACAATCAATTACTCCTTAGACTAATTGTTGTGTTTATCTAAGTTTGAGTGAATACTAAATTTAGAAAAAAAATGGCTAATTCATAATAAATCTCATGTAAGTTTTATTTTGCTAAAAATATCTCAATATCGATTCTTTCAACTTATTTTATGTTCTGCACTTTCCTTTATTTTGATGTTTTTTAATCAAATTCAAACCATGTAAAATAACATCATTATGAATATTCACCTTTAGGATATATTATACTTTCTCTTAGGTGAATCCATTTTGATCATAATAAATACTTTTGGGGTAGGTAATATCCACATTACTTAACCATGTTATTCCACCCCTTTATTTTTTATAAAACTACATACTTACAACTCATGCTCTAGGTCATATTTTTTTCCTAATAAGACAGGGTGAAAACCCATCACCTGTTAGATAATTTTCATAAACTTGCATCAATAGGTATCTAGCTCTAGAAGGAGGGAAACCAACATTTTTATTAATAGATGCACATGCTTACCATTTTTTGAATGGTACTTTATGCATTACTCTCTTTTATTGTATGCTTAAAATAAACACCAATTGAAAGTTGACACTATAAGGAATCATCAAAACACCAATTTACACAATAAAAAAAGTTTTATTAAACTAGTCTAGATTTCCCACCATGTCCCACTAGATCCACAACTAATTCTAGCATGTTATTACTCCATCCTTTATAATTACACATAAGACCTAAGTCTAATAAATAGAGGCCAAGAATATTTAGGACTCAACCCATTTCACTAATCATTCCAAATTTCCCTCCATTTTTACTTATGGTTTCTTGGTCGTGTATAATCACAATTAATGTTTAAGGACATTTCTTTGAGTTACCATGGAATCCTAAAGGGTGTCTTCCACATTACATACTTGATGGTGGGTAAATATCTAAGGAACATATCACATCTTTCAATACTTCCCTAGGATTGTTAAATATGGAGCATGAATACATTACATGTATGTTTTTACCATTTACACTTTAAGATACTGCATATGATTGGTTTCTTAATTTTCTTTAAAAATCTATTAATAGATGGAATTAATTTTAGACCACATTTTTAGCCCAGTTTGGTCAAGTGTTGATCCTAAAGTCCTATACTAATAGTTTTCTAGTGTCAAAATAGAACCCAATGAGAAAATTTAAACCTTCAATATAAGATTCCAAAATATGCACAGTCAAGTCACTTTCTTATATTAGCTTAACATGGTGATGGATCTTAAAATAGATAAAAATGTGTTAGACCCAATGATAGCTATGTTCATTAGACGTATAATGAACATAAATGATTTACCATAATCTTACATAGAGACCATAAAATTTTAAAAATAATTGAACCATCATGGATACATCCTTAACACCATTCCTAACATATATAAAAATGTCTCGATGTTTAATGTCATTCCCACTATCAATCAAAATGTCCATGTGCCAATCACAAATGTATTATCTCTAAGGTAATATTCTCTGAACAATTAATGAAGTTTCATGGGTAATCATCCCATTCAGATCAAAACATAAAATAAAAATAAAACCTTGGTCCTAGATATTAATAATGCACATACATTAACACAAAATTTGACAAACAATGAGATTGACGTAATACAATACATGGTCCAAAAACTAAGTAGTTATTTTCTCAACCTGGAAAAAAAGTTGGAAATACTTCTTGAGAAGAACACAATCTAAAATTACACATATTAAAGGTATAATTTCCCACCAAACTATCCTAACAATCTTGAGCCATCCCAAACAGGTTATTGAGGATCAATAGATGTGAATTAGCTTTCCCTAACTAGTGTAGGTTTCACGGGATTACTCACCATGGAGAACTAGATTATGTCAAGTTTTGTAAAAAATTGATATCTTAAAATAATAAATGGAAGGATATGAAGCCGTCTCAATCCACCATATCATAACCATCATGTCTATTACTCGCAGCACATCTAGTACATCTAATAGGCTATATTTTGTAAAAATTTAATATCCTTATCTAAGTGGACAATGAACCAAAGGAGAACATATAAGACATGTATATTTTTTTATAAGTACCAAAGAAATAAATATGCATTGAGAAGTATAATTCAGCAACAACAACCTTTTACCACTTCCATGCCTCCCAATAACAGTGTTATACCTCTTGATCCCAAAGAAAAAAATGATCCTCCTTCACCAAAAGAAAGTGACCAAAATATTCTAGCTAGTTCACACACAACCCTTATAAAAAGTATCTATAACATATTGTAATATATCACTCTACATGTTCTAACACAAATCATAGAACTTGGGTTCTTCTTCTAAAATCATTGATTGAGAGAAGTACTTCAATAAAATAGAAAAACACATGCAAATGCAGTGATTCACAAGAAAAAAACTAAATTTCACCTTCTTATATTGATAAATATGATTTTTCAAAAAAAAAACATAATTATTTTTTGGATTATGTCACCTCAAATAATATCATATCTATGGGAATTTGGGAAAAACTAGATCTAACACCAATTAAGCATGAACAAATACATTTCTAGTTAGATAAATATGAATTTAGGGTGATTAGTGATATTTTAAATGTTCACACGTAGTTGGGTTATAAAACTAGAGTTGATAAAATCATAAATATTCAATTTTTGATCATCCCCAAGGCATATGGCATATTACACATATGAGACTAGTCTAAGACACTAAATGGTTACATGGCACTAAATTTTTCCACATGTGTTGCCTCAGAGAGGTGTAGAAAATTAAATCAAAGTAGAAATGGAACCTTAGATGAAATTTAGGATCATTAAATACAATGTTAAAAATGAAAATGTAAACATGGTTTCCACTAACATAGGTATTTACACATTCACAATTGAGCCTCCCACTAAAATCAAAGAGAGTCTGAACATTAATCAACCTAAATTTTCAAATCTTTACTTAGATGGAACTTAATCAAAAAAAGGATTTGGAATAGGTATTTTTTTATTAGGTCCCTATGGAGAATAATACCTTAATAATTATCATTTATAATTCCCTTTTACTAACAATCTTATTGAATAAGAAGATATGATTTTGGATCTACAGTTGATACAAAATATGGATCTAATATACTAGTTATGCTTGCAAGATGTTTCCAATATTCCAAATTTATTTAATTCATGATTGTAAGATACTTCATGTTAAATTATTAATTGAAATAATTTTTACTGGTAAAATCAATATAAAGATTATCCTAACATCATTAAAATTATGAATTCATCAACTTTTGGATCTATCAATTTTTTATAGATGACAAAATTGTCAATTTGCAAAGGTGGCACTTATGTAACTACAATGATGGTTGTGTAACTATATTTATTTACAAGTGATAATTGTAAGACCACCATAATGGTTTAAAAAAAACTAGAAAATTATGTAACCACCTATTTGCATTTTATGGTGTTTTCATCACCATAAAAAAATATGGGAATAGGAATGGTTGCAAACATTTCCACTTCCTTATGATAGTTTCTTTGAGATATTTGGAGGGCTATAAGGTGAGATGGAATGATTAAAATCTATTTTGAAGGTATAGGTCATAAAAAACATGATCCAAAAAAATAATGCAAAATCTTGAAGTGGAATTCATATTGTAGTTTTTTAAGTTTGAGTCTTTATTCTTTTTATTTCTTTATTCTAAGTTGTATATGGTTATTTCAACTATGTTCCTAGTTATGTCAAGTTCTTAGGAAGTGAAAATATATCTCGTATACAAGATTTTGATAGGTTTTTAGTGAAAAATAAAACCATGAAGGCCAATTTTTAAAGTAACTTGTACATTTCATGAATTACATAGTGGAAATGGAGTACAATTTCCTCACCCACTAGATTTTTTCTTACACTAAATTTTTTAGCTCAATTATTATGTTTTTACTACGTCTCATCTGAAGGTTTTGAGTGTGGAAGGATTAAAAATCATATTTTATTTAATCTTAAATTAGATTTAATCTTAAATTTATGTTATATATCAACCAATCTATCCCAGAATTACTAGTTATTAATCTAGCATTGTTGTAAATATGATTGTAGATGAAAATTACACTAAATAACTTCAAATCTGACAACACATACTTGTTGGTATTAATTAAAGTATAAATATAATAAAATAAAATATTAAACATTAAAAAATGTTTCTCAATTGTAATAATTCACCACACTTCCTTGTGGATAATTCTTTATTAATAAATAAAGTTAAAAAAACCTATTAAAAGATAACTTGCATGATAAGTTATGTCTGATTTAATCATAAAGTAAAAAATAAATTAATACATTTACCTAAAAACTAAATAATATAAAAATATAATCAAATACAACTTAAAATAGATTTCATCAAAAAAAACTGACTTATTGACAAGACAAGGTCAACATGTAAGAAGCCTTGCTCAACAAGAAAACAACTCATGCAACCTAATCAAGCTAGGCACCCCAAATCCATAGAAAATAAGAATTGACTTAAAATTAAATTAATTTAAGTTAAATAACTCTAAAATTTTATCACTACCTCTTAGGGATGAATGAATAAATATTTGAACTCAATTAAATACACATCCAGTGAACTGCATTCTAACTAGCACTTCTAGCTATTTTTTAGGAGGTTCATATAAAGTATCTAAAATTATCCAAACATATAATATAAGATATAAAAAATTAAATAAACTTCATAAACTAATAAAATTCCAAATAGACTCAATCTAATATCAACTATAAAGTGCCCATATTGGCATCATACTTAACATTCCCCCCTTTGATGTAAAGAGGAGAGATGTCTATCATCTCCTTAAGTCTTCCATGAATCTATTTTGGCAATTCCTTAGTGAGAATATCAAAAACATTAATCTTAAAATCTCAAATAATCAATGAAAAAAAAAAATCATTTACCAATTCTCTGACAAAGTGATGTTTGATTTTAATAGGCTTGGTTCTTGTATGGAAAATTGGATTCTTGGACAATTGTATTGCCACATTGTTATCACAAAAAAAAAAATTTAGCTCAATTTGAGCCTCTTTAAAATTATAAAATATTCTTATCATCCATATTTCTTGTGTGAATATAATTTAAGGGTTGGATATTCATCTTTAATATAGGATAATGCAATGTAGCATCTTTATTTGAAGACCATGAAACTAACTCACTTCCTAGTGTAAGCAATAACTTGAAGTTGACTTACTATCATCAAGATATCCTCCTCAATATTAATTAGTATATCAAATCAGACATAATTAAATTTTTGGTTTGAAATTAATACCATGACTATAATTACCTCTTACATAAATCTATAAATTTTCTTCACTGCTTACAAATTTTTGAGTGATGGTTTACCCATAAATCTAGAAACTAATGAAACCCCATAATTTATATTGGATCTTATCTTAGTGAAATACATGAAACCTTCCACCATGTTTATAAATTTTTTTCATCAACTTAAGGACTTCCATCCTCTCTCATTGTCTTTTCTCCACTTGTAATTGGAGTGTTTGTCGGTTTTGAATTTTGAAGGTTATATTTTTGTAGCATGTCTTGGGCATACTTGGTTTGACAAATGAATACTTCATCTTTATTTTGATATACTTACATTCTAATAAATTAATTCAGAAGTCCAAGATTATTCATATAAAATTCTAATTTCAAATCTTCCTTGAAGTTATTCAACATCTCCATAGAACTACCTATAAATATCAAGTCATCTATATAGAGACATATATAACACATTATAACTACATGCTTATATGTAAAGAGTTGGATCATTTTAAATTTTTAAAAAGTATTGATCCAATAACCAGCCATCAATTCTTGAGTACCAATCTCTTCGATCTTTCTTCATCCCATAAATATCATTTTTCAACTTATATACCCAAAACTCTTTACCCTTTACCTTAAAACCTTGTGGCTACCCCACATATATTTCTTCTTCAATCACTCCATTTGTAAATGCACTTTTTACATTCATTTAATGGATTTTCAATAATTTAAGATAAACTACAATAATTATTAGTCTTATAGTATCTTTACATGCCACATGTTCATGGGTTTCCTCATATTCAACTCTATATGTTTGTGCAAATCCTTTTACAACTAGTCTAGATTTTAGCTTGTCAATAGTACCATTACTCTTGAATTTGGTTGTGCATACCCACTTTGTTATAATGGAATATTTATTTAATTTAAGATACACAATATTATTTATATCATTCCTCTCAATTTAATCCATCTCTAATTTTATAATATCAATCCATTCTTTCTTTTGACTAGCTTATGCATAGCTTATAGGTTCACTAGTCACATATGACAATGCAAACATAGTATTTTCATCATAAGAATCATGAAAAAAATTAACTGCATGATGTTTAATATTTTTTATCCTTATCTCATAATTTGTATATAAATTTTTTTTTTTGGATGTGGTTTCAACAAATAGTTTTTCTTGTTGGGAGTTGATGAAGATTGATGACTAGTCACTTTTCAAGAGCTAATATTGTTTCTTGTTGATCTAGAAACAAGTCTATGACTTCGTAATCCATTTTTAATAGGTTTTATCCATTCACTTATGACATTATATATATATATACACACACGCACACACACACACACACACACACACACACACACACATGATCATATTTAAAATACATCTTATTTTTAAAAAACTACAATCCATAGAAATAATTTTGGATTTATTAATAAGATTATAGAACTTGTATGTTTTGCTTTCAACACTATATCCTTTGATATTTTTATCAATACTCTTAGAATATAGATATGGATTAAAATAAAAATCATTTATTTCACCCCCACATTTGTTATGATTTTAATGCTACCCTTTCCTTCAACTTAAATGCACTTTCCATCTCCCAATTATATTTGGATTTTATAGGAGCTATTATGCATCAAATTTTCACCCTTTAAAAGGTAGTTCAAGCCTTCCAAATTCAATTTAACAATAAAAAACCTTAATTTTTTGGGTAACCTATTGTAAAGGTTAATCTTTAGGTTAAAGGGATAGCTCCCCTTGATGAATCACTTAGGCTCAAACATTATTCTAACACTTGCTAGAAAAATGGAGAGAAACCTACTCTAATGGAGGTGATGCACCAAATATGAAATGATCACTACAAACCAAATATAATTTCACTTCAAATAACATCCTAACATGCACATGACACTAATCTAAATCTACCTCTCTACATCAATATTTCTCATGGAGGTTTGTGAAGCAAGCCTGAGCTAGGAGAACTAGTCAAGAGGTCATGACATGACACTATTGAAAAGAAAACTCATTAAAACCATACACACTCCATTTTAATACTTAAATAGACCTTCAAAAATACTTTAAAACTGAATATTAATGATAAACAAGGATAACATGTCAAGAAATTAAATCTATCACTTAGCAAGATCAGCTTGTCTAACATGCACATTGAAATATTCCATAGAGAAGGTAAAAATAGGTTATTATTCATTAACTAAATACTATAAATGGGTAGGGATTATCCATACCCAGGTGGAGGATACAAACTTAGCTAATTAAGGCTTAATATATATAAAAATTGAGAGAATGAGAGAAGGGCATGTGTGTGTGTGTGTGTGTGTGTGTGTGTGTGAGAGAGAGAGAGAGAGAGAGAGAGAGAGTTTATAAGTGTCTCATGAGTTAAAAATAAGAGAAGAGGTATGAAACTATCTCAATAGGTCATAAATGTCATGTGTATCTCCTCTAAATATGCTCCATTTCTCCAAGTGGCATAGGAGTTAGAATACTTTCTTGACACCATGAATAGATCTCTAAAACTACCTTTTCCTTGGCTTGTGGGATGACAAGTGGCCCTATTGAAGGTCAGTTCGTGTTGAGTTAAAAAATTTATTAGCTCTTGACACCTCTCAATTGATCTCTTCATGTTCTCTGTGACACCTCATTTCCTTCTCTTACTAGGTGTCTAGAAGACTCTTCATCTCCTTAAGCCAATCTTGCATTCAAGTGTCAAAAATTGAGTTTCTATTCTTTATCTCATCATATCTTCACATATGACCTATTCACATCATACCAAGCCTAAAAAAAATCATTTTGAGGTCTTTTACTATCCCTAAGAACTCATTTTACACCAGAATCTCCAAATTGGCTTCATTCCTTATAACCCTAAAATCATGCAAACATCATTGTCTAGAGATTTGTACCAATGGTAATAAGAATATGAATTCATATTCTAGGACTATTATGACCTTACATATCTATGAAAAATTTTAATATCAAAAAATGAGTGGAGGTATCCTTTTTTGTTGTTTTTCACTCCTCACTAGCTCTCAATTAGGTATCCCTACCTAGAGACTAAAATTTGGCTCCTCAATCTTCCCACACATGTTAAACTCAAATAAATGTGTTAATTATTTATATGACATCCTAAGGGTCCTCCATGTCAATTTTTATATTCTAACACCTTGTATGGACCTACCAAGTAGCCTAAAACATCCCTTTTTGTCTTATTTTATATAGTTTTTTACCTTTGAGTAAAAAATCATAGCATAGAGTGTTTCTCAGTATATTTGTGATCATGTTTTAGGTCATTTCATAGGTTACTTAACTCATTTAGATGCATATAAATCCACTTCTATCTCATTGGGTTAGAACTAGTCTATTTGGGCAACCTATGAGTACTTCAAGGTCTTAACGATGGTTTATATAGTAAAGTGCACCAACTCAAGAAATAATAACCAAATATGGAATATTATGAACCTATCTAACACCTCCAAACTCATTTTTCCACCATACACCTTTTCATGTGATATATGAACAAGTTTAGGAGACCCTTAGCTAGTAGGTTGTGTGTTTAAGAGGTATAAAGAGAGACGTGGCTTGTATGTGGTGATTTGAGTTTTAATTTAGGTTTCCAATGACCTCCATAGTTCCATGACATCAAACTTTACTCTATCCCATTATTATTTTTTTACATCTCTTCTTCAAACTCTTTGATCACACCACGAGTTGATACCTAGGATTCTTATGCCATCTTGTAAAAAATACCCTAGCTAACTGTATTTACCTATTTTATCCCACTATCAAGGATATATCTCTTAATTAAATGTTTGTATATAGTTCCATAATCCTCTCAAGGTCTCTAAACTTCTCAATTATACTCTAAATTTCCACCTCTCAATTGGCA
The DNA here is from genome assembly GCA_037957365.1 of Torreya grandis. NCBI lineage: Eukaryota > Viridiplantae > Streptophyta > Pinopsida > Cupressales > Taxaceae > Torreya > Torreya grandis. Next base: position 675,667 of record JARHVA010003377.1, on the reverse strand, counting down.
GCCCATATAGGTCAGTGCATTCAATTAGGAATGTTAAGCCTGAACAGGTTTTGTCATGATTTCCATTCTTTGTTGCTTGAGTATGAAGCTCTAATGGAATATTTTCTTACCATATCAATAATATTAAAATATATTACTCTCACACCCCACATATACCTTTACCACTTTCAAGCAAGTAACCTCCTCTTATCAAAGTATGTAGACCTATGGGTATGGTCTTGAATTATGTATGCAGGTCTAGAACTCTACTTTGACATCCCTTTTGAAACTCCATTTGATATCATAACTTCAAATAGTCTCATTTAATTTAGAACTAATTTTTTTTCATCCTAATTCTTTTATTTTATTCTACCTTCCTTTTTTAGGCTTGAAACTAGCCTGCCCCTTTTTAACCACCTATAGGTGTGTATTAGCTCTCTCAGCTGCATTTGTAGATCTTAGGATGTAATATTTATGTTAGGATGTGGATCTAAAAGCTTCACTAATGCAAATGGAGGAGGTTTCTGAGTTGCAAAGTAACCGATGTCAGTTAGGCCAACTGACGTCGGTCATATTCAGTGTGCAAAGAAATTGACATCGGTCAGATAGGAGCCAACGTTGACAAACTGTGTGTGGGTGTGTTTGCATGCATTTCTATAACTGGTCTAATTTTAGATGAACAGTTAGTTTTCATGTAAAAGACTAATTTTAGTCTTGAGTCTGCATTTCTAATTATTGTAATTGGAAAGTCTAATTATTGTTTGTATGGGATCTATTTAAGAGACCCATGGGGCTATATTGTAAAGTTGTAGAATCAGAAGGACTTGCAAAGGCAAGGATAAGGATTCTTCCAAGGTGTGTAAGATCTAGAGGGTTTTCAAGTGTGCAAGACTAGGTTGATCTTCAAGTTGTGTAAGATCAGGAAGAAGATCTACATGGTAAGTAAGATCAGTTGATCTGCAGGTGTGTGTGTGAGCAAGGTCAAAGGAGATCTATGGGGTAGCAAGGTCAAAGGAGATCTGCAACACAACAAGGAGAAAGATTAGGGAGATCTACTTGGAGTACTTTGAGTACTTGGTACTGGAAGTAGGCAACAATGATTGAGTTGATTGTCACTTACTAGTTGGTGTACTAGCAGTATTGTTACTGACTGATTGAAACAACAACTCTATGTTTGAGTTGATTGGTTTGTAATTGAGAGAGAGAACTCTTGAGGGAGAATTATTGGTATGCCCTAGAGGTGTGGGAAGAGTGTGATTTATTCATTGTATTTCCTTCTGGAAGAGTGTTAATACAAGATTTATTGTCTCTCATATTTTGTGTTGTTTCTGAATTCTAGTTACATATTACTTTTGGTTTAATTCCGTGTTTAGTTGCTTATACAAAGGTAATCAAGTATACTCTTGAGGAGTATGGAGCCTAAAAAATGGTATCAGATCTAGGATCACCAAGTGATACCACTGACAATTGGTATCAGAGCTTGGTTAGGTACACTAACAGGTGGTCAAAGCGTGTTAAGTGTTTGTTGATTACAGGTCACTCTCAGGGGTTTTTGATTGAGTGGGAGTAAAGCAATGGTAGAAGAAAGTAAACTAAGAATGGAGGAATTCAATGGCAAGAATTATCAATTATGGTATTATGGAAAGAAAGAGCAGGTAAAGAAATATTATTGGTTGGTAGAAGATCAGCATGAAGGAAATGAAGAAGCAGATGTTGCAGGTATTGTTACACAGGATGCTCTTGTATGTTCCTTGGATAGAGTAGAATCTTGGGTTTTAGATTTTGTTGCCTCTTTCCATGCAACCCCAAATAGAGTATTTTTCCATGATTATGTCCATGGAGACTTTGGAAAGATTTATTTAGGGGTTGGTGAGCCTTGTCAAATTGTTGGCAAAGAGGAAGTGCAGCTGAAATTGCAGATGGGCAATACATGGGTGTTGAAGGATGTCATGCATGTCCCAATCCTGAAGAGGAGTCTAATTTATACAGAAAAGTTGGGTGATGAGGGTTGCACAGTTACTCTCATAGTAGAATCTTGGAAAGTTTCCAAGGGTGCACTTGAATTAGCATGTGGTAAGAAAGTAGGTACTCTTTATCTATCTATTTATATTACTAATTCTCCTTCTGGTTTATCTACTTTAGATGTAGATGTGAATATGTGGCTCTGTAGGCTTGGTCACATGAATAAGAAGGGGATGCATGTTCTTAATAGGAAGTCTGATGTCTTTGACAAACTTAAGAACTAGAAAGCCTTGGTTTTCAAGGAGAAGATGATGGACAAAGATCAGCTCAAGGGGCTAAATAATTTTGAGCAGGGCAGTTTGGACAAGGTTATGATCCAAAGTGAGCTCATGGGTAAAAGTCATCACTCACAAGAAAACATAGTTATCGATGTCAGTTAGGTGAAAACCAACATTAAATAGGTAGGTACCGACATTGGTCATGTGCAGACCAGAGTTGGTGGTGTCAGGCAGGTGGAGACCGACGTCAGTCAGGGAACTGATGTCGGTGACCAAGTGGACACCGACATCAGTTAGGGAACCAACGTCAGCAACCAGGTGGACACTGACATCAGTCAGAGAATTGGCATTGATGATTAAGTGGAATCGACATCGGTCGGGTGCAGACCAGGGTCGACCAGAGAATAGATTTTGGGCAGACAACAAGCTGTCAAGGAGTCTCAAATGCCCATATGGAGGACTGAAAGGGTAAGTAAGCCTCAAATTCATTATTCCCCTTATTTATACTACTTGAACTTGTTGCTCACTGATGGTCAAGAACTAGGAAGTTTTTAAGAGGCAATGCAGGTAGAATCCAGGAAACAGTGGGAGCATGGCATGAATGAGGAGATTGATTCCTTGGGAAAGAACCAAATGGGAGATTTGGTAGAGTTTCTAGCCGAGATGAAAGCACTGAAAGACAAATGGATTCCTAGGTTAAAGAAATGAGAAAATGGACACGTGAGATAGAAGGCTAGGGTATATGGTCTTGAGCAAGCTCCAGGACAGTGGTACAGGTTTGACAGGGGTATGACAAAGCATGGCTTTAGTCAATGTCAATGTAACCATTGTGTTTATTTTACTAGGTTGGATAATGGTCGTGACATTATCCTATTACTATATGTGGATGATATTCTTGTTTTAGGTTCATACATGCAGGGATTTGCTGAGCTAAGGGTAAAATTAGTTTAGAGGTGTGCCAAGAAGGATTTAGGAGGAGCGAAAATCCTTGGCATGAGTATTTCTAGAGACAGGGAAAGTCATAGGTTGATTTTTTCTCTAGATGGTTGTGTGAATAAGGTAGTGGAGAGGTTCAATATGCAGGATGCAGAACAAGTTAGCACACCTATGGATGGATAGTTCACAGAATAGTGTCCCAAATCACATGATGAGGTTGAGTACATGTGTACTAGATCTGATATTACCCAAGTAGTGGGAGTTTTTAGCAAGTTGGTGGCCAATCCAAGAAAGAAGCACTGGAAAGCAATTCAATGGATTCTCAGGTATATGAGAGGGACCAGCAGTAGGGATTCATGCTATGCAGGGTCAGGCACTTCTCTACATGGGTATGTAGATTTAGATATTGCAGGTTACTTGGATGACAGGAGAAGCACCACAGGATTTGTGGTGGTTGGTCTTCAAGACTAAACTTGAAGAGGGATACAAGCTAGGAAACAAAATTAGATGATGTACAGGTATAGGTACAGGTGTAGCTATTTATCTCCAAGTGGGAGATTGTTAGGTTGTGGAGCTAAAAGCTTCACTGATGCAAATGGAGGAGGTTGCTAAGTTGCATATCAACTGACGTCAGTCATATTTAGTGTGCAGAGCAACTGGCATCAGTTAGGTGTCGATTGACATCAGTCAGACAGGAACCGATGTCGGCGACCTGTGTGTGTGTGTGTGTTTGCATGCGCTTCCAAAACTGGTCTAATTTTAGATAGACAGTTAGTTTGCATGTAAAAGACTAATTTTAGTCTTGAGTCTACGTTTCTAATTATTTTAATTAGAAAGTCTAATTATTGTTTGTATGGGATCTATTTAAGAGACCCATGGGGCTGTATTGTAAAGTTGTAGAATTAGAAGGACTTGCAAAGGCAAGGACAAGGGTTCTTCCAAGGTGTGTAAGATCTAGAGGGTTTGAAAGTGTGTAAGACTAGGTTGATCTGCATGTTGTGCAAGATCAGGAAGAAGATCTACATGGTAAGTAAGATCAGTTGATCTGCAAGTGTGTGTGTGAGCAAGGTCAAAGGAGATCTGTGGGGTAGTAAGGTCAAAGGAGATATGCAACACAACAAGGAGCAAGATCAGGGAGATCTACTTGGAGTACTTTGAGTACTTGGTATTGGAAGTAGGCAACAATGGTTGAGTTGATTGTCACTTACTGGTTGGTGTACTGGCAGTATTGTTACTGACTAGTTGAAACAACAACTCTGTGTTTGAGTTGATTGGTTTGGAATTGAGAGAGAGAACTCTTGAGGGAGAATTGATGGTATGCCCTAGAGGTGTGGGAAGAGTGTGATTTCTTCATTGTATTTCCTTTTGGAAGACTGTTAATACAAGATTGTATTGTCTCTCATATTATGTGCTATTTTTGAATTCTAGTTACATATTACTTCTGGTTTAATTCCGTGTTTAGTTGCTTATACAAAGGTAATCAAGTATACTCTTAAGGAGTATGGATCCTAAAAATTTAAGTATTTAAAAGTATAAATGACTTATTTTTATATTTATAAGGACATAATAGTCATTTTAAACTCGTCCACCCTTTGTTTACATACACTTCTCATCCTATGTTTATTTAAACCATAGTTGTAGGTGACCATTTTAAGGGTTTGGCTGTGTTTGAGGATTTCCTGATCTTCAAAGACAATCCTCAAACCTTTCAATGACTCTACATCATTGTTTTTTATAACTTATGACTTTTTCAATGCCTTGAAAATCTTATATTTCACCAACACCATTATTCAAGGCAATCTTCTCAATAGGTGGTTGTAGGTGACTATTTGAAAAGTTTGAGCACGTAGTTTTTAGTTTTGCCTTTATCAATTCCACTATGAGTCCTATAATATCCAAACATTTTTTAGGGATAATTTTAAATTTATTCAAGGTTCACTTGGTATTTTTCATATCTCTTCACATACCACTACTTGTTTCTTTCAAACTCAAGCATGTGTAGAGGTATTAGGTCTACCGACTTCCTATATGTTTTTACCCCTTTCACCTTAATCTCTTATGGCTAGTCACTAATAAATATGTCATAATTATTTTTTGCCTCTTTTATCATATATATTTAGTTATATTCCTACCTAGCCTTTTTTGTTTGAAAGATTATGTCCAAAACGAGGACCTATAGGTTTAGGGCATGTAGGTCTCATTTGATTGTATAGACTCATACAACAACCTATTGAATACCTTTTTTAGAATCTGAACTAAACTCATGTCAAATATCACTCCACTTTCTCAATGATCTTGTAAACTCTCTTGACTGAGTATCATATCATCTTGAACTTGATTATCTAGTCTGTATGGACTATATACATAGTCAACTTGTGTGGTGAGAATTTGAGTCTCCCACAAGGTTCATGTCCCTTTGATGGTAAAGTGGAATATTTTTAAAGATAAAATATTTTTCTAGTGGTGTATATCACCCTTCACACTTCCCAAACATAATTTTCATAGAATTGAGACTTTGAAGATGTTCACCTACAAGTCTACAGACTTGTAGGTGACTAGAACACACTTCAATGTTGTTTAAGAGTATGGTTTGACTATTTATTTCAATACTTGGATTAAATTCTCCTCAAATATATCAAACTTTAGTTTGTTATTATCATTCAGATCAAACATGGCACTTATACTTGTGGAAGACCATTGATACTATACCATGCTTTTCAAAGATCATGGCATGATGCCTCTTAGAGGACTATTTGTAAATAGACATTTCTCAAGAGATATACATGAGTCATGAGTGGATGAGGGAAATTTTCATTAATTTTGAAACACCTGGAAACCTCTTAGAGTGAAAATAACTCAAAGAAACAAAAACATGCAGCAAAAGTACATGAAACACCTTGAACATTGAGACACTCTTGCTCTTATTGAAGACACTTCATGGAGATTATTTATTTAATTATACCATCATGAAAATGAGATCTTGGACCTATGAAAACATCCCTTAATACCATTTCTCTCCAATGAATTCTAAAGTGGATAAACATATGCAAAAATAGACCCTACCTGGATAAACAAGTCATAGTGACTTACTGTCACTATTAACAATTATTTATATAGGATAGGCCATCAATATAAACAATAATTCCACTAATTTAAATATTAATAGGACCACTAATAATTTATAATGTTTTAGCTCCTAACTCTCTATCTCCTAGACATACCATCCACTTTAATTTTTTCTTTCTAAGCTTATGGAGGCAATAATGGGGGAGAGAGAATGCATGAAGTGTCAGTTTGACTTGAAAATTGATGCAAATCCTAATAATTATATGATGGTTCCTAAGGGAACTCTAAAACTATTCTTAATTGATAAGTGATCTTGTAAGGTCATACAAGTGCCCAAAAGTTCTTGTAAAGTGTCATTTTGTTTAGTTTAGGCATTGAACCTAAAAGTTTATTAGTACCTAACCATTCCTAACATTAGGTACATTTAGTAACCTTATTGAAATGTTTGAATTTGAATAACATGTAAAAAACCTCCACATGGGCAAAAGGTGTCCAAATAATCATTTTAGCACAATAGAATATAATAAAAGGTTAATGCATGATATTATGACCTTAATGACATCTAAATAACATTTTATAATTAACTCTAAACCATATCAAACCTTTGAACATATTTTACAACATCAAGACCTCATAAATGACTCATAGGATTAGACAAGTACACATGAGACCAAAACATGGACCAAGGTAAGAAGTGACTACTATGACCATATGAAGACCATCTAGGACCATTTAAGACCATGACAAGACCATAAACAAGTTTTGATAATCTAATGAAAAGTTAAAATTTATAGGGGTTGACCCATTTTGACTTGAAATCAAAATTTGGTCAATAATTTGGTAATTTATAGGGGTAGCATGCTTTCAATACTAAATGGACCAGTAGCCTTGTCCTTTCATTGGGTAGTGGAGTTGTGTGTACTCATTTTTAGACCTAACCATACCTTGACCATGACAAGACAATCTAACTTGACCTTTAAACACACACATAAATAAGGACAATAAGACATAATTAAAATAATAAGACACACGTGTGTTATCAATCACTTAGGGAGCACAACAACAACATAAGTAAACTAACTATATACAACTAACATGAAAACAACTTCTTCCTCATAGATCAAAGGGGAAGTTATCATTATCTCTTTCTCCATAAAATTAAGGATAACATGAAACAAGTTACCTCTTGAGCCTTTCTCTTTATGTCTTCATCTTCTTCTTGAATGTTTCTCTTCTTGGCATGCTCTCAAATGAAGTAATGGAAGTTACAAACCAATCACATATGAAGGTGAATTCATCTTGTGTTTTAAAACTTTCTCATGATGTCTCTTGATGTTTGTGCCTATCTCAAACATAACCACTTCTTAATCCATAGGATCAACTTCAAACATGGTTCCTTTAATATTTTTACCTTGTCCTTCAAGAAGGAAAATATATTATAGAACATCCTTAATCTAACCAATAGGAACTATAGGCCCTTGAAGAGCCTTAAACTCATTACAAATCTCCTTGAACTTATGTCATAATTCCTCTTGGTTTATGAAGGTAGCATCAGCCTTGTCTTCTATTTGTTTTTCAAATTTAATCTCTTGATCATATTCAAGAGTTTCATATTCATCATAGATTACTCGACCATGGACATGAGACTCTTGGTGATGTTCCTAAAGACATGTTTACTCAATAAAAATATTATACTCCTCATTAATAATCTGATTTTGCTCTTCTAGAGGTGCTAACTTCTCAAGACTTATTTTAGTATTTTTTTAGTTTATTTTTATTAATAAAAATGACTTATTAAAAATGTAAATGATAAAGGGTTTTGAAAGAGGAATACCTATGATGGTGATGTGCATCGTTGATCCATTGAGGTGAGAGTTCCTTTTTGGCTAGGAAGGACTACCTTCACAACAAAGATAACTTGGACAAGATTGATTAATAATAGAGATGTGTGTAACTACCTAATATAAGATAAATTCTAGGAAGTGGTACACTTCCTTTGAAGGATTTCAATCCACTATTTATATCAAACTGTTAAATTAAATATAGATCATGCTAAACATATTTGATGAGATAAATGCATACAAATTATTTAAGATAGATGCATGAGATAAACAATATAAACATATATAGATCATCAAGATAAACATATATAAATATTTTGATTAAGATTAATTCAAGTTTTTAAAATAGGTTCAGATTGTAGACATAAATGAAAACATAGGTATCATTATTGATTGTCTCAGAATAAGTGTCAATCAGATGAACAATATCAATCAAGAAAGAATCATGGTCGATCCTTACAGTGGGTAGTGAGAGACTCAAAAGGCTCTGAAGGAGGGGTTTTACATATCTTAAAAGACTCTTATAATGCTCATTGATTTATGTTAATAGACTTAAAATAACAAATAGAACAAAAAGGAAAAGAATAGTAATTTAAAACTAATTAAATATACAACAAACTTACCTCGACAAAAGCTTCCTAGGATGTAGATAAATAGCTCATTGAAAGAGATATAGTTGGATTTGAACAGAGTGTGGATAGATAGGAATTGAGATAGAATTCTTCCATAGTGATCCAAGTGAATTTTTTTAGCATTCTAGTGTGCAAAAATTAGGATCTATAACCTGAGGGTGGCCTGGATATAAATTAATGTCGACTTAATAGGATCAGTGATGATCATGGGAAACGTTATCAATTTTATCTAAGTTTGAATTGTTGATTTTAACAACTCAAGATCTCAAATAAAATTAGAGGTATAATTGGTTTTAATGGGGTATAAATATGGTAAGGTTTTTAAGGAGGTTAAAATAACTTACCCACATTAGGCTTAGAGAAATTTAACTATGATTTTGGGATAGTAAACTAGTTACTTGGGTAAAATAATACTTAGAGTATTTACATAATGTTAAATGGTAAATATTAAAACTAAATTAATTGGCATAAGAAAGGTAGGGAAGGGCTAAGACACATTTATTCATAATAAAGTGGTGTAAATTTATAGTGTCTATATTTTCCCCCTTTTTTTGAGCAGTTTGTGATAACTGGATGTGAAACAAAAAATAGGATAGGTCCAATGCCCCAAGTTATAGTGAGGAGGTATTCCCCCTCAAACTAGGAGCTAGTGAAGGATAATAAGATAAAAACATGTTTGAAAATGAATTGGTAATGGATAGGGTACATATAAAATGAGTGTTGAAGATGCAAAGATAGGCAAGGTGTGTAATACTACACTAATATGATATAGGATATCCTAAACAGGAATGCCCCAAGGCAAACAAGTAAGGGATTGTCATAACTAGGAATGTGTAGTATCTATTGAAGGTAGTCAAGAGGGCAAAGGCTAGGATGGGCTGACCAAAGCATCCAGTGTGCTTGGTATGTGTGCACTACCCAGGGACATATTGCTCTTAAGATGGGGTATATTTTTAGGATCCATAGGAGATAGACACTAAAATGAATGTAGACCTCTCAAAGGCTATGAGGACATCATGGGGCCTATGTCCACAAGCCAAAAATGTTGGGTAAAAAAAATATAAGACATTTGTGATAAAAGATTACTTAAGTGGCCTTAGAATAAAGGTATATAGATGTAAGAGATTTAAAAGTAGTGTTAAGGATCCTAAATGAACCAAATCACCTTCAATCTAACAGATCGATGCTGATTAGGGAGGAATAAATGTTGATTAGTAAATAATCACTATCTATCTAAAAGGGCTAAAAATAGGTCATCAAATGAATTTGATGCTTATTTTATAAATGAAATCAAACAATTTGAGCCAAAGCTAAGAAATTTAACACATGTTAATGAATTGAGTGAGATATACATAACGGGGGTGAGCAGGAGTGGAAGATGATGATGGTCTCATGATGAGGTAAGGGTAACTTTTTTTTGGTGTTTTTTTTTTTTTAAATTATTTTTTGAATTTTGAGCTAGCGTAAGATAGGGTTTAGTATAGTTAGGTTTTTGCAAGGATCAACACTGAACCTAAGAGGATTGATGTTGAATCCTTAAGGATCTTCCACTAATTGGTGAGGGATTTATGTTGATAGAATGGTTGTCAATGATCCATATTCAATCATAATTGATCCACTAAGGGTTGATGTTGTTTCCTTAGGTTTAAAAAAACTTGAAGAATAGGATTTTTTTGTAACAAAACTAAATTAACCTAGAGGGAACATGAGATCATAGACACGTGCATTGTTGATGATGTGAGACTGAGTGTCACCTTTAATGGAGTTCTTGTGAGAGTATATGGGATATTTATATGGGGAGTATCTTGATGTGATCAATTTTGGAGGACTACACCACTATTATTAGGTAAATTGGGATCAAAGTCTACTAATTTCATTATTGGAGTGATGGGATCCAGATGCAGGGACCTTTTGCTTGTTGATAGGGGAGATGATAGTGACCCTAAAGGAAATCTACATGATACTTTGTCTACCTATTTAGGGAATAAATATCATCCCTATGGATGATAGATGATGGGTAATAATGTTGACATGGTTATATGGGGATGATTTTTTAGATATTTTCTTTATAAGAGGAGGCTTTAGTTTTGAGGCTTTGTATGATCATGATTAGGATGGGAGATGGGTGATGATCATGATGATGTTGGCCATATATTACTATACATTATTAGATTTAGGAGGAAGGAGGATCACATGGATCATGACAAGGGTGTTGGCATATATATGGGAGCACTAGATAGTTTTTTTGTGGGATCCTACCCTATTGGCACATATATACAGAGAGTTGTGGGGGTGGTAGACATAGAAACAATATGGACTTGATTTTACATATGTGATCCAATGTTAGACCTATGAGCATATCTAAGTAGTATAGCCACCAGGGCTACCATAGATGGGCTAGCACAGGTTTGTTTTTAGTGTTGTATTTCTTAGGTGGAGAGATGACTTTTCCCATCCACATGGAGATAGGGAGTGCATGATTTATAGTTATATATATATATATATATATATATATATATATATATATATATATATATATATATATATATATATATATATATATATATATATATATATATATATATATATATACAAGAGGGCATGGAGGAGGATGAGGTTATATAGAGACCTTACATTAGATTTATAGCATGGCTAGGGATGGAAATGAAGCTATCAGTGAAGTAACAAGCTATATGGGTTAAGGGGAGATACCCAAAGCATGTAGAAATATTTTATTTTGGGAACACATGGTGATATTTTACGTTGTGGTAAGATATACCTGAGGCACCTCAAGTTTATAAGAGATATGTCTCATAGGTGGAGCTCCTAGAGAAATAGGTTATAGGGCTAGAGTAACTAGAAGATGAGGAGCTATAGGGAGAGGGGGTAGATGATGATGGGGTGAAGGAGGATTATTTTGTGTGGTGGCTGGAGTAGCATAGAGTGGGAGAGGAAAGGGTGGTGTGTCATAAGCAAGAGGTAGAAGATGTGGATATGGAGGATGTATAGGGTGTAAGGGAGATGGGGAGAGGGATATACAAGCTATCATGATAGAGAAGGATGTAGCTCAGTCATAGTACTTTAGAGTGGTGTTTGAGTGTGAATAGATATAGGCATATCTAATAGAGTTACAGGGTTGCTATGAGGCATTCTAGTAGATCTATGATGAGGCATGTTGAGTGTAGGACAGATATTGTGAGCAGTAAAAGAGGATTTGTGATTGAGGGGCATCCCATGAGGAACCTAAAATTATTTCAATTTTGTCCTTAGATAGTCTAATTAGTGTCTTGTAGGTGCTATGGGTTAGTAGTAGTCCATTTGAGAAGTTTAGTTGGTCTAAAGGTGCATAAAATTTGAATTGGGTTTCCCACCAAAATGCATTGTTTGAATAATTAAATCTTTCAAGCCTTCTTGAGGGACTTTTGAACAAATTATGAAATTGGAAAATGTATCAAGTTTATCAAGGGGTTAAGATAGTATTAAAGCTATACTAGATGGTTAATAGTCTATAGTTGTGATTCTACATGTCATGTATATGAAAATCAAGAACTATGTTATGCATAAAATAGACCTCCATGTAGTCTAAGGCATCAAGATTCAGTTATGCATGTTTTTAGGTGTCTAGAAGTAATTTTTTTTTTGGATATATCATATTCCTTTGATGTAGATAAATTAATGAGATGACATCTTGTAAGAAAGGGGGAGTTTGAATGATTGATAACCCCTATTTTGAGTAATACATAAAGCATGCCCTATTAGAGGTCAATGACTGTTGTTGCTATTGGTATGTGTTTTACTAATGAAATAATGAGAATAATATTGGTTTTAAAATGTGATTAAAGAGTTATTATATATTTTGTATGTGTAAAACGATTTGAGTAATACAAGATAGGAAAACCCTGATATTGAAGAACTTATACAGTCCCTCTTCAGAATGAATTTCTAAGCCTACAAGAATTTATCAACTTTGGTTTAGTATTGCTAAAAGTTGAGGAATAATATTTGAATATATAATTATTAATAAATGGTATATAGACTCATATTATTAATATTTTTGAAGATATACCCCTATTGGAAATAAGGTGGTTGTTTGTAACAGAATATGACTTGTTGATTAATGTATGGTGTTTGAATGAGTATTTACTATTTAAATTGTGAATGTATACTCCACAATTAAGAAATGGAATTATAAATTGATTAATAATGTTCTTGAGATTGTGTTAATAATATTGAAGGTGGTGAGTGCCAAGAACAACAAAGTGTCTTTGGAGTTGTGGATAGTTAAGTTAAACACCCATGTTTCCTATAATAGTGATTATATTTTGCAACTATGAATGTGTTTTATGAAGACATGAACTTGAAATAGATAATATAGTGATCTAGGATCATATAGGTAAGTTAATTGAATATGGTTAAAGCTTCATAGTTTCTTTTGTTGCATCATTCATCTTCCAGGTTTTGTAGACACCTAAATCTAGCCACTGATAACCTCCAATTAGGCTTTTGGCCAATTTCTACCCAAAATACACAATTTGGCCTATAAATACTAAAATGTATTAAATGATGGAAACTGACATATTCAAGTGCCAATTTTGGCCAGGGTATCCTTAAATGGGGTAATGTAATTTATGGGCCAGCTAACTTTGATCAGATCATTCTAAGCCAAAATGCCAATTTTGCACTTAGGTGCTCTAGATTGCTCTTTCCTATCAAATCTCTTACACAAGATGTGTGCATTTGTTATTTGTTTTTGGTAACATCCTAAATGGGAATATGGATCCAATGCATCTAACATTGCCTTCCAATTCTAATCTAGTCAAATTTTGGACCAATAACAAGGCATTTTGATCAATTTGGGTAATTTGTGTACAAAGTGATTAAGCATGCTTAAGAGATAATTAATTTAAATCAAGGCCTAATTAATAATTCCATGGAAACTTGTTGAATACTTGTTTTTAGAAATGAATGTTGAATATCTGCATCATCAAGTGACCTCATTTCTTAGGAAGACATCCCTAGGCCATAAATGCCACAAATATTAGGATTCATGCCCTCCATACCTCATCAATGCATTTCATGATGCCCTCCATGCCTCTTAATTTCCCCTTCTTCCAATGTCATGATAAGGATAATTACAAACTTAATTCCAAAAATTTAATTAATCCTCAACCACACATCTCAATCTTAGGATGGATGGTTCAAGTTGATTCTAGACATTTGTAAAAATATATAAATAGGAGGCCTTAACACATAAATTATAAGACATAAGAATGAAAATTTATAATGCACAAATGGTTCCAAAAGCTTCAAGCAATTAGTGTTACCATGCCAAATTGATTCCAAGCCAAGCCACAAGCCAAAGGTGCCAAGGAGAGATGGAGGTAGCCAAGATTTCATTGCTAAGGAATTCATGAGCACAAAACCAAGCAAGCCACTACTACAACAAGAATTTTAGAGCAACCAAGGGAGCTAAAAGAAGGTTTCTTTTGCATTTTAGTTGTGTGTTTTTTTCATGTTTGTTAACTAAGCTCTCCCTAGTGTCTAGGCTTAGAGATGTTATGTTAGTTAGTGTGTTTCTTTTATTTTATTTTCATTTTGGAACTAACACCATACTAACCATCCTCTCTTGAGTCAAATTCCTAGATCATAGGTTCAATCTAACAAGATTACATACCTATAACTAAAGATTATTTACCCAGTTGACAGCATTTGATGTTGGAAAACATTATCAATGGGTTGATTAGTGGAAGATAAGGATTGTAAGGTTTGAATTAGGTCTATAAAGACCTCATAGAGAAATATTGGGTCTTTAAAATTAGTGAACAGTGATAAAATTAATTTTAATAACCCTTGGCTAGGATAGTGAACAAACAAGCCCGAAATATAAGGTTTTGAAGGTACTGGTAGTTTGAACCATCCATTTTAGTTGTAATTTTGTGAAAAATTTAAGTGTAAGGTGAGTGAAGATATTTTATGGTTTAAATTTTGTAAACATACATATAAGTATAGAAATTTGAGACTATATGTAAAAATTAAGCTAGGAGACCTAATTAAGAGAAATAGTGAGCAAATTAAGATAAGAAAAGGGACTTAAAGAGTGAGTTTGGGATTCTAACTTTGGGGATAGAAATAAACAATAAAGTGTATTAGAAACAAGTGTTATATCTCAACTAGGTAAAATTAAAGACTGTACAAGTTAAATAAATCCCATAAATAGGGATACAAGGATTGAGACAAGAGCAGGCAGAGTTGGGAAAAGATGTGAGTTGAGGTTTAGAAGGTGTTGACATGTGGTTAAGAGTTCAATGAGACCATAAATAACTTGTGGAACATATTATAAATCATCTAATAGTAAAGGAAACTTATAATTTTTATAATATTTTTTGTCTAATGAACCATTGACAAGGGAAGTAATTGAGAAACAAGGTTAAGAATGTTTTCTTGGTGCATGCTCTACATCGCTTTGGGTACTAGTATGTGTAGTCATGGGAGAAATTTTAGGGTATATTATAAGAGGGGGATAGGGTAGGAATATGGGGCCTCTAAAGAGTGTGAGCCTAGATAGGTATTAGGAGGTGGTAGTAGAGATATGGTATTATGAGAAGATTGTGATAGACCACTTACCAGAGATTCCTAGATATGCCAGCCACCTAGCCAAGTAGGGTCAGGCACCATGAGGGCAAAGATGACTAAAACTATCATGGGGAGCATGCCATAGAGGGATAAGAGGGATGGAAGAGGATATGGATGGGAGAGTGGGGAAGGTGGTATAAACATCTACCTGAGTAAGATATAGTTCATGCAGTAGTCATGTATATGACTACTATATGGATTCACTCATTTGTATATATTACACATCATGACACTCTTATGATTTACATTTGACTTGTGGATCTATATTCATGATTATATGTTTTATTCATATTGATTACATGAATTTACGTTACATGTTTATGGATTTAGACTATGTGGATTACATGTATATATCATTTGGATTTTAGGCACATCATGTAATTATATTGATTATGTAGTGTTTTTATGGATTATGATATTTTAGATTATGTGATGTATTTTTATCTTGATTATGGATTTGTATGTATGTACTTAAAATGGATTGATAGTGGATTATTGCATGTGATGATTTATGATTTATCATGGATTATTGACATATTATGCCATGGATTTTATTTTATATGGATGGTGTTATGTGGCTTTTATTTTTTGTTACATTTATTAGATTATATGGAAGGAATTTTATATAATGGTAGATTAAGGATCATTTAAATTTTTCATAAGTGTTTATATATATGATTAATGGATGCATGTATTATAATTGGCTAGGACCCCATGTAATGCTAGACCCCTTGTTGATTTTGCATATACACCCTTGTATTCAATGCTAATGAAAGTCCTCAACAATATTTTATCAAGAAAATTCATAAAACCTTGGCTTGAAATAAAAGGGGGGAATAAAATAAAAGGGGAAAAAACTTAATTCTCTAAAAATACACATATTTTTTTATGTTTCTAGACTTTTAACCTTAAGCTAATCCATGGATAAATGTAGACAAATCAATAGGGGAAGTATACAAATTAAAGATGATCAATGTGGGAAGCTTTCATGGGATATAATTTTAATTGTATATATTTTTTTGTGATTTTCTTTTAAAATGGGAAACTGATCATAGACACATGGCCATCCTTCTAAGGAGTGGTCTATTTATTTATATATATATCTTAGTAGTTGTATTTCAAGGGATAAGTCAACATTTTTGCCTTTTCTTGATTTTGATAACAGTTGTCCTTCAAGGGATTAGTCTATCCTTTAATTTTTTCCTAATTTTGATATCCTAAAACTTTTTTTGTTATGGATTAAATTCTAAGGTAGTAGATAATGATTTGGGACTCCACTCTATTTCAAAAAGATCCAATCTATGAGAAAATGCTATGAACAGATCTAGGGTGTTCATATTTAAGGATAAAATTGGTATACCACTAAAAATCCACATGATTCTCGATCATTATAAGGTATGTTAAAAAATAGGTGATATGATTTTTAAGAGAATTTATTATGATTGGAGTGTGTAATAAGATTATTAATAGTAGAAAGGATGCAAATTCAAAGCATTAAGAAGATTAGGTTCTATTTTTTAATCAAATAAGGCCAAATGATATTCCATGGATATGTATTTATGAGTGATAACATCTCATTTCCTACAGTGAGGTCTACAGGCCGATAGATGTTAGGAAGGGGAAAATCATCTTTAAGACAAGTAAGGTTGAGGTCATGAAAATATGTACAAAGGTGGATTCCCCTTGTGGGTTTTGTGATAGGTACTATGTTAGATACCCATTGAGGGTAATCAATATGCTAGATAAAGTTAATGGATAACAAGCACTGTAAATCTTCTTTGACAAGAAGTGCTACATGAGGATGCATCTTGCAAAGTTTTTATTCACTGGTATAGCATCAGGGATGGTAAAGATATAATGAATGACAATAGTGGGATAAATTATAGGAATATCAATCTAAGACCAAGCCAAATTTTGGCTATAATTAGCAAGGAATGCCAAAAAATCTTGGTGTTCTTGAAAATCTAAGGACTGAATCACTTTGATATTTTACCAGGCTTTAGGTGTCCCTATGTTAATATTAGTTGAGACATCATTTAAAAGACTAATAGATTAAGATGGTATATTGTTCTTTAGATATAAATATCCTACACCAAAATATGTTAAAATTGAGTCATCTTCTTGACTCCATTACATGAATCAAGGGAGAATCTTCATCTATTAGGTTAGGGAAGTCTAAAAGAAGGGATATCATTTTATCATTACATTTATAAATTAGTAATTCTAGGTAAATGGTTATAATAAAAAAAATTAGGTGGAATGGAGATGTTATCATTGGTCACCATAGGATAACTAATAGGGGATGAGGGAGTTTTATCGTCCACATCCGTAAGAACATGGGATACTAACGTGTGATTGTCATTAGTTTTAGGAGATTTATTGAAACTAAGGCCATGTTTCTCATACTATTTTTTAAGGTCATTTATTGTGACCTCATGGGGTCTTTGTTTGTAATGTCCTAAGCCAAAACCTTTCCAATCATAGTGTTGTAAGTAGGTTTGAACAAAGTATAGATTATCAAGAAAGGAGAAGTTAGATGTGGATGGTTGAGCATACATTTGGATTTCTTGATATAAAGGATATTGATCAATTCCTCCATAAATTAAGTGCATTTGGATATGGGGAGGTCCAAAGGGGATAATTTCTCCTATATTAGTTTGATAGGTAGGTTTTCAATCTAGTTATTTATATTTTTGAAGGGTGGATAAAGTGTTAAGCATTAACAACTAATATTCTACTATATAAGTTGTTAGAATGCTAAATCAAAAGAGTTTACATCAGGGATGTAGGATGAAGGTATATACGAGCTAAAAAATGTTTCCCTAAAATATAATGGAATTGAGTTATTTATAGGGATCAAGATATTGTTAAGTTGATAAGTCAAATTTCATGACTTGAACGGATGTGGATCGGCTGGGACACTATGGACTTTACTCTCATGTTTGAATTTAAGACATCAGTGCAAAGTGAAGGGGATAGAATGCATAGTGCATATCTAAGGATGTTTTAATAGGATATTATATTTAAAATCCATTTTTATTATGTAAAATAACTTAGGGAGGGTACATACACCTACTTGAATAGGAAGAACAATCATTCCTAATGTAGGGGCCACAATATCATTAATCACCCATAAGATGATTGAAGATTTAGCTACAACTATCTCAAGTAACTATAATTGCATAAAATCATGCGAAGAGTTAATATTTATTTTTGTTCCATTATCAATCATTACATGTATGATTTGGGTCTGATAAATTTGGGTAGTAATAAATAGGGGCAGGTCCTAGTCATCAGGCTATAATTGGGATATCTTAGAATCATGGAATGTTATGGATGATGACTTTTGTAATGATGCCATAAAAGTTTATAGAGGTTTGGGTTTATTTGATTATATCTTATTATCTTATAAGGCTTCTATCATAGTATCATGATGATGTAAAGAGTTTTGGACAAGTTTATATAAATACATCCTGATCAAAAGTTGATGGAGTTACTTTAGAATGGATGTCTATATCAACTTCGAAGCATTATTATTATGTGTTTTTCATAAAATATAAATTTTAGGTTTTGGGATGGGAATTATAGGACTATCTATGGTATAAGCAAAAACTTTTTCAATAGTCACCTTGGCTTTAGTGGGATTTTGGGTCTTATGAACCTAGATCTAGGATCATGTATCTATGTGTATTGAATCTATCTGAAACAATGGTGGATTTGTCATGTTTTTAGACTCATCCAAATTTAGAGGGTTTAGGAGGGGTTGATATTGACTTCTATCAAAGATTTTATCATCCTTTAAAACTTGTTCTAACCCTCTTGGTATTGTATTGGTTCTTGAGGTGGACATGACCTTAGTAGTTTGATTTTGGTGATAGTCATGATTGAATTGTTCCATTAAAAGATCATCTTCTTCTAATAAGTTTCAGAGCATGGATTTTAATGAATTATATCTTTCAATATCATGTCTTGATATTTGATTATATGTGCATTTCTTCTTTTCCTGATACCATGCCAATTTTTTTATATAGGGGTTAACAAGTTTTATGAGTGGTAGTGTGACAAGGGAAGTTTGAAGAAGTTGATCAAGAATATTAGAGTATCTTGGTTGGGTTTTTAAACCTTCTAAGGCATTGGTATGGAGGTTGCATTTTCTTTCAATGTTTGATCCTTCACAATAGTTATTCAAATATTTCCCATAAAAGGTACCTTTTGTTTGCGATAAGACTTTACACCTAGGCTCCATGGCTAGTAAGGATTTAAAAGATTATGATTTGGAAATATTATAGTGGGAAGATCCCTTTGTAATGGTAAATTCTCTTTAGAAGAGGATTCTACAATGGTGGTTTTTAGTCTCATCAAAGGATGAGGTCCCAATATGGATGCTCTAGTACAAATTGGTGGCAAAGGTGATTTCCCTTTTTTAATATAATCAAGGGTAGCAGGGATATCCTCTTTAGGGAGTTAAATCCTTATGGGAGGATGTTGTAAATATTTTCCTCATGAGGCCCTAAGGTTTTTATTTCCAATTATTGAAACATTCCCTCTGATTTCTCTCTTTATAAAATTTGTCTCTACCCAATCTATAAGGGAAGTTGGTCTTGGATTTGGTTGAGGTAACGTGACAATATTCTCAGGGGGAGTAAGATAGAGTGGATGGGTATGCTATATGAAGGTATTTTAGTGACTAAATAAGTGGTATTTGTATCTTCCATGATGTCTAAACAAGTATCCTCCCTGATAGATTTATCATCCCTTATTTTTAGTCGATTGTCTTAAACATGTTTAGATAATGGTTCCTTGAGAGGTTCCCAAACAATGAGATCCATAAATCCTAAGTAAGTCTTAGGGATAGCTCTACTTGATTTAGATGATTTGAAGGCATCTTCTGAAAGAAGATCTAGGATTTTAGTTATCATGGAATATGATTCATAAGTACTACCAGCCTCTTTAGGTAGAAGTTAATAATGGATTGTACTTATCACATGGGTTTCATGGTCTGAGGTACATCCTAAATTAGCCTATGTAGAATTAGATGTAGAGGCATGGTTAGGAAATTGTTTCTTAAATATGTTTATGAATTTATTAGAATGAGTGTTAGGGTTATCTAACTATAACTCTCCTAGAGCAATAAGGTTTTGAAAAAGACCTTTGAAGTAGATACACCTATTGACATCATGACCTAGTACATGATGGTAATTGCAAAAGTCATTTTCTTTGAACCGACTAGGCTTAGGGTGATATTTGTTAAGAGATATAACTAGATGAAGTTCAATGATAAAATTCTTTAAGAGCTTATCTAAGATAGAAGCATAAGATTTCCCTAAGGGTATGTACTACCATGGAAGAAACTAAATTAATTATTTTAGTGATTGTGTTCGGAAGGTAAAGGATTTGGATTGGCTTTTTGTCTATGGGGGCACTAATTTTAAGACCAAAGCATTAGTAGTGACTTTGGTTTTGGTATTGTTAGCTCCTTTGGATAGATCAGGTTTGAATTTCTTATTACATAACTCTACCTTCCCTTATTCTAAATCTCATATTTCTAACTTACAATCTATAGAAAAGGCCTTGTCAAAAGTATTGAAGGATTGAACCCATAATGTTGACAAGATATGTTTAGCACATGATATCATAAATAATTCAATTAATTCTAGTTGAGGGAGGGAGAAAGTAAGTTAGTTTATAAGGATCTTACATCTATTCATGAAATCAATGATAGATTCATCATAAAATTATCTAGTGGCATAGATGATGGTTATAGTCACTTTTCTTGCAATGTTAATGGAAAAGTGCTATAAAAATATTTGGGCTAGTTACCCAAAAGAGAATAGGGAATGTTGAGGGATAG
This sequence comes from Torreya grandis, assembly GCA_037957365.1. Lineage (NCBI taxonomy): Eukaryota > Viridiplantae > Streptophyta > Pinopsida > Cupressales > Taxaceae > Torreya > Torreya grandis. The sequence goes on along the minus strand of JARHVA010003377.1, from coordinate 654,489 downwards.
AATTATACCAATCTAAAGTTGGTCCATCTAGTAACACGGGAAACATTCTTAGGAGAAGATCATCATCATGGGATATAAGATAATAAGCATGTCTAAATACTCTAATATGTTGCTAAGGATATTACTTATTTGAAATTTCATGAATTTTAAAAGGTCCCATTGTGAGGGTTATGGTCTAATAAGTATAGTTGGATTAATGGGTTCAATGCATATTAGCTCATAAGTGAGCATTTTTTTTTACCTAGAGGCAAAGGATTCTAGATTTTCCATCCTATTCATAAGGATGTTCATAAGGTCAATTTGGGTATTATATTGAGGAATATCCCCAAGACATTATGTTGCAGATGTTGATAGGTATGAAATAGAGTGTAAAAGGTTTGTCACAAGGAATAACCAATCAAAGTGGTCATAAATAGTTGGGATGTTGGTATATATTATGGGGTTTGCATGGGTATGTAAGTGCACCCAAGGGCTTATGAGGGATCTATGTATTTGGTATTCAATGGGATATACTAATGAAGAGGTTAACTCAAGGGAGCTTGTTACAAAGGTTGAGTTTGGGGATTTGAGGCTATGCTAGTTTGGATGTGAGGGAGAGTTGCATGGATTTAAATAACTAAGTTCTGAGGTGCCATGGTAGGAGGTGGATTAAACATAAGTTAAGGTGTGGTAAAATTTTGGGCTTAGGTACTATTGGCCATGTTTGATCCACATACCAAATTGTGCCTACTTATAGACTTCTTTATTAAGTCATCAATTCAAATTATCTAGATAAAATCTAAATGGTGTGAGCAGAGTGAAGAGATTATGGAGTGCACAAAATAATAGAAAACCATATGGAATGCTTAGGACAAATTAGGGAGCATGCGAAACTCATTTACTCTGCTCACTCCATCCAAATTTTATCCACACATTTGGTACTAGTAGAAAGAAAAGCTCACATGATAAAGATCAAGTAGGTTATCCAACTTGTGCATCTAATATTTCCACTTAGGAAGCCTTTCAAGCTAATGGATCAAATGGGTTTGCTCCTTGTAGTATTAATAACATCTCCTAAAATTTTGATGCCTTCATGAGTTTTGTGCTTCAAGTTACAAGTATATAAAGTTGGCCAAATATGAAAGATGTATGCACAAGTGTTAACTTTATGCCCATACAAAAATCTATATGAGTTTAAATTTGATGGGTTATGGGATGATAAAAAATGTTCTCATGGGTGTCAAATGATGTTCATGTGAATGTCAATTTTAAGCTCTAAGAATTGTACATTGGGGTCTAAAAATCCTTGGTAGAGATTTAAGGGAAAACATGTGATAAACAAGTGTCAATTCCATGAGGGCTTAAATCAAGTCAAAAGGTGAGTAGACCTAGATGACTAATAAGAAGAAAATCTCAAGGTGATGGGTCTCAAAGATCTAATGGTGCATGATGGTTTAGGTGTCAAAGGAATGAGCCAGGATATTTATGCAAATAATGGTCAAGCAAGATGAACCCAACTTGATAGGCTATCAAGAGAATTTGAACTTGATCCTGACCTGAGGTGGCTAAAGAATCAAAAGGATAAGGGCTCAATACAGACTCAAATTGGACCAATTTTTGGATAGAGTGTTATATCTATATAATCTATAAGAAAACCAATATCCTTTGATTAGTTTTCCTATATAGATAATTTGGTCTAGGATCTAAGATAAAATTAAATACAAAATATCATTTCAAGCCATGCCTTTATAAGCCACCAATTTAGAGTAGACATGACATGTCCTTGGCATTCAAAGACCCAAAAATCTTGCCTTCATGATAAGATTTTGTGGGATATAAATGGACCATACCTTTGGGAATAAATAAGTAGTTGGAGAATTCACTTTCAACTTGCCACCTTTGGTAAACTCTTCTTCTAGTGTAGCTTAAAAAAATTATAATGACTCATAGGTTATCTGAGAAAATGATGAAGATCCCATTCATAATGACTTGATTGGACAAAAGCATGGTAAAACATTTTTGAAAGATTAAAAAACATTGGTTATCAAAAAAAATTAGATTTCTAACTTCCCCCCTTCTCTCTCTTTCTCTACTATAAATAGAGGCCCTAGGGCCAAGAACATATATATCTCACTTCTTTTGATATATCATTATATCTCCCTTTGTCTTTCTCTTGATTCCCTCCCTTGGTTAGACTAGACTCTACTAAGAAGGAATTTGTAACATCTTGAAGTAAATAAAAGGTTGTGTTTTGATTTCATTGGTCACGTATAGTCTGTACTTATCTTACCTAGCTACTAGTTCATCCACTCATATATGTTGTGTTCTGCATCTCTTGATCGAATCCCATATTGGGATACTATGACTAGTTAGTGTCTTATTTTGACCTCTCCTTTTATTTCTCTCATCCTAGATTATTTGGTAAGCTTATACATGGGTTTATAGTAGATATTTAGATTTTGAACTCAGCCTCTACTCAGTCAAGCAAGGAGGATCGACCTATAATTTTGGTGCATCCCCTATTGTCTTTCTTAGGAGACCTTATCCCCTTTTAACCCTTTTCTATTGAAGTGATAGGCTTAGTTTTAGTTTAGGTGAGCATCAAAGAGGAACTGGATTATTCTATAGGTTCAACCCTATCATGGGATACCCATAGCCCAAGGTTGTTCCTATTCGATAGATTGATTGGGGGAAGCCTTAAAACCACTTCTCTCAAGGGTATGAGTTAAAGCTATAACAATTTTTGGCATGCCCGGTGAGACTCAAGTCTAAAGTAGCAAAATAAATTTTCGGTGTTATCCTTCTACATATTATCCTTTAGATGGATTCAATAAATATAAATGGTGACTTCAAGCATATATCATCTAGTTTAAGTAGTCCAAGTGCATAACCCGCATTATCTAGTATGTATAATCAACCACATTTTTGTCAATATGTTTATTTTATGTCTTAGTATCCTTCTTATCAGATGGATAATATTCATATATTCTCCCTAAGTAGCCCTCAAAAATCCTACCAACCCTATCATGACCTTTGTTATCCTCTTACCCCTCATCAAGACCAAGCTTACCCTATCACATAAGCTCTAGATGGTTGACCTACAAGAAAGAAACTCTTGATGCATAAGCTCTTGATATAATTGTAGATGGATTTCACCTCCCTACTCCTCTCTTCTTATAGGCATAGGTAAGAGGTTATAATGGAGGTTCAATTAGGCTATATAATTATAACTCATGCATGCAATAGCTCACATGTAGATTTAGACAAGTTATATTTAAAAAATCAAGCTGAAGTGGTTTGCATGTTGTTGGTTAAGGAGGTTTACCCTAACCATCAATGGTCAAGGTGACCATTGGCAGTCATCTTGACCATTGGTAGTTAAGGGACATGGTACAAAGTGGGTAAAAATATAGGTTAACTAAGGTATCAAAACTAACCATGGTTGGGCTTGGTTAGGGGTTGAAAGGTCAAATTGGTCCCAAGTGGGTCCTAAAGTGGTCTAGAGGAATTTTGACATTCAAAATTGTGGTGTGTGTATTTTTGGTGTCTACATTTTCCCCGCTTTTTTTTATGTGGCTTTAAATCAATAAACTAGAAAACAAAAATGGATTATTGGTTAAAGGTCATGGTTTCCCTAAGTATAGGAGGAGGTGTTTCCCTTCAAACTAGGAGTCAATGAGGTAAAACATAATTGGGTATGGGTTTGATAAGGTAGATGAAGGTGATAAAAAAGGTGAATGATAGGTTAGGCACTAAAGCACAAATACTTGGATGAAGTGTGAAAAAAGGTGTGATAGCCAAAATCATGCATAGATTAGGTTTCCATAGATGGTAAAAATAAATTTTAGTGTTACAAGGATAGTTGACAAGTGGACCACATGACCGTATTTAGGCATGGTGTCTGGGTACACTCATAGACGCAAGTCTCCTAAGTGATGTATGTGATTTGGTGGGTATCAAAGGTAGGAAGTACTCCAAAGAAGACACAAGTGGGTTTGGTAAGTGTGAGGTGGTACAAGTTCAAAAGTGGTTAACATGGCAATGTTGTCACTATGGTCAAAGGACTATGTAAAATTTGTCACAAAACACGTGTTAGTTTGGGCCAAAGTGGACCAATGGCAAGATGACAAGGTGGTTGGGTTAGGTGGAGAAGGTAGTCTCCATGGATGTTTATTTGAAAAAGTTGGTGTGGAAGGGGTAAAGTGAAAATGATTTACCATAACTTAACCATCCATTGTCATAGATGAACCTAAAAAAGCCATAAAACAAAAGTAAAAAGTGGATTTCAATTCACTCATTTTAACTTGTTGACCATAAGCTCTTGCATTTTGGTATGCTCAGGTGAAAATAATACTAATAAGGACTATGGAAGAGTTGACTATTATCTGAAGTGGAGAGTGGGCAGAGTGGACCAATGAGGATATAAGGTGGGCATAGACGTGGATGAGGATAGGTGGGTCTATGGCTTACTCATTGATGGTAATTATGGAATGAGGTAGGTGGAGCCATTAAATTGGTAGATGTAGTTTGAAATGCATACACATTGAGTGTGGAAGTTGGTTGTTGGGTGGGTAGGGTTTAGAGTGATTGTGCTAGGTTATACCTTAGGGGTAGGGTTTTGCATATTTGGGTCAAAGTAGCAGGTGATTCCAAAAATTAGGGAGGGGTATGTTTAGGTAGGGGTGGGAGAGGGAAAAAATTGAGGTAAATATATTGGGTTGGGGGGGTTTTGGGTGTATGTTGGGATAAAATAAGGTTTGGGTTTTCCACTCATGGAATACCCATAGTGACCATCAACAATCAAGTTCAACTGTCGATGGTCAACATCCATAAAGTGATGGATGTCTGACTATCAGTGGTCACTATGACCATCGATGGTTGAGCTATCTAATATTGTTATTAAATGTTTACAAACTATCTTGGGTAAGGTTTGGTGGGAGATAGTGTTAAATTTATGGATGGTTGATTAATATGTTGGTTGGGTAAATGTGTATGGGTGAGAACAAATAGTGAGTGGTTGGTAAAAGTGTATAGATTGTAGAGGTAAATGCTAGTAGGGTGATGCTTAAATGTGTTTAGGGTGGGTATGAGTTTGAACAAGGAAAGTTTGTAGTCAATAATAGTATAGGGAACTAAGTTGTGTTTTTGAATAAATATTCATAGGCTCAAGAGTAGATATAGCTATATGATCAAGTGTCATGCATCTTCATGGAGATCCACCTAGGGATGACCCAAAATGATTGGGTCCATATGGAGGAGTTTGGGATAGGAGTGATGTGGTACTACCAGCACATTCCACATGATGCATCCATGATTTTAGTGCTCATCAAGAGATGGGATATGACTATAAACACCTTCTTACTACCAACTAACAAGATCATAATCTTGCCAAAGGATGTGCACAAGATTGCATGGTTACCCTTATGGGGTCATCTAATTTACCACATAGAGTGGGAGGAGTGTGAGGATTACCTTGAGATATTGTATGATGATGATCATGATTAGTTCAAATGACATGATGTGGGATCCAACTATAACATGTTGTATGAGAGGGAACCAGGTGAGGGGAGACTCATGACTATGTTGATGATTATACTTTTATGCTTTACCCTTCACAATTTAATCAGCAAGAGAGTTTCATACTTGCCACTAGTGGTATTAGTTGATTTATTACTAGGGAAAACTATATTTGGCTAGGTACCTATTCTCTTGATATAGATATATAGGGAGCTATGGGGATTTAAGGCCCATAGGGGGTATGGCATTAGTTTCAGTGTTATTCTACATTGTTGAGCCTATGAGCACATATGGGTGTTTAGGTTGATGGGATTATCATGGATGGGATATGCACAAACTGAGTTCCTAGTCGATTACATGAGGTAGAGAGATGACTTTGTTACTTCAAGTGTAGGAGGAGGTGAACATAATGTAGATTGGTTTAAGGGTGCACTAGATGCACTAGTAATTATAGATATTACTTGGAGACCATATGTTTAGTTTCTTATATGGCTTGAATATAGGAGGTAGGCATTCTCCTTATAGAGTTATAGGTGGATCCTTAATAGGAGGGATAGGGAGGTAGAGCTTATTCCTTTTGATAGGGTTGTAAGCAATCCATCTTGGTTTAAGGTATTCTAGGTGTTCCCCAAATATAGACATGAGGACTCAAAGATCCTATTGCCTAAGCCACATCCTATGAGGATGTTACTAAATCATGAGGAACTACTAACTAGGCCATAGATAGATGATGCTAGATTTATAGATGGGTATATGGCTTGGTAATAGACTGTATATATGACTCCATATTTTGGTGATGGTGATGATGGTAGGAGGTTGATTTTTGTGGACCCAATTGAGAGGCCAAAGGGCACAAGTATAGGGAGGTACACTAGCCCAAGTCACCCAAGAGTGAGATGCTTTGAGATAGGTTAGAGGAGCAACAATATCACCAATAATTCTAATAGAGACCATTGATATGTAGAGGTACATAGCCACCATATAGGAGTTACGATATTATGAGGCTACAGTCTTCACTCACTACCCAATAGAGCCCTAATGGGGTAAGTATAGAGTGATTTTGGTAGGCAGTGCTAGTGTGGTGAATCTAGGTCTGGGTGGCATCTGTAGGTGGACAAATAGGTACCATAGGGAAATAAGAACCAAGATCTAGAGGTACTCCAAGAGATAGTGGTGCCCTAGGGGTATAGTCATGACATAGTTTGGATACACTTATATATTATGATATATCATTTTGATTCCAGCCTACAAGCTGATGTGTTGAGATGTACATTTTGAGAAAGAGAGACATGTATATCTATTTGTACACATTATGATGTTATTTAACTCATGATTTATATATATGGTCTTTATTTTATTATTCCTACTCATGATCTATAATTTTCTTTGATGTTAATGCTTATGACCTAATGTTTATATTACTTATGTTATAGATTATGGATGTAGACTCACCTAGCTAAGCATGTGATGGTTGTTATTTATGGTTATGATTTATGACATGCTATATTATAATGAGTATATTATTTCATTATTTAGATTTAGAATGTGATGAAAATGGTGGATTGTGTTATTACTTATGGATGTGATGATTTTTTATTCTTGTTATGATTATGATTATGGTTATGCATTTTCTTATGACATGTGTGCATATGCTTGTTGTTAATTTGTTTTAAGATAAAATATATGAGGTAAGTTAAATAACAACACTATATGGTAAAACAAAGAAGATAATCAAGAGAATAATGTCATAAAGAAAATATGAATGAGTCATGATAGGATAAGAAGAGGGCATAATACTTCTTATTTGACAAGGACTAGAACAAATCCAAAGTTGGATTGGCTTAAGGAAAATAAGTCCTTAAAATGCTTCACATTAACATTTTTTAGGTGGTTAAAAAAGGTGTCATGCTCACATAATGTCAAGTAAGATTAAAATCCCTTGTTTATAATGTATACAGGGGAGATGGATTAAAATGAAACCTTCTGGTGAGACTAACATGCCTCTTCTATAGGTTTTCAAAGAGCCAGTATAAACAAGTCTATGTCATACAAAGTGTAGATTGATTGATGCGAGAATTCTACTTGTGAAATCTAATTACGTCTTCCACCTTATTTTTTGTGTGAGATCTGATTGTGGCTTTCAAGAGTAGTTTTCTTTTGTTATGATTATGAAAATGGGTATTTTTCTTTGTTTTTGTATATGGGAAGTTGATCGATGTGAGAAGATTTTAAGAAATTGATATGCTTTTGACAAATGCTTTACTTAGCCATCCTTCAAGGGACTGGTCTAAGTTTATTTGCTTTTTTCAAGGCTTTGTGATAGCTATCCTTCAAGGGAGTAGCCTGCCTTATATTTTTGCAATTTTAGTATTTTTATTTAGCTATCCTTTGAGGGAATAGTTTATGAATGCTTATGAATGACCCATGATAGTTTTGGTGTGGATTTTTATATTTTTCTATGCTTGATATTGCTTGACATATACATGCTTATATAGGCTTAAGGGTTCACCTTTATGAAGGCAAGACTAAAAGCACAAGAAGGTGAAGTAGGTGTAAAGAGGTTAGGTGACAAGGATCATGGGAATCCATCTTATAAAAAGGGGTGGAAAGTACCACAAGAATCATGCCATGGGTAGATTCATGGTACCCATTATTCAAGATAAGTCTATGATTGTGATGAGTAATCACATGATTCAATTTAAATTAGTTTCCCCTAAAATTGGGAGATGGATGTGGTCAAAAGTAAGGAATGAGCTTAAGTTAAAAAAAAGGTGAACACGATCCTTCTTTAATAAAATAATAGACATAGATGTGAAGCATTGAGGGGCTTAGGTTATACATTTCCCTCAAGAGAGGATAACTGGTAAGATCTTGATCCATACTTATGGGTTATGATCTAAGGTCCTAGCCAATTGAAAGCAAACTTGCCTTGCTTTCTTTTCTCCATATTTGTGACATGTTGATTTTCATTTAGGATGAGTTATCTGATGTTGAATTCTCACACTCTAAGGTGTTTTTTATATGCATGTTTAATGTTCTCTTGATAGACATGAAGATGGGTAAGGGATGCTAAGTGATGATCATCAAGTATCTCAAGCTGGCCTAAGTGGTACTGATGATAATCATCCTTAGAAATGAGATCTTTCAAATATATGTGAAGATAAGGTATTTGGACTTCAAAAGGCAAGATGGCCTTCACTCCAAACACAAGAGAGAAAAGGGTAACACCCATAGGGGTTCTAATTCTAGTATGATATGCCAATAAGGAAAATGGGATGTGCAAATACCAATCATGACTAGATGCATTAACCATTTTGGTGAGCATGTTGTTAAGAGTTTTGTTAGAGGCCTTAGCCTATCCATTCACTTTAGGGTGATAGGGCAAGGAGAAACTTAACTTAATCCTGACTGTGTCACATAGACCTTAGACTTGCTTGTTCTTAAAAGATTTACCATTTTTGGTGATAATCTTGTGAGGAACACTAAAATGGCAGATGATGTGATGGTTGATAAATTCGATAATCTTCTCCACTTTAGTCAAGACTATAGGAATAGATTATACCCATTTGGTAAAATATTCAGTCGTAGTGATGATATAATGGTGTCACTACAAATAATTGGGCTTAATTTCACCAATAAGGTCTAGACCTTATTGTGAGAAAGGTTAGAAATCAATGGAAACATGTAGACTATGGCTAGGTGCATGTTGTAGATTAACATGTTGTTGGCACTTAACATACATTTTCACATAATCACAATAGTCTTGGTTAAGGGTAGGCTAGTAATATCTAAGGTGAAAGATGCATTTATCTATGGTGAGGCCATCAAAGTGTCCCCCTAAATATCCTATCATGCATTTCCTTGATAACATGAGAGGATTCATGACTGCATAGGCAATAAAAAAGGAGGCCATCAAAGCCACATTTATAAATAATTCCTCCCATAATGGTATAATGTGAGGTACTTTGGATAAATTCTCTTTGATCATTGCTAGAAAGCCTAGAAGAAATGATGGCAAGGTTGAGATAATCAAAGGTCTACGGATACCAAAGGTTAGGTTGGGACTCCTCCACATTAAAGATGGTGGTAGAATATAATTTGACATAGGAAGGTTGGGTAATTATGTGGATAATGATAGATATCTTAGATTTATAGGGTGTAGATGGGATATGAGAGGTGAGGGAAGCCATGATATCAGAGAACTTATTGGTAGATTATAGGGTTGACTGGATGTGATAGTTTTCAAATGATGCTAAGAGTTTGTCAACTAATTGTTTGTACTATTGTAAAACATCATTCTTACATTGGTAAGAGTTATTTATTTGATTGACCACAAGTTGGGAGTCACCAAATATATTGATTATTTTGACCCCCAAGGCTAAAGTAGTCTGAAGGCCTATAACTAGGGCTTTGTACTCATCCATATTGTTGGTATATTCAAAGTCAAGATTGAAGGATAAAGTAAGTGGCTCATCATCAAAAGGAATAAGGATGATACCAACTCCCCCACCACACTAAGATTTTAATCTATCAAAGAACATGGTGACTTGATAGGTGAAGTCGACTTCAGATAGGGTCATGATGGACTCATCGAAGAATGCAAGAGGAAGAGGTTGGTTATCTACTAATGATGATTTAGCCAATTGGTTGGTAATAACTTGCCCTTTAATTGACTTTTAATAAAATAAATCAAGGTTAAACTCTACTAAAATCATGAGTCACTTAGCCATACATTAGTTTTCGTATGGTTTGGAGTCCATATAATTGAGTGGGTTAGTAGTGGTTATGACATAGGTTTTGTGGTTAAGAAGGTAGTGGTGAAGTTTAGTATCCACAAAGACTAAAGATAAGAAAAGTTTCTCATTGTGAGTATACCAAGTCTTGTAATTTTATAATTATGTGGTTAATGTAGTAGATGACATGCTCTCTATGTAGTTGATCCTGATGAGAAAGCATTACCCCTAGGGAGTGATCGATGGTAGAGATATAAAGGTAGAAAGGTTGGTCATCCTTGGGAGGCATCAAGAAATGTGGAGATAAAAGGTAAATTTTGAATGAATCAAAGGCTTTTTTATAGTCTCTATTCCACTTGAAAGATATATCCTTCTTTAAAAGGTGATAGAAGGGTTGGCATCAGTCCAAAATCTAGGAGATAAAATGATGAATGGATTGGAGCTTCCCTTGAAAACTATGAAGTTGCTTGAGGTTGATTGGAGGAAGCATGTCAAGGATATATTTGATATTAGTAAGATTGACTTTGATACCACAAAGAGAGATAATAAACCTAAGAAGCTTGCCTGATAGGACCCAAAAGATACATTTATTAGGGTTTAAGTGGAAATGGTAATGGATAAGTTACTCAAAGATGATCTTGATAATGGCTAAATAATCCTTTTAGAGTTTGGATTTTTTGAGAAGATCATCCACATAGTCCTCTATAATCTTATGGATTCGATCATGGGAGATATAAGTCATGGCCCATTGGTAGGTTGTATAAATATTCTTTAATCCAAAAGACATGACTCTATAGTAGAAGGTTCCCCATGGAGTGGTAAAGGTGGTATTGTGAAAATATTTAGGGGTAATTATGATCGTATTATAACCCAAGAATCCATCTATGAGAGATAACACCTCATGGTCATCTATAAGATCAACTAGCTAATCAATGCTCGATAGAGGAAAGTCATATTTCGGGTAAGTGAGGTTTAGGTCAAAATATTCCACATAAATGTGTAGTCCCCCTATGGCTTTGGTGATATGTATGACATTTTAGACCCATTGGGGATAGTCATTGGGTTGAATGAAATTGATAGATAGAAGATGTTGAAGGTCTCCTTTGATGAGAAGGGCTATGTGAGGTTGCATGCATCAAAGTTTCTACTTGATGGGATTGGTGTCATGGTTGGTGAATATGTTATGGGTGGAAATGGCAACTTCAATTTTAGGCATGTCACTATAATACCAAGCAAATGCTATGCTACAATATTGAAGAAAGGAAGGGAAGTCCTAAAGTTCCTTGATATTTAGTGATTAACCAATTTTGACAATGTGAGGGTCATCTAGAGTGCCCAAGTTGATATCCATGGTGGATTAATTCAACATGGTCAAGGTTCTGGGAGGAAGGGATTTATGGATGGAATAATATAGTTCACCAAGGTAGGTGAGAATGAAATCATCATCTTGATATTCAAAAATGATAATGGTAGGAGAGTCATAGCCTATCATTTTAGGATGGGTCAAAGGGATTGTTCTGGTTGCCACCTACTTTTGATAAGTTAGGGGTCTAAGGATGATCATATTGACTAAAAAAATTTAGGTGGAATGATGTCATCATCCTCTCAGATAGGTGGAGGAGAGGTTAGTGAAAAAGGGGTGTTTTCCTCAATAATGATGATGGTAGGTGGTTTGGTTTGCTTCTTGGTGGGTAAAATGAAACCAAGGCCATGTTTCTCATGAGGATTTTTAGTCTTAATAGAAATAAAATCATGTGGACCATGCTCAAATCGTCCAAGACCAAATCCTTTCTAAGAACACCTATGGAGGTATGTCTTAGCAAAACTCAATTTGTATAGATAAGAGAAGCCAGAGGTGAATGGTCAAGGTGAGGAGGAGGTGATAGAAGATTCAAGTGGTTTGTCAAGTTCCCCATAGATGAAATGGGTTTGATAATGGGGAGGTCCAAAGTGAATAATAGTTATGGCATTAGGTTCATATCTGAGTTGATGGTCAAGTCTCCCATACTCTTGGGGAGTAGGGAAAGCGTCAAGGGAGAGGAGATGATATTCCTCTAGTGAAAGATTTTAGAATGTGGATTATAAGTGGTCTAAGGTGGGGATTTGATAATTGGTTTGAGGGGGGGATTTGATTATAGGGGATGGATTATCTAGTTGATGACTTATTCATATAAGAAGGTATGACTCCCTCTTTAGTGGTAGAGGGATTATCTTTGGTTAATAAGGGTGTGATATATGGAGGTAGGAGAATGGCTTTGGGTTGGTAAGTCATGTTGTATTTAGAGAAGAGACTTGGGTCATCTTGGATGGTGATGACCTGACATTCATGCTCAAATTTAACAAAATGATGAAGGGTAGAGGGGATGTAACCCATGGAGTAGAACCAAGGTTGTCCTAGCAAAACATTATATTAGAATTTACCTTCCAATACATAAAAGCGTTTAGGTAGCATGTGAGGTCCTACATGGATATTAAGGATAACAATTCTTAGTGTAGTGTACATGGTGTCATTGAAGGATCAGATGATGGCCAAGGTTTTGGTCATGACATTGTTTGGTAGGTTGAGTTGATGAGTTCATGATACATAGGAGAATAATTAAAAATTTGATAGAACTACATTAGAAAAGTATAAACTCTTCAACATTTTAGGCAACATTGTTGGTCCTATCATCAAAAGAGAATAATGATGAAGGACAATATATTAATCCATAAATACAAGTCCTAAGGTAAAAATGTATGAGGTAAGCTAAGGAGGATGGAGGAAATTAGTGTTATTATTTTTTTTAAACCGTGCAATAGGTTTCCAATTAGCATTTAATCTCCAACCATCATCTCGATTAAGATTAAAAGGATTTTTCTCAATCTCTATAGCCTCATGAACCCATCTTCTCAAAAAAAAATCTTCTTTAAAAATTACTTTCACTTCATTCATGCAAATGTGATGACCATATTATGTGAATGATCCACAATGGTAGATTTTTTAAACTGGTTATGAGCAAGATCGGCACAGTGTTCTTTGAGTCTCACTTGAATCAAATGACCAGATTCACCAATATAAACTTTGCCACAATGAAAAGGAATAGAATAAATTCCTTTGTGACAGATAGGATTAGAGACATCCTTAGTCTTATCCAACATATTTTTGATTGTGATAAGAGGAGATAAAGACACCTTAATGTTCTTTTTCTTGAGAATTTTATCTAGAGAATCAATAATACCTTTAATATAAAGGAGAGTAACCTTTCTAATACTCTCATCATCATGTTTAAAGCAAGGACAAAATCTGACTTTGTGTATCACATCTTTAATTTGCTTAATATTGTAACCATTCTAAAGTAATTTTTAATGAAGATTATTTTTTAAGAAGACAGGTTCATAAAGCTATAGAGATTGAGAAAAATCCTTTTAATCTTAATCGGGATGATAGTTGGAGATTAAATGCTTTGTTTAAACCTATTACATAGTTTTTAAAAAATAATAACATTAATTTCCTCCATCTTCCTTAGCCGGTCTCATACATTTTTACCTTGGGACTGGTATTTATAAATTAATATATTATCCTTCTTCATCATTATTCCCTCCTGGTGGTAGGCCCAGCATTGTGGCCTAAAACATTGAGGATTTTATACTTTTCTAATGTAGCTCCATCATAGGTTGAGTTTGTTATAGACATGGGAGGAGATGATAGTAATACTATCTCCCCCATCAATCATGACCCATTTGATATAGGTTTGGTTGATGTAAGTGGTACTAAAGAGAGGGGGATTTGGGCCATCAAGATGGATAGCAAGTATTTTTGAATCCTTGAAGGTGACAAGGTTGGAAATTTGGAGAGCACCAACAAAGGTAGTTAGAGGTTGAGGGTCTTTATGTTGGACCTCTATCAATTGCAATGCCTCAATCATTGCTTGTCAATGATGAGGTGAAATAGTAATCAACTCATATAATCTCATCTTCATTGGGGTCTGGTGGAATTGTTTGAGCACTACTCTCTTGATGGATTTAGAGGGGTTGGATTGGGAGGTACCTAAGATAAATATCTTAGGTTTGGTTAGAGGTGAAGGTGTTTGATTTTGGTTTGGTTGGGAGGTGGAAGACAGGTATGTCCATGGGATAGACAATTTAGCCTTCCCCTTATCCCTCTATTGAGCATGTGATCATGTGACCACATGGATAGTATGGATAGAGGGAAGGGTCAAGGTAGGAGATGGTTTTGGTTCCTCATCATTCTAAGGTGAGAGTGGGAGAATAGGTAGGTATTAGCTAGTGATTCTTAGTTGTTGGATTGGTAATGGACCCATGGGAGTTTCATCTATTAATAGATCATCCTCATCATAGAGATGATGGATAATGGTTTGGAAATATTTGTAGATCTCCATGTCATGCCCTAGTGTCTTATGATAGGAACACACCTGGCAGTCATTATACCAAATGGGTTTTGGACCAAGAGGGTCAAATGTCCTAATAAGGGGTAAGGTCAAGTAAGAAGCTTCTAATAACCATTGGAAAATAGTTGAGTATGATTCAACTAAAAATGGATATGTTTTAGACGTTTTGGTCTTGGTTGGTGGGATGGAAGTCATTTTAAGAGTGGGTTTGGTGATGGAAGGTTTGGGTAAGGTGGTGCATTTGGTTGGTGTCTTTGGTTTTGGTAAGGTGGAGGTTTTCAAGTTGGATGTAAGAGGTTTTAAGGTACATAGCTTAGATTTTGGTGGCTTAGGGAAGATAGGTGTGTCCAAAATCAAGTATGTCGGTGTAACCAATAGTGGTGGTTGGGTCTTGGTTGGGATAACTAGATTCTAAATCAGAGTAGAGGGATGAGGCCCTAAGATAGAGGAAAAGGTTGAGGGAGGTAAGAATTTGGCCTTCTGGGCCTTTGATAGATTCATCTCCTTGGTCAATTTGGGTTGGCATTTAGTTATTGGGTTTGGAAAAGTAAGCACCATTTTCACAAATGGGTGATTAAGGCTCTATGTAGGGAAGGTGCCAAGGTGTTTAGTTAGTTTGGTCAGTTTGGTTAGAGAAGGTGATTTAGTTGTTTGGGGTTTAGGTACCTTGGATGGCTAAGGAATTGTTGAGTTAGTAGAGAGTTTTATCAGTTTGGTTGGTAAGATAGGGATTTGGATAATAGGAGTGGTGGGTTGGTATTCTAAAGGTATGGTTAGAGGTTCCTAATTTGTGATATAAGGGAGACCTAATTATTTCCAAAAGGTGGCTCAATCCATGTCAAGGTTGGAGAAAAATTCCAAAATTTTCACTAACCTAGAGAATGGTTTATAGGCTAGTTTTATTCCTTAAATAGTGGACTTGAAAGATAAGCCCATAGGTTGAGATAGAAGTATGGTAACCTCATCCTTTTCCTCAATCAAAGGATACAAGGTTTTAATGGGTGACTCATTTATGGTAGTTGTAGACATGGGGGTTTCCTCTTCGAGAATGATCTCCAATAGAGTAGTAAACTGCTCGGTGGTTAAGGGAGAAGGTAAAATGGGTCCTTATTCTAGTATGTCAGTAGAAGTAGGGGTTGATGGATCCTATAACTCAATAAGTGGAGGAAGAGAAAGGGGTGTTTCTTTGGTTTGGGTTTCTAAAGAAAGAGAAGGTAAATTTACTAACTCAATAAGTGGAGGGGTGAATAATCAAGAGATCGAGTGGTATGTGCCTCAACAATGAGCTTACCAAGAACCACGTTAGAAGTATAGGTATTATGTTGACACTCAACCATGTTTCTCTCATTTTTGGTAGGCACATGATTGGGGAAATGTTTCTTGAAAATGTTAAGGGCTTGGTTTTGAGGTGTATTGGGGTTATCCAACACAAGCTCCCCCTTATCAATGAGAGATTGGACAATGTTCTTGAAGGTGCTACACCTACTAATGTCATGCCCTACTACTTGATGGAAGGTGCATAGGTAATTCTCATTGTAAAAAATAGGTACAAGATGAGAAGAAACAAATTATTGGGGTGGTTTGATAGGAGGAAGTTGTATGATGTTGGCCTTCAATAACTTATCTAGGATTGAAGCATAAGAGTCTCCCAACAAGGTGAATTGATTTTAGTTGTTCTGGTTTTGGTTTCTCATGTTTTATTTTGAGGATCTAGAATAATTTAGTTGGTTAATAGATTGTGAAGGAGAAGATTTAAGGACAATCACATCTGTAGTTCCCTTTCTTTTTGTCCCAATATTGGTTTGGTTGCTCATTTTGGAGGAAGAAGCCTCACTGGTTTTGCAGGTAGAGTTCTTATTTTTCAATTTTCCATTTCCTTCATCGATGGTTATGTTCTCTGATTTACAAACCATGGTAAAATCCTCATCAAAGGTTAGAAATATTTAAACATGCAATGTGGAAGAGATGTGCTTGCAACATGCCCAAGCAAAGAGTTTGATTAATTTAGGTTGGGGAAAGGAAAAGGAAAGTTGGTTGATTAGGCTCCTCCAATGAGATACAAAATCAATAATAGATTCATCATCAAATTGCCAGATAGAGTAGAGGTCAGTGATGAAAACCTTCTTGGAGATATTTATTGAAAAGTGATCCAAGAAAGTTTGAGCCATATGGATGAGGGAGAAGAGGGAATGCTTGGTTAAAGCACTATACCAATCTAATGTCGATCCTGATAAAGATATAAGAAAAGTACAGAGAAGGAGGGCATCATCATAGGTAGTCAAATAACATGAGTGCCTAAATGCCCAAAGGTGTTGTTGGGGATCCTCATTACTCTAAAACTTAGAAAACTTGGGAAGTTACCACTAGGGAGGATAGGGATAGATGGGTGAATGGGTTCATTATAAATCTGATTATATGATAAGACATTGTGAGATCTAAAAATGGATGACTATAAGGTATTCATCTTATCCATGAGCATCTTCATGAGGTATTCTTGGTGTTTTGCACCTGAAAGGTTGTAAGGTGCACATTATTATAGTGGTTGGGTGACATACTGATAATTGGTAGGAGGTTGAGGAGCCACCACATATTGGTATGTGGACATAGGTGGTTGAGTGGATGCTATGTAAGGGTAGGTAGATGTGGGTGGTTGGGTAGTAGGTAAAGGTAAATGCCCTTATGGGTTAGGGATGTAACCTAGGTTTGGTAAAATGGGCACCTATTGGGTAGAGGTAGTGGTTAGGTTGGTGATCAAAGGAAGGGTAGTGACCTTTGTGGTGATTAATGGTAGGGTAGAACGTATACGTGGCACAAGATTTTAAAGTGGGGTAGTGGTTAGTGGATTAGAGGTAACCAAAGGAAGGTTAACAATTCTAGTGGTAAGTACCCATATGGTGAGGGGAGTATAGGTGACTAATGGATGGGTTGTTCATAAGGTAGAGGAATTATTGTTGGGGGTGGAAGGTATAAGGGTATTTTTAGGTTGGATAGGTTGGTTTTCCATATTAGTATCAAAAGGGTTGTTGGTAGATGAAAAGGCTTGGGTAGCCAATGGCTGGGTGGTCACTATGGCAATAAAAGTGTTTATCATGAGGTAGGAAGGCATGTCATAATGTGGGGTCATAGGTGGAACTGAAGCAGGGGTATGATGAGGCATAGTGTTAAGGTAGTATTGAAGGGCCACAAGATTGTTATCTAAGAGGGTGAAAAAGTCTACGTCTCCTTAGGTAAATTCCCAAGGGAAAGGAGGGCTTCTCGAAGGGTGAGTAGAGTCTGTTGTTTCAGAGACATAGTCCATGGATGGGCAGTAGAAGAGGTTGATTGGTTTGGTGATGTGTTCTATTTTACTAGGTTCTTTCACTATTGGAAATTTAGAGCATCCAAGTTAAGGGGGGAGAGAATACATAACAATCTCACCACTCAAAAATAGAGAAGATAAGAAATGATCAAGGAAATTAAACACACACTAAAAATTACATAAAGTCCTAAAGTTATTTGTAGTCTCTCTTTTGGCTTGTAGAGTGGGTAATAAAAAGGAAGTCTATGGTTGGTTTCACATTGGTTAGGATCTCAAAATGAATTTGTATTGGGAATCAATATGTGGCTTGGTATTAGGGCCTACCCCCACACTTCACACACTGTAATGATAAGGGTGTTGGGTGCTCAGCCAATATATACTAATTTCTAGAGTTTATACTCAACCAAAGAGCTGAGTTGGTTCTCCCCTTGGTAATGACCTCCAATTAGGATCACCATGAGAAGGTAAGGATATCACTAGGTAATGAAATCCTAATCGAGCCTTGTCTCAAGTTTGTTTGATGTTTCATTTATGTAGGTGTTTTGGTTTAGTGTGTGCAACAAAAGTGATGCTACAATCAAATTACTTTGCCTTAATTTAAACTATGTGAGCTAAACTTGTAAGAAACAAATGTATGCAGTCAATTTTAAGCCCAAAAAAAAATTTATGTCATTTATGAGAAGATAATAGAGAGAAAAACATATAGATGTAAACAAAAGAAAAATCAAGTAAACACTCAAGGTCCCATAGGGCATACCATAATGTTTTAGTGAATTTTAGCTTATATTTTGAAAAATGAAGAATAAAAAACTAAATACAGGTTAAGTCAATTGGTAAAATTGACCATACTTGGGCTCAGTTAGGGGTCAAAAGGTCAAATTGGTCCCAAGGGGGTCCTAAGGTGGTCTAAGGGAGTTTTGACATTAATATTCATGATGTGCATATTTTTAGTGTCTACATGGCCCACCTACCAAATTGTGCTTACTCTTAGAGTTCCTAATTAAGCGATCAATTCCAATTATCTAGATAAAATCTAGATGGTGTGGGTAGAGAAAAGAGATCATAGATCTCACAAAACTATAGAAAACCTTATAGAATACTCAAAACAAATTGGGGAGTACATGAAAATCATCTACTTCACTCACTCCATCTAGATTTTGTATACACATTTGGTCTCGATAGCAGGAAAAGCTCACATGATGAGGATTGAGAAGGCCAACCAACTTATGCATATAATATCTCCACTCAAGAAGCCTTCTAGGCCAATGGATCAAATAGGTTTGGTCCTTATAATATTAAGAACATTTCCTAAAAGTTTAACACCTTCACGAGTTCTACACTTCAAGTTACAAGTCTAAAAATTTAGCCAAAATATGAAAGACATCTTTGCAAGTGTCAACTTTATGCCTAAAAAAAAATCCATGAGTTTAAATTTGATGAGCTACAAGATGTCAAAAACATTCTCATGGGCATCAAATAACATTTATGTGAACATCAAATTTAAGCTCCAATAACTAGACATTGGGGTTTAAAAATACTTGTTGGAGATCTAAGGGAGGACATGTGTCTGACAAGTGTCAAGTCCACAAGAGCTTAAATCAAGTCAAAAGATCAACAAACCCTAATGACAAATAATAAGTAGAGCTTGACGTGATGGGTCTCAAGAATCTGATGGTCCGTGATGGTTGAGGTGTCAAAGGAATGAGCTAGGATATTTATGAAAAGAATGGTCAAGCAAGATGAACCCATCTCGATAGGCTAGTAAGATAATTTGAACTTGATCCTGACCTAAGTTGGTAGAAGAAGCAAAAGGATGAGGGCTCGATACAAACTCAGATGCGACTAATTTTTGGATAAAGTGTTATATCTATATAATCTACAGGAAAACCAATATCCTTAGATTGGTTTCTTCTCTAGATAATTCAGTCCAAGATATAAGATAGAAGTAGATATAAAAGAGCATTTTGAGTTATGCCTCGATAAGCCCTAAATTTAGAGGAGACATGGCATGTCCCTTACATTCTACGACCCTAAAATCTTTCCTTCATGATAAGATCTAGTGGAAAATTAATGGATTAAAGCTTGGAGATTCAGTAATTAGTTAGATAATTCACTTCTAGCTGTCCACCTTTGGCAAACTCTTGTATTCTAGTGCAACTTTCCAAAATTAGAATTACTCATAGGTTATCTAAGAAAGTAATGAAGATCTCATTCGTAAGGACTTGATTGTAAAAAAACATGGTAAAACATTTTTGAAAGGTTACAACTCATTGGTTATCGAAATCAATGAGGTTTCTAACTTTCCCCCTCTATTTCTTTGCTATAAATAGAGGCCTTAAGTCCAAGAACATATATCTCTCACTTCTTTTGATTAATCAATATATCTCTCTCTATCTTTCTCTCAGTTCCCTCCCTTGGTTAGCCAGACTCTACCAAGAAAGAATTTTTAACCTCTTGAAGTAAATATAAATTTTTATTTTGATTTCATTGTTTGGGTATAGTGTGTACATATCTCACTAGCTACTAGTTCATCTACTCATATATGTTGTGTTTTGCATCTCTTGATCAAAGCCTATATGTGGATACTATGACTAGTTAGTGTCTTATTTTAGACCTCTCCTTTCATTTTCCTTAGTGTAGATCATTTGTTAAGCTTATACATAGATATATAGTAGATAGTTGGATTTTAAACTCAGCCTCTACTTATTTTATTAGTGTTATTTGGGTCAAGTAGGGAGGATCAACCTATAATTTTGGTGCATCACCTGTTAGCTTTCTTATGAACCCTTATCCCCTTCTAACCATTTTTATATGAAGTTCTAGGCTTAGTTTTAGTTTAAGTGAGCATCAAAGAGGAACCAGCCTACTCTGAAGGTTCATCCCCATCATAGGATACCCACAGCTTGGGGTTGTTCCCATTTTATAGCTCAACCAGGGGAAGCCTTAAAACCACTTTTCCCAAGGGTGCGAGTTGAAGCTATAATAGGTAATAGCTGGGGATGGACCACTAGATGTTACTGGAGGTGGATTGTTTAAAGGTTACATAGTGTTAGTATCAGAACCTATTGGGGGAGGGTTATTTAGAGAGGAAACCATGGCTATAGTAAACCCTTTAATTCCCTCTAGGGACATGCCAAAAACATTCCTAGAATACTATGTACAAGGGGAAAGTGGAATATAGATGGCTCGAGTGTTGAGGCAATGGTTAAGAACAATTGGATTATTACCCAATATGGTAGCAAATTTAGTATCTCCCTAAGTATAGAACTAGGTAATACCTTCTCCCATAGACTTGGGAGAATTAGGAGGAAAAAGATGTTTTCCATGGTTGAGAATGAGGTTTGGGATTTAGTTTGTTTTAGAAATTGTTATCACGTGAAAACCATGTAGTACTAAAAAGAAATCAAGAAATGAAATGTAAGAAAGCACACAATAGTCTTTTTTATTATTTCATTTTAGTGGAAACAAATACACACACTAATAAATGTACTTAAAATATTTTACTTTTTTAAGAAATTAACTTTAGAGTGTGATAATGAAAAAGGTCAATGAGGGTACTAAGAAATGGTAATCTAAAGATGGTTTTGTGTTTTTGTTTAAATATGGAAACCTCTATCTATATGAAGGTACATTGAGGCATGATTCCATGTTGGAAGAATGTACATGGCTTGGTATTGGGGCCTACCCCCTCACTTCACACACCGTAGTGATAAGGGTGTTGGATTTTTAGCCTTTATACTTCTTGCCATAATTTTTATACTTGACTAGTACACCGAGTTAGTTTTTCCCTTAGTGCTGAAATCCAAGTAGGTCCACCTTAGGTAGGAAAATATTTCAAATGTTTATTTTAAGATTATGTGGTTTTGTATGTGTGAGAAAGTGTGATCACTAAGATATATTGATCTACCTAGAATATTCTACATGAATTATCTAAGCAAACAAAGGATGAATGCAATTATTTTTAAACCTTAAAAGGAAAAGTAAGAAGTTTGGATTTTATCTTTTTGAATGAAAGCAAACAATCAAGAAAAGATGCAACTACTGAGAAATTTCATAATGAAAATAATAATAACAATGAGACCTTAGGAGTCTCACCTAGTAAGCCAGAATGTTTTAGTATTTTTTTGGTTCATTTTTATTAATAAAAATGACTTACTAAAAATGGAAATGATACAATGTTTTTAAAATTAATACCTATGATGGGAATGCACACTGTTGATCCAGGGAGGTGGGAGCTCCATTTTGGCTACGAAGGACTACATGCATAATAAAGACAACTTGGAAAAGATTGATTAATAATAGAGATGAGTCAAATGCCTTATACAAAATCAATTCCAGGAAGTGGTACACTTCTTGAGAAGGATGTCTATCCATTGTTTTTGCAATCAAGCAGATAAAATTGATAAATAAAAAATATAGATCATGCTAAACATATTTGATAATATAAATGCATACAAATTATTTAATATATATGGATGAGATAAAAAATATAAATATATATAGATGATCAAGATAAAAATATATAGATATTTTGACTAATATTAATTCAAGTTGTTAAAATAGGTTTGAATTATAGATAGAAATGAAAACATAGGGATCTTTATTAACTGTCTTAGAATTGGTATTTATCATATCATCGATGTTGGTCAAGAAAGAATCATGGTTGATACTTACAGTGGGTAATGAAAGACTCAAAAGGTTCCTAAGGAGGGATTTTATAGATCTTAAAATAATCTTAAATTTGTCATTTATTTACGTAAATAGACTTACAACAGTAAACAAAATAGAAAGGAATAAAATAATAACTTAAAACTAATTAAATATAGGATAAACTTACCTCTACAAAAGCTTCCCAGGATGTAGATAAATACCTCATTAAAAGGGATATGGTCATCTTTGAATAGAGTGTGTATAGACAATAATTAATATATCATTATTCTATAGTTTTCTAGGAAAATTTCATCAGTGTTCTAGAGTGCAAAAATTAGGATCCATAATGCAAGAGTGGCCTAGTTATAAATCGACATCGATTCTAACAGGATCGGCAATGATCATGGGAACTATTACTAATTTTGTCTAAGTTTGATTTTTTGGTTTCAAAAACTCAATATCTCAAATAAAATTAGAGTTTAAATTGGTTTTAACAGGGTTTGGGTATGGGAAGGTTGTTAGGAAGGTTAAAACAACTTACCCACATTAGGCTTTGAGAGATTTAATTAGGATCTAGGGATAGTAAACTAGTTACTTAGGAAAAATAGTAATTAGTTAGAGTATTTACACAATGTTAAATAGTAAATAGTAAATCTAAATTAACTGGCATAAGAAAGGTAGGGAAGGGTTAAGACACATTTATTCATAATAAAGTGATGTAAATTTATAGTGTCTACAAGACCTTCATAATCTTTGAACATATGCAAATAGATCTACCATATGTCCTTCACATTTCTTTGAACCTATTAATGAGTCTCAATAAACTCATTCAATATGATGTTCCCCTCAAAATTCTTCTCTTTTATGTCTTGATCAACCTTTTCATTGGACAAGGTAGCAATCTTGGTATTCTCTTCATGGGCAAATGAAAACTAATCTAGATCATCTCTTTCTTCATTCAAAAGACTAATTAGTGTTGATCTTCACTAAGGGAGTACCAATGATGAATTTTTAATCATAGACGCTTGAATTTTCTTCTTCATCAGTTGCAACCATAACTTGATTCTCTTCACTTATCTCCCATAAGATAGATCCCTCTTCAAGAAGGGATGAGATGGGAGGGTGATGGAAAATTTCATGAGTTGGAAAGAGAGTATGAGATATAGTATATGGATCATGGATGTGTTTGTGAATGGAGGGTTCTTAAAGGAACTATTGGAGAGATAGAAATTTGAGTTGGGCAATGGAAGATGCATCTTCTTCAACAAGCACTTCATTTTTCTCATAGCCTTCTTAAGGCTCTTCAATAGCTGCAAGTTCATCTTCAACCTTCTAAATTAGAGTCTCGTTCTTATTTTGAACACACTCTTGGATAGACCTCTAAGATAGACTAGCTATAGGCTCTTGGGGAGAGTATAATGGGGATTGATTAGGCATAAATCTCTCTTTGTCTTCAACCTCTTGATTTTGGATCTCTTCAAGGTCTTTCATATTCAAGTCCAACTCTTTGATTTACCTATCTATACTTTCTTGGAATAGCTTCTCTTGAAGATGTTTAGTGGCTTCATGAAGATAAGGGACACAAAAGATCTGATATGAAGTATAAGAGTACTCTTGATCAGGGATGAGAGAGACTTGCATAGGTTTAGATTCTTCGTTGCCTTCAACTCCCCAATCACTACTTGTTTCACTTTGTCCACTCCATGACTTCACCACTTGATTCCAACCTGGAATCTTGAAAGACTTCTTAAGGGGTTCTTAAGAAAGAGAATTGGAATCTTGGATTTAAATAATAGGTTACTCTACACCAATCTTCTTATCTTTTTAAATATTCTCTTCAATTGAATTTCAAGAAGGGAAGGTTTGAGGGACACATGAAGGACTTATAACACTTGGAAGATCACTTGGAGAAGTATTTTTGTGAAGAATGGGTAGCATATATGACATCTGAGATGGAGTGTAAGAAGACACATAGGACTGATGGAAATAAACATGTTGTCCTTCATGAACTCCTAGAATATCTTCTATTTTTTTAATGAGACCACTTATATCCAACATTCCACTTGAGATGCTTTGCCAATTTTCTCTCTCAATAGGTGCCCATTTTTTTCAATAGTTGTAATGAATATCTCATGTCATGAATGAGATAACTAGGTATATCTTGACCATATTCCCTTTATGTATGAATGTATAACATGTATCTCTCATATCCTAAGAGAATTTACTTCAAACTTGAAATAGATTGGTTTAAAGGGTAACTAGGGACATCTTGAGATTGAGAAGGTTGCTCATATACAACATCATGGTCATGTAGAGGGAGAATAGGCTGACCATAGGACTGATATGAGTCATAAGGAGAGTATAAATCTTGATAAAGCTACTGAGTCACCTATTTGAGGTCATAACAAGGTTGATAAAGGTGTATTAGATAGATTTTTTCTTCATACCCAACCATCCCAACTTTGTGAGTCAAACAAAAACACAATATATTATCAAATACTTTTCAAAATAAGTACTTGGGATTCTAGAACTAGTTGATTGCATTTGGAGTTACCATTGATGTTTTTCTAATACCTCCAAAGGCTAATAGGTAAAAGAACAACAGAAATAATTATTCCAAAACTTTGGACCTTGGTCCCACTAGGTGTACTAAAATTGTTATGCATAGAATTCTATTTGACTCACTCTTTCCATTACTAAAGCTTGTCATTGAGATGTCCCTCAAATGGATGTGAAGAGTGCCTTTCTTCATGGTGACCTTGAGGAGGATATATTTATGGAACAACCACAAGGTTTTATGGAAAATTCTTCCTTAGTGTGTAAAATTCAAAAATCTATCTATGGCCTCAAATAAGCCCCTCAAGTTTGGTATGCCAAAATAGATTCATCTCTTCTCACAGTTGGGTTCACTAGATGCAATTCTACTTTGAATTTCTACATCTTGTGGTAAGATAATTCATTCTTGATTTTGGTTCTATATGTGGATGACCTATTGATCACAAGGAGTTATTTATCCTCTATTACAGTAGTGAAAACTACTTTGCATGATAGATTCTCTATGACTAACTTGGGTTTATTGCATTACTTCCTTGGTATTGAGATTTCACAATCTAATTATACTCTTGATTTTCTCACATGATTTCACATGGGTGCCTATAAGCCAAATCCAACTCCCTTTCTTTTTGGAGTCAAACTTGAGGCTGAGTGTTCTTTTCCATTGGTTGATGTTACCTTGTATCGACAACTAGTTGGTAGCCTCATCTATCTGACTCACACTAGACCTGATATTTCATATGCAATGGATATGGTCTCTAGGTCTATGTAAATACCACATGAGTTACATTGGAAAGCAGCCAAATGGATTCTCTACTACATTCGAGGTACTCATAGTTTTAGGATTCACTATGGAGTAGGCAATGATATTAGCTTGATTGGATGCACAGATTTAGATTAGGTTGGTGATATTCAACATTACAAGGCCACTTTAGGATATAGTTTCTCACTTGGTTTAGGACTAATTATCTAGTATATAAAAAAGCAAAATGTTATTACTTTATCATCTACTGAGGCTAAATACGGTGTTAAGTTGTGGAGCTAAAAGCTTCACTAATGCAAATGGAGGAGGTTACTGAGTGTTACAGTAACTGACATCAGTCTGATCAACTGATGTCAGTCATCTTTAGTGTACACATTAATCGACATCGGTTATGGGTTGGCCGATATCAGTCAGACAGGAACTGACGTCGGCAACCTGTGAGTGTGTGCATTTGCATGCGCTTCTAGAACTGGTCTAATTTTAGATGGACAATTAGTTTACATGTAAAAGACTAATTGTAGTCTTAAGTCTGCATTTCTAATTATTGTAAATAGGAAGTCTAATTATTGTTTGCATGGGATCTATTTAAGAGACCCATGGGGTTGTATTGTAATCAAGGACAAGGAAGAGATTCTTCCAATTGTAAGATCAGTTGATCTACAAGTAGCAAGATTAGGGGAGATCTACATGGTAAGTAAGGTCAGTTGATCTATAGGTGTGTGTGTGCAAGGTCAAAGGAGATCTACAACACAATAAGGAGCAAGATCAAGAAGAACTATTTGGAGTACTTGGAGTACTTGGTGGACTGGCAGTATTGTTACTGACTAGTGGAGGGAACAACTCTTTGTTTGAGTTGTGGTTGTAATTGATTGTGTGAGAGAGAGAACTCTTGAGGGAGAATTACTAGTATGCCCAAGAGGTGTGGGAAGAGTGTGATTTCTTCATTGTATTTTCTTCTAGAAGAGTGCTAATACAAGATTGTATTGTCTCTCATATTATGTGATGTTTTTGAATTCTAGTTACATTTTACTTTTAGTTTAATTCTGTGTTTAGTTGCTTATACAAGGTAATCAATTGTGCTCTTAATCTTAACAAGTGGTATCAGAGCTAGGTTCAGAGCAGGTTAGTGTTTGTTGATTATAGGTCACTCTCAGGGGTTTCTGATTGAGTGGGAGTATAGCAATGGTAGAAGAAAGTAAGCTAAGAATGGAAAATTTTAATGGCAAGAATTATCAATTATGGAGGATGCAGATAGAAGATTATTTGTATCAGAAATATCTATACTTACCATTGGGTGGGGTTGCATGCAAGCCCACAGATATGAAAGATGAAGAATGGAATGTTCTTGATCGAAAGGCTTTGGGATCTATAAGGTTGAGCCTGGCATCGTCTATGATTTCTAACTTATCACAGGCTAAGACAATGGTAGAGTTAATGGAATCTTTGGCAAATTTATATGAAAAACTCTCAGCTTTGAATAAGGTATTTCTTATGAAGCAATTATTTAATTTGCAAATGCTAGAAGGTGGATCAGTACATAGTCATCTTAGTGATTTCCATAGATTATTAAATTAGTTAATTTTAGTCAATATAGCTTTTGATGATGAAATTAAGGATCTCTTAATCTTATGCTCATTACCTGAAAGTTGGGATAGTTTGGTAATGGCAATTAATAATACTGCATCTGCTTCAAATATCTTAAAAGTTGATGATGTTGTTAGTGTAATCTTGAATGAAAAAATTCACAGGAAAAGCACAAGGGAATCATTAGGTAATGTTTTAAGTGTTGAAAGCAGGGGAAGGCAAAGAGAGAATATCGAGCAAGGGAAATCAAGGTCAAAGATAGGTAGGAGATCTAGATCCAGGTATGGCAGTATAATCTACTGGAATTATGGAAAGAAAGGGCATGTAAAAAATATTGTTGATTGAAAGAAGATCAGCATGAAGGAAATGAAGAAGTAGATGTTGTAGGTATTGTTACACAGGATGCTCTTGTATGTTCCTTGGATAAAGTGGAATCTTGGGTTTTAGATTCTGGTGCCTCTTTCCATGTAACCCCAAATAGAGAATTTTTCTATGATTATGTCTATGGAGACTTTGGAAAGATTTATTTAGGGGATGGTAAGCCTTGTCAAATGGTTGGCAAAGAGAAAATGCAACTAAAATTGTAGATGGGCAACACATGGGTGTTGAAGGAGGTCACGCATGTCCCAATCCTAAAGCGGAATTTGATTTATGTAGGAAAGTTGGGTGATGAGGGATGCATAGTAACTCTCATAGCAGAATCTTGGAAAGTTTCTAAGGGTGCACTTGTTTTAGCAAGAGGTAAGAAATTAGGTACCATTTATCTATCTACTTGTATTACTGATTCTCCTTCTGGTTTATCTAATTCAAATATAGATGTGAAGATGTTGCTCTGTAGGCTTGGTCACATGAGTAAGAAGGGGATGCATGTTCTTGAGTCAAAAGGTAAGAGTTTAGATTTGGAAAGCATAGATCGAGATTTTTTTAAGCAATAGAAGAAAGTGAGGTTTTTTGAAACTCATCCTACAAGAAAGGATCGTGTTTATTGCATAAAGAAAAAATTTGATGTTTTTGACAAGAACAGGAAAGCCTTGGTTTTCAAGGAGAAGATGATGGATAGAGATCAGCTCAAGGGGCTGAATAATTCTGAGCAAGGTAGTTTGGACAAGGTTATGATCCAAATCAAGCTCACAGGTAAAAATCATCACTCATAAGAAAACATAGTTACTAACGTCGGTCAGGTGAGAATCGACATCGAACAAGTAGGTACCGATGTCAGTCATGTGTAGACTAGAGTCGGTGGTGTCAGGCAGGTGGATACTAATGTCAGTCAAGGAATTAACATCAGCAACCATGTGGACACTAACATCGGTTAGGGAACTGACATCGGCGATCAAATGGAATCGACATCGGTCAGGTGTAGATCAAGGTTGGCCAGAGGTGACCGAGATCAATCACTATCAAAATAGATTTTGGGCAGATAGCAAGCTGTAAAGGAGTCTCAAACGCCCATGAGGAGGACTGAAAGGGTAAGTAAGCCTCAAATTCATTATTCCCCTTCTTTATACTACTTTTTGCTCACTGATGGTCAAGAACTAGGAAGTTTTAAAGAGGTAATGCAGGTAGAATCTAGGAAATAGTGGGAGCATGGCATGAATGAGGAAATTGATTCCTTGGAAGAGAACCAAATGGGAGATTTGGTAGAGTTTCTAGCCAGAAAGAAAGCACTAAAAGATGAATGGATTCCTAGATTAAAGAAAGGAGAGAATGGACACGTGAGACATAAGGCCAGGTTATATGGTCTTGAGCATGCTACAAGACAATGGTGTTTAAGGTTTGACAGGTGTATGACAAAGCATGGCTTTAGTCAATGTCAATGTGACCATTGTGTTTACTTTACCAGGTTGGATAATATTAGCTACATTATCATGTTACTGTATGTAGTGTATATGCTTGTTGCAGGGTCACACATGCAGGAGATTGTTGAGCTAAAGGTAAAGTTAGTTCAGAGGTTTGCCATGAAGGATTTGGGAGTAGCAAAATTATTTGGCATGATTATTTCTAGAGACAGGGAAAGTCATAGGCTGATTTTGTCTACAGATGATTATGTGAATAAGGTAGTGGAGAGGTTCAATATGCAGGATGCAGAACTGGTTAGCACACCTATGGATGGGCAGTTCACAGAATAGTGTCTCAAATCACATGATGAAGTTGAGTACATGAGTACTAGACCTGATATTACCCAAGTAGTGGGATTTGTCAGCAAGTTTGTGGCCAATTTGGGAAAGGAGCACTGGAAAGCAGTTTAGTGGGTTCTCAGATTTTTGAGAGGGACCAGCAGCAGGTATACATGCTATGTAGGGTAAAGCACTTCTCTACATGGGTATGTAGATTCAGATATGGTAGGTTACTTAGATGAAAGGAGAAGCACCATAGGATTTGTGGTGTTTGATCTTCAAGACTAAACTTGAAGAGGGATACAAGCCAAGAAATAAAATTAGACGATGTACAGGTACAGGTGCAACTGTTTATCTCCAAGTGGGAGATTGTTAAGTTATGGAGCTAAAAGCTTCACTGATACAAATGGAAGATGTTACTGAGTGTTACAATAACTAATGTCAGTTTGATCAATTAACATCGGTCATCTTTAGTGTACACAGTAACCGACATCGGTTATGGGTCGACCGACATTGGTCAGACAGGAACCGACATCGGCAATCTGTGTGTGTGTGTGCATTTGCATGGACTTCTAGAACTGGTCTAATTTTAGATGGATAGTTAGTTTGCATGTAAAAGACTAACTTTAGTCTTGAGTCTGCATTTATAATTATTGTAATTAGGAAGTCTAATTATTTTTTGCATGGGATCTATTTAAGAGACCCATGGGGCTGTATTGTAATCAAGGACAAGGAAGAGATCCTTCCAGTTGTAAGAGCAGTTGATCTACAGGTAGCAAGATCAAGGGAGATCTACATGGTAAGTAAGGTCAGTTGATCTGCAGGTGTTTGTGTGTGCAAGGTCAAAAGAGATCTGTGGGGTAGTAAGGTCAAAGGAGATCTACAACATAACAAGGAGTAAGATCAGGGAAATCTATTTAGAGTACTTGGAGTACTTGGTGGACTGGCATTATTATTACTAACTGGTGGAGGGAACAACTCTGTGTTTGAGTTGTGGTTGTAATTTATTGTGTGAGAGAGATAAATCTTGAGGGAGAATTACTGGTACACCCAAGAGGTGTGGGAAGAGTGTGATTTCTTCATTGTATTTTATTTTGGAAGAGTGTTAATAAAAGATTGTATTGTCTCTCATATTCTATGCTATTTCTGAATTTTAGTTACATTTTACTTCTAGTTTAATTCCATGTTTAGTTGCTTATACAAGGTAATCAATTATGCTCTTAATCCTAACAAGTGGTATCAGAGTTGTGTTTGCTCCAGATCCTAACATATGGAGGGGCTATCAATGCTGCTAGTAAAGTTATTTGGCTTCAAGGTATTCTTACTGAGTTTGGTATATAGTTCAAGTGACCCACAATCATATTTTGTGGTAACCAAAGCACCATTAATATTTAAAATAATCCAATCCAACATTAATGGACCAAGCACATCGAGAGTCATATGCACTTCATTTAGGAGCTCATTCATGGATAGGTCATTAATCTCAATTTTTTCTAGACTATGAAGTAGATAGCTAATAACTTTAGTAAACCCTTCACTAAGAGTAAGTATCTTCACTTGCATGCTCTTCTTTGGGTATGAGTTACATCAACATCATCTTTAGGGGGGCCTTCTAGTCCTCTTCTTCTTTTTTCTCTTTTGGGGGTAGTTTTTTCCTACAGGTTTTCTCCTTTTCCAGTACATGGGAAAATTGTAGTCAAATGAGTGGGTAAAGATACCCTTACCCACCAATATTGACATATGGAGCACACAAACCATTTGTCAAAAGTCTTGTGTTCACATTTCCAAATGTCTTGGCTCTATTCCTTCATTGTACCTATACATACGCCTCTCATATAAGATATTTTTTAATGAGTTATGAATTAAATATTATTATAATTCTACTCTATTTTGATTTCAATATCAATAATGAAGTTCTTCTATTTGCTTTGCATTTAAAGTTCATGTGTTCAATTCTATCAGTTGGATCTTGGACAATTCCATCACTTTTCTACTATTTCTCTCTCTTCATGAGGTCTCAATTAGGCCATTATACTTAGAGACTAAAATTTAGCTCCTAAGGCTTCCCACACATGTGAAACCCAAATAAACATGTGATTTAATTATAAAGACTCTTGAAGGTCCTAATGACTAATTTGAAAACAAGTCAAATTAGTTTAACCCCCTATATAGTCAAACTTGTTATAAGGGTCTACTAGGGTGTGAAATCTATCTTATAATCTTAAAAGAGGTCAAATACGTGATTTCATATTTGTCATTTTTTTAAGTTTATCCTAAGTCATTTATTGATTTTTTATGGTTTCCATAGGAGGAAAAAGGTGTAAAAGTGGTTTAATGTCCTACACATCATATTCTTGGCAAAGATAGCAGTCTTAGACTGACAACTGTAGGTGCAACATCGAAATCAAGAAGATCAAGTAATTTTAGGAAGTTTTCAGTTGATTTATGGCCTTTTTAGTAGTTTTAGCACATGTGGTTACTCCAAGAGTGTATCCTGATCTCCCCTTAGTACAATTTCATGCTTGACAAGCTTTGACAAACCTAAAATTGGTCAAAACCAACCTATCTCCCCTATCACTCCCTAGACAAGCATAAATGGTCAAGTGGTTTTTGCATGGTATGGATAAGAGGAAGAGATTTGATTCAATTTCCTTTGGTGGATGATAATAATATTTACTAATACAAATCCATGAAAATAGCTTTAGGTTTTGTGCACCATGCTCTATGAACCATTAATAATAAGGTTTGCTCCTCTTTTCTGCTTGTTCATCCCTATAGTCTTCACAACTCCTTTATTTGGATTGGTCTAAGAAATTCAAGTGTTGTATAAGTTATATAAGAGAATGACCATTATTCTCATAAGTATCTTATTATGGTTTCATGTGTGGAGGTTAAGGAGTATGCATCAAAATCTCTTTTTTGCTAGAAGAGACTTCATTACCAATTTGCAGATAGGTTTCACCAGATGTAGAGGTTTATATCTCCTATAGTAATCTCAGATCAAGGGGATATAATATTTTCCACTTATCACATATCATGGTGATCAATTATTTTTTGAAGGTCTAGTCTCAATACTAGCCATATTTTGATATTCAAGGTCTAGGAATTGCACAGTCAGTTTCCCTTGTGACTGTCACTTACAGTCAAGTGAAAATGAGCATTTTCTAGTCATGCTAATGAACAAGAATGTTTCAAAGTGTTTAGGAAACTCTCAAAGTGTAAGAAGTGAGTTTGAGACATCTAAAGGTTATAAATTGGTTATGACAACCAATTTAATACACACAATCCTATAATGTGGTACCTATAGGTTTCTAATAGTGATCTAATGTTCACCTACAAGTAGGTTCGCAGAGGTCTAAATAGAGTTGAATGATGGTATTTGAACTTGTTTTAAACCTCATTAAGGTTTGAAGGCATTTAAATTACCATTGTGATAATTATGAGGCCATAAAATGGAATGTAGATTTGAGGACCATGTCTACAAGTTGGAAAGTTGCATTTGGGGGCAAATTACTTTAGTTTTTCTAAATCACATTTTGGCTCATAAATTTGGTCCTTCCATGGTAGAATGTCTTGAGGTTTAGATAGGTTTGGTTGTTTCCATCATGAAGCCCAAGTATAGGGAAAATTCCTTAAAAAAAGGAAATGGTTAATTGATAAAAATATGAATATGTTTGAAGGGTTTCTAATTTAGGAAGGTTTTGGCCTATGACACTTAGAAAACACTATGTTAATATAACTAAAAGCACCAAGACAGCAGTGACCATATGGAATGAAAATATGGTTTTAATGGCATGAAATGAACTCATTTAGGTATGGAACATTCTAAATAACCTCAATAAGGATCAGGGAAAGTGAAATCCAATGTCAAGAGACACACCATCACCTATAGGAATACCTTTTCCTAGGGTAAGCATCTACAGTCAAAAAATAGACCCATAGTATATTGATAGTGAGACATAATAAGCAAACCCTGTAGGTATAATTGTCCATTTAGGTTTAAAATGACCTAATGAATTAAAAATAAATTAAGATAATTTATGTATAGTGATTTAATACATATCATCACCTACAGGAGTTCCAATCTCTACTAAGACAAAAACCTGCAATCAGTATAGTGCACAAACTACTTCATGCAAATGGAGAAGAGGTAGATTGAGAAGGTTAGTAGAGAGGTAGGGAATTGAACATGTTTGAAACCACATTCAAAGTGTTTCCATAAACCATATCACATTATTCCTAGAGAGAAGAGGTAGAGTAAAGAAGTTTCAAATCTCAACCCACGGTTAACCCAAAAGCCCTACACAATACATATTCATATATGTCTATCTTGAATTTTGTGAATTTGAGGACCATATAAATGTGATCCATCAATGAAAATTTGTGTATATGGTCCTCAATACCTATTATATTCCTTCATATCCTCATATTGTCTAAGAAAATAGGGTAAGTGCCCTCTATTTTATCTCAAATAGAGGGCACTCCTAGTCAAGACATGACTGTAGGCTTAGTGAGTGAATGGTAAGGGGATGACATGAGGACTGTTAAAACACTAAGGAAATATTTTTAATGTTGATCTTAACATGAAAAAAAGTGTATAAGACTCTACAGGTAGAATTAACACTTAGAAGAGTTTTTAGATCATGAAATGCAGTCAAGCCATTTAGGCCTAGAACTAGACCTATACCCTAATGGCCTCTAGTTTGACTCAAATACCATATGACCCTTCAAAATTATCGGATATCATGAAAGGGGAGGTAGAGAGTCTTAAAAATCCATTGGTTTGTATAGGAACATCACATAGGGGTCATTTTTGGCCTAAAGTCACCCCATGGTTACTTAGAATGCACTCTAAAGCTCGAGAGACCAACTTCAAATACTCATAAATATAAGGACCTATTGCACAGTTCCTCAATAACTTGGGGAGAGTTTAAGGAGTTCCTAAACTTGCTTTCATTCTAATTTTTTCATATATTTAACACTCAGTTTTTATGAACTATCCCTAAGAAGTAAATCCCTTTAAAACCCTCCTTAAACCTTGATCTTGACTTATTGAATAAAATATTCAAATATATGCACTCAATAGGGGTATTATATCCTATAAATTGATTTGGACATGTTGAAGACTCTCTTAGGCTCCTTCTCATCCAATTGATTTATACTTTCACTTGTACAGACAAGGTAAAAATAGGGTTTCTTATAGGTTTTTGTGTATTCTATAGGTACAAAGGAGATTTTAGGGATGATAACCATGTGGGGAGGTCAATTTGGAATTTTTATAACTCTAAATAGTAATTTATCATCATATATGGGCATAGAAACACTTCTACTAACTGATTCATTTTAGGCAATCTTGGATAGGCATTGAAAAGACAAAGTGACTACCTAGTGAGAGGATGAGAACTTGGTTTTTGGAAATTTTTAAGGTTTAACTAATTGACTAAAAGGTAAGGGGACTCTATATAGGTGTCCTAACACCTATTCCATGGATTTGGTTGAGCAACTGAAGGTCATCTTGATGACAAATATAAATAATGAGGCATAAAAGACTAAAGAGTGACTATAGATGGTGAGTACAAGTGTCCAAAAGATGGCTAGCAATTAGGGATGCATCTGATGAGTTTCATAGATATTTTATAACACCCATAATATATTACATATCTTTCAACTCTCCCTAGTTTGGTTTTGAGTAGTCAATATATACCTCATCATGAAGACAATTTTAAGAATGTAGTTGAAAAGTCTCTATGCCAATTTTGGAGAGTTTGATGCTTCAGATGGACACTTGTCCATGAATACCTTATAAACCTATGTTATCCACTTCATTCTCATTTAATTTAACTATTTTTCATTCTTTTATAGTTGTCTTGGTTACCTTTCCACTTCGCTTTCTTCTCTACCTTCTCCATGTTCTATAAATGCAAGCCATTTTGGCATTTGTAATGGAATCCACACTTGGTATGGTGAAACCCTTCTAGTTTAATGTTGTATTTTGAATTTTAAATGAGAATTTAAATATTATTTTGAGTTCATTACTCTAATTTCTAAGTGTTTGAATTGATGCATAGTGAAGTGTATAGTGATAAGTATTTATCCTTGCCTTTTCTTTATCCTTTCATGTTTGGGGCAAGTAGTTCTCACTCTAACAAATCAAATGGAGTGTATCTAATGTGTTTGAATATATTCAAGTGTAAAAATATCCTTGGTTACTAAAATCTAACCTCTAGCTTACTTACATTGAGTATTCCAATTTATATAACCTCCATGTTTGAAATACTAATGTTTGAGCAATTCAGGATTTTGAGGCTAGTGTTGTAGGGCATGTTTCATAATGCAATGGTATAGTTTTATAGTGGAGATATATATGGTGTATCACCTTATTAGATTATTTTGTCTTACATTTTATCTATATCCCTTTTCATCCAAGAAATTAGTTAGTGTAAGTGATAAGTAAGATAAGATCAATCTAGCAAGCTAGACTTTAAACGTAGAGGTCTACCTCTATCATAGGCAACCCATAGGCTTAGAGGTATTCTAATGTTACCAAAATATGATAGTGGGATTTAATAACCAAATATAGGGTGAAATAATTTTTGATAATAGTTCTAGCATGCTCGGTGGGATTCTTGTCTCAAATACATCTTGTCAAGGTGAATGATCGTCTTGACAACATCATAGTTGCATATGGTGTTATACTTAGCATTTGACAACTCCATTCAAGGTAATATCTGATTATTAACCATTGTTTAATCAATTTCTTGTGTTCTTACTTCATGGTCCTTACTAGGTTAGCTTATAGTAGAGGTATCGATCCTATAAACCCACTCCTTTAGCCTAAAATTCCTCTTGAAGTTCAACATCCTCAACTTATCTTGACCTTTGAAGAACAAAAGGATATTTCAAGCCAAGAAGATAAATAAAGTGAAGAGTAACTTAAATAAAACATGGTTAGGTAGCATGCCTTCCTATCTTTTAACACTTAAAATACTATCCATCTCAATGCATTTGATGGCATACCTCCTAATGATACTAAGTGTGTCACCACATTCAATGGTGAAGGTCATGTCATTCCTAGTGAACATTACAGGGACATATCTAAATTTCATAGTTTTCATAATGTTATCTAGGTCACTATTTCCATTATACTACTTTCCATATCCCTTAGAGGGAAAGCACTTGACTGGTATAGGACATTGTTTGGAGGTTTTATCACTACTTGGGATGATTTTGGAGAATTTTTGACATCAAGGTTTGAAGACAAAAGTGATCACACATCACTTATTCACTAGCTCAATGTAATTCAAAGAGCCCCTAAGGAGACTATGCATGATTTTAATAAGATATTCCAAGGAACATTGCATAGGATGCCTCCCCCCATGAGACCACCTATAAGATTTGTGTTTCTTACATATCTAAGGGCTATTGGTACTGGCATAGCCATAAGTTTTTGATCCATGGGTGGTTACGCCTTACCTGAAGCATATAACCTTTCCATTAGAGTTTAAAATGGCCTAATACAACTTGAGATGTTGCCTCCAAAAATTTTGATTCCTCTACTACCTAATATGTCTGTTGATACCCTAGGTGTTGTACAGGTCCCAATTGCTAATACTAAGTCTAGAATTTCCCATAAGAAGTTAGAAGATACTATTTATTTAGATGCAAGGATCCAAGCCTTAGAAGCTAAGATTAGGCAAATTAATCGATAGTATGGAGTGAACCAAAACCCCTACCCCTATCCTCAATAAGGAAATAGGTTCCCACCTTAGTTATATGGTCAAGGTAGAGGTTAAGGACATGATAACTTCAATAGTCCAGCCAATGTATACAATCTAATTTTCACCTCCAACACAAGAACCATGGACCCTATTCATAGTAACTTGGTCCAAGGAGAAGAATGGCAGAAAACACAATTCATGGATAAAAATTAAGGTGGGGCTAAAACCTTTTTGCTCAAGGAGGAGTCACTCTTTAGTTTTCATCAAAAGATGAGAGTCTCATGCAAGCAAATTAAGGATGGCATCATCAAGGAGTGAGTTTGAATAACTTTATAGTTGAAGATAAATATGTCCTCAGTTAGAATTATCTAGTTGTAGATGATACTAGTGAAAATAAGAAGGCCTTGGTATATGTCCATGGTGTATATACAATTTCAATTATCCCTCTTATAAGGTAGGAAGGTATGAGTCTAGGTATGATAGTCCCTACAACTTCTATACCTTCTTTAAATCAAAATGTTGGAAGGGTAAATCAAAGTGCTCCAATGTCTCAAGCTACAAACACTTCCTTACCTTAAAGGATAAGATAAAATGTGAGTGTTCCTATTTTCAATATTGTGGATTCTTTGAAGAGTGCTCAAGTATCTATGTTTTCACTTACCTAGTCAAAAATAGCTCCTTCAGTCCCTCAATCATAAAATCATGGTAATATTTCCCTCACCAATTCTCATAATCAAATTATGGAACCCTCTTCCAAATATGAGAATCCTTCACCCTTCTACCTCACTCTCATTATTGAAAACAAACTTGTTCATAACTACATAGTGGATAGTGGAGCTAGTACCTCAGTGATGCCTAAGATTTTGGTAGATAAATTAAGCTTGAAATATGAACCATATAATAATGGAGTAATTTAACTTGATGGGACAATAGATAAGTTAGTGGTAATTGTTAAAGGTTTGAAATTTTTCCTTCATGATTGTCTAAGCTTCCCAATCCTTCAAGATATAGTAGCAGTTGACTTACCTACTCACTTTATTATCTACCTTTCAAGCTATTTCATAGCCAAGATAATAATTTACCTCTCAAATAATTGGTTCCTATACCTCAATACAAGGTATGGATCAAAGTTAACCATCGTAACTCAACCATTAGCTAAGTTTCATATTAAACCCTATATCAATGATCAAGAAGAGTTTTCTATTGATGATGGAACATATTCTAAGGAGGGCATATTTGATCCATTCCTAAATTAGTATGGTGATAACACTTATGGACATGATCCATACACTTACTTTGAGTACACTAATATTAGAACATACATCATACATAAAGGAGGATATGAACAATCTGAGGTAAGCATTGAAGATCTTTTTTCACAAGTTGCTGAGAGCAATTACCTTATACATGTGTATTATGATGATGGTTTGAAAATAATGGTAGAGAATAATGATAATGATAATAATTCCATTCTACCTACACAATATGGAGAAGTACATGAACATGATAGTCATGAAGAGAAGATGATCTATGGAAAAGGTTTCATGTTATAAGTTAGGAGTTTAAACAGTTTAGTAAGTCTACTTCTCATACTAAAAAATGTGAATATGATAATAGAGTTGTTGATGAACCTAAAAATTAAGAAGGATAGTGTATTTTTAAGCATGAGGTTGAGTATCAAACTATTATCCAAGAGGCTATAGTCATAAAGGATTCAAATGAACACAAAGCATACATGTGTGTGTTTGAAGAGCACTCAAAACCTCAGACTAATATTGAGTCACTTTTTGATATGTGATAGTAGAAGGAATATAATATCTATGATCTCATACATCAAGAACATCACATCCAAGAAGAAATTAAAGTTGAAACAACTGTGTGACTCCCAAGTTGTAGTTTTAGAAGTGTCAATCAGACATGGCAGAAGTCAAATAAGTTGTAGGCTCAAACAAGCTTCTTGGAGTGTAGTATGAAACATCCTTGAAATCTCTAAGTATCACACTCATAAACAAAAGAAGACCTAAGGATGGTAAGTATTTTAACCATCCACATAATTAGGTGTTTTTTGATAAGCATGCTTCACATGATGAATTGATTCCTTGGAGTAGTAATGATGCAATAGGTACCATCTTTAACCCTGGTTAAAGTATGGTGATTTATTCTTCACCTCAAGTATTTGAGGTCTTATATATACTAGGATAGGTGTGATTTTATTACTTTATGTGTGTTTTCTTTAAGTGTTATTGAGAACACAAGTGTGTTTACTTAGTGTGTTTGTTTTATGTTGTTTGGTGTGATTTCAAAGGCAATTCAGTGTTCATATTATGCATAGGTGACTCCATATACCAATGGATAGGAGTAGGCTACTGGTCTTTGGCATAGCTAACTTACCACCCCTAGGAAATCACCAAAAAATTTGACTAATTAGACCACAAGTCAAATTAGGTCAACCCCCTATATAGTTAAAATTATTATAGGGGTATACTAGGGTGTGAAATGTGTCTTATAGTCTTAAAGGAGGTCAAATATGTGATTCCATCTTTGTCACCTTTGTCTTAGTCTATCCTAAGTCATTTTAGGTTGATTTTGAATCATTTATTGAGTTTTTATGATTTCCATATGAGGAAAAACGTGTCCAAGTGTACTTTAACATCCTAAGTGTCAAATTCCTATCAGAGATGGTAGTCTTAGACTGATAATTATAGATGCAATGTTGAAAGAAAGAACATCATGAAATTTTTGGTAGTTTTCAATTGATGTATGGTCTTTTAAATATTTTTGTCACATGTGATTACTAAAAGAGTGTCTCTTGAACTCCCCTAAATTCACTTCCATAGTTGAGAAGCTTTGACAGACCTAAAATTGGTCAAAACTGACCTATCTCCCCTATCACTCACTAGATAAGTATAAATAGTCAACTAATATTTGTATAGTATGGATAGGAGGAGGTGAGTTCGATCAAGTTCCTTTGGTGGATGATAATATTCTTTATATACTACAAATCCATGGCAATAGTTGCAGGTTTGGTGCATCATGCTCTATGAACTATTGCTAAGAAGGTTTGCTCCTCGTTTTTGCTTGCTCATCCCTATAACCTTCAAGTTTCCTTCTTTGTTTGGATTGGTCTAATCAATTCAAGTGTTGTAAAAAAAATTAAGAGAATAACCATTCTTATCACAAGTATATTAGTCTGGTTACATGT
The DNA here is from genome assembly GCA_037957365.1 of Torreya grandis. Taxonomy (NCBI): domain Eukaryota; kingdom Viridiplantae; phylum Streptophyta; class Pinopsida; order Cupressales; family Taxaceae; genus Torreya; species Torreya grandis. The sequence continues at coordinate 613,987 of JARHVA010003377.1, read as the reverse complement.
GTGGAGGTTAATGAATAAGCATAAACATCTCTTTATTTCTAGAAGAGACTTCATTATCAATCTATAAACAAGTTTCACTAAATGTAGAGGTTTATTTCTCCTATAGTGATCTTGAATCAATGAGTATGTGATGTTTTTCAATTCTCACATATCATGGTGATTAGTTATTCTTTGAAGGTCTAGTCTTGAGACTAGTCATAGTTAGATATGCAAGGTCTAGGAATTGTACAGTCAGTTTCTCTTATGATTGTCACTTATATTCAAGTGAATTTGAGAATTTACCAATCATGATAATTGAATAATAATGTTTTAAGGTGTTGAGGACACTCTCAAAGTGTAATTAGTGAGTTTTATCCATCCAAAGGCTAGGTATTTTTTATGACAACAAATTTAATACACACAATCCTATAATGTGGCACCTATAGGTTTCTAATAGTGATTTGATGTTCACCTATAGGTAGCTTTATAGAGGTTTGATCAGAGTTGAATGAAGGTGTTTGAACTTGTTTGAAACCTCATTGAGGTTTGAAGGTAATTAAAGTACTATTGTGATAATGGTGAGGCCATAAAATGTCACATAGACTTGAGGACCATGTCTATAATTTAGAAATTTGCATTTGGGGATAAAATACCTTAGTTTCTCCAAATCATATTTTGGTTCATAAATTTGGTCCTTCCTTGGTTGAATTTATTGAGGTCTATACAAGTATATTTGTTTCCATCATCAATCCCATGTATAGGGGAAATGCCTTGACAAAAGGAAATGGTTGCTTGATCAAGAGATGAAGATTTTTTAAGGGTTTTTAATTTAGGTAGGTTTTGGCCTATAACACTCAAAAAACATTATGTTAAAATGACTAAAAGCAACCATGACTACAGTGACCTATAGTATGGAATGAAAATATGGTTTCAAAGGCATGAAATGAACTCATATATGTATGGAAAATTCTAAATAAGATAAATAAGGATCAAGTAAGCTGAAATATAGTGTTAATAAAAACACCATCACCTACAAGAATCCCTTTTCTTAGGGTAAGCATCTACAATCAGTATGCAGACCCATAGTTTATTGATAGTGAGACATAAGAAGCAAACCCTATAGATATAGTTATCCATTCAGGTTTAAAATGACCTAATGAGTTAAATATAAATAAATATAATTGATGGATAGTGATTTAATACAGATAATCACCTACAAGAGTTCCAATATCTATTAAAATAAACACTTACAGTCTGCATAGTGCATAAACTAATTCATGTAAATGGAGAAGAGGTGGATTGAGAAGGTTGGCAGAGAGTTAAGTAATTGAACATGTTTGAAACCACCTTCATAGTGTTTCCAACAACCATATCACATGATTATCAAAGAGAAGAGGTAGAGCAAAGAAGTTTCAAATCTCAACCCATAGTCAACCCAAAAACCATGCATAGTACATAGTCATATAGGTCTATCTTGAAGTTTGTGAAGTTAAGGACCCTATAAATGTGATCCATCCAAGAAAATTTATGTATAAGGTCCTCAAGACAATTTATATCCCTTCGTATCCTCAGATTAACTAAGAAAATAGGGGAAGTGACCTCTATTTTATCTTAGAAAGAGGGCATTCCCAATCAAGATATGACTGTAGGCTTGGTGAGTGAAAGGTAAGGGGATGACATGAGGAGTGTTATAACACTGAGGAAATATGTGTAATGTTTATCAAAGCATGTAAAAGGTGTATAAGACTCTTCAAGTAGCACTTAAACATAGAAGAGGTTTTAGATCATGAAATGCAGTCAGGCCTATTAGGCCTAAAACTAGGTCTATACCCTAATGGTCTATAGTTTGACTCAAAACACCATATGACCCTTCCAATTTAGTGGATAACATGTAATGGAAAGTAGAGAGTCTTAAAGATCCATTAGTTTGTAGAGGAATATCATAAAGGGGTCATTTTTTTGTCTAAAGTCACCTCAGGGGTACTCAAAATGCACTTTAAATCTCGAGAGACCAATCTCAAATACTCATAACTATATGGACCTATTGCATAGTGATTGAATCACTTGGTGAGAATTGAAAGAGATCTTACACTTGATTTTAGTGTAATTTTTTCATATATTGAATGTCTAGTTTTTATGAACCATCCCTAAGAAACAAAACTCTCTAAAACACTCCTTAAACCTGTGATCTAGGAATTTGACTCAAGAGAGGATGGTTAGTATGGTGTTAGTTCTAAAATAAAAACAAAATGAAATAAACACACTAATAGCATAACATCTCTAGGCCTAGACACTAGGGAGAGATTAGTTAATAAAAACAAATGATAAACACAACTAAAAAGTAAGGAATAAAACACATGAATTCCTTCACCTTCCTTGGATGCTCCAAATGTCTTTGTAGTATTAGCTTGCTCAGTTTATGCTCATGAACTCTTTGGCAATGAAAGCTTGGCTACCTCCATCTCTCCTTAGCACCTTTGACTTATGGCTTGGCTTGGCTCGGAATTAATTTGGCATGGTAACACTAGTTTTAATTGCCTTTTGAAGATATTTGTGCATTATAACTTTTCACCAAAATATATTAGAAATGATGTTCATGGCCTCTCTATTTATAGATTTTTTAGAATGATCAGAATCAACCTGAACCATTCATCTCAAGATTGAGATGTGTGGTTAAGGATTAATTCAATTTTTGGAATTAAGTTTGTAATTATAATCATCATGACATTAGAAGATGAGGCAATTAAGAGGCATGGAGGTCATCATGGAAGGCATTGATAAGGCATGGAGGGCATGAATCCTGATATTTGTGGCATTTATGGCCTAGGGATGTCTTCCCAAGAAATGAGGTCACCTGATGATGTAGATATTCAATATTCCTTTTTAAATAAATTATTCAACAAGTTTCCATGGAATTTATTAATTATGCCTTGATTTGGGTTAATTAGCTCTTAAGCATGATTAAGCACTTTGTGCACAAATTACTCAATTTGATCAAAATGCCTTGTTATTGGTCCAAAATTTGACTAGATTTAAATTGAAAGGTATTGTCAGATGTGTTAAAACTATATTCCCATTTATAAAGTTACCAATAAAAAATAACAAACATACACATCTTGTGTAGAAGGTTTGATAGGAAAGAGAAATCTAGAGCACCCAAGTGTAAAATTGGCATTTTGACTCAAAATGATCTTATCAAAGTTAGCTAGCACATAAATTGCATTTCCCTATTTAGGGATACCCTAGCCAAAATTAGCACTTGAATGTGTCAGTTTCACATCATTTAGCATGTTTTAGTATTTTTAGTCCAAATTGTGTATTTTGGGTGGAAATTGACCAAAACCCTAATTCGAGGTTATCGATGGCCAAATTTAGATGTCTACAATTTACCTCTATTTGAGAAGGCATTTCAAGCTATAAGCATAGTAATGTCTTCTCAAATAATGAAAAGGCCATGTATGCCTATAATTACAATGATGATAAACTAACTATGTGATGTCCCCTTGAGGGAATGGTTGGCACAAATAGGTCAGAAAATAATCCCTTAAAAAGAAAGAACTGAAATGAGTAGAGCAATGAAAGGAAAGATGATGGGGGGAAACATAATGATATTGAAAAAGTAGTCAAAATAATTGAGAATGCAAGTAGGATGGTGTACAATGGTTTGTGTAAAGGTGGTTATAAGCATTGTACCCTGATAGTGGTAATGTGGTATGATAACACAATGATTTGCCCAAAGGCGTTTATAATCATTGAGAAGATGGAGCTGCCCCAGTTAGGATAGACAAACAAGATAACATGCCCCTATATAGGTAGAAAAAATAAAGTGGTGACAACATAATGATTTGCCCAAAGGCGGTTATGATCATTGAGAAATGCAGGTGGGATGGTGTGTAATGATTTGCCCATAAGCGGTTATAATCATTAGACCTCAATTATGGAAAATTTGATAAACTTGGATGATAACTTAACACAAAGGGTAATGATGAATTGAAATAACCTACTATTAGGGAGATGCTCTTTTGAACTAATAAAGGTTAAAATTCTTTCTTGGTTAATTACTCTATTTGGGATATGAGTGGTATTGAATCAAGATGTTGATGTCGAAGAGATACTACCATTGTTGAAATAAACTTCTTGAAGCTTAGGTTTGTCATAACATGTGTTGGTAGGCATCATGGTATAACATCATGAGGACTAACTCTCATAATCCAGTACTCAATAAAAAACAATGCACCAATAATAGAAACCATGATGATAATGAAAACATATGAATATGGATGGATTCAAGTGTAAGTGTGGACAAAGAATCACCTAATGAACACATATAAACTAAATCAAGGCAAAAGTACTGAAAGTAGACAAATAAACAAAATAAGTAGAAACAAATAAATAAAGTAATAGAAACCCTATGAACATTGCCCTTAGAAAATAGGTGACAACTTAGCAAATGAACAAAATGGGATATTAGAAGAAAAGGAAGGGGATATCCAAGTTGTATCCATATACACTAGGAAAGTGGATGCTACCTACGTAGTTCCATGGATGTAATATCCAATAAAAAACTTTAGGCCAAATGTAGTTCTTCTAGGGAATGGGAAGAATGTGATAACTGAGGAAAACAAATAGAATGGATGTGATAGAAAAATAGGAATGGTCTTACAAAATGGCAAGTGCATGAGAGAAAAAGGCCAAAAAGGATGGGGAAATTAAATGACAAGTGATTTGCTTATAACTTAGTAAGGGTTCTCAGAATCCTTAAGGCAAAGAAGTGGTCAATGTTTTTGTTCTTTTCTAATGATTTTCAAAATGTTTTTGGAATTGTTTTGGAGTGTCTCAACTCAATCAAAAATGATGAGACACTAAATGGTTCAATCACACAAAATGGTGAGAGCGTTTAAACTAAGGTTACTGACAAAATAATGAGAGAGTGGTAGATAAGGGTAACTGAGCTGATCTCAATAAGTATTGAGCACTATTTACATAGTCCCAGAATAGGACCTCAAGTCAATGTAATTATGCCTTTATAGTGGAAGAATTTGACTAATGTAGCAGTCAATTCAAACAAAATAGGCACAGTTGGTAAAAAGGCATAGTATGACAAAAGAAGGGGTAATTTGGTATGTCAAGCCTTAATGTTTCCCATAGTTTTCCCATAGGTGGTTATAACCAGGACACAATGGCATAGATCAATGCTACTAATTTTCCCAAAGGTAGTTATAATTAGTAGCAAGACTGGTGATAAGAAAGGAATAACAAATGAAGGATGCAATTGCCAAAAATTTTGTCACACTATCCCAAAATATGCTCTCTATTTGAAGTAATTGAACTAATTAATGAACTGATCAAATACCTTGATGCTAAAAATTCATAATAAATGGCAAAAACCAAGGTCAAATAGGCTAGGCTTTAGAACACATCAGGTCAATAGAATGGAAATAGAAAGTGGATATGGTGAAGAGGATGGATAGGGATGGTATTTATACAAATAATAATAGTGCTAAAATGGCATAACTAAAATGGTCCTTCTAGGAAATACACCTTAGTGCTCAAGCATAGTATTGCTTGAGATGAATAATATTCATCAGCTCTGAAAGTTCATCATCATCTAGTGTGGCAAGCTTTTATGCTCCTAATCCATAATATATAGTGATGATGAAAGGCCCCATCCAATTTGGTTTGATTTTCTCTTTATGCTTTTTGTCAGCCATGGTATTCTTTTGGATTTCTTTAAGAACAAGATCACCAATTCAAATGTTCTATACTTAACACACTGATTATAGTGGCCTTTGAGTCAGTTCTGATATGATTGAAGATTGTTGAGTGTAGTCATGCATTTCTTATCAAGTAGGTATATCTCTTTCAGGTGGGCTACTCAATAGTCATGATCATCCAGGATATACTTGAAAGATATGTGTAGTGAAGGTAATTAGACCTAATGTGATCTAGGAATTTGACTCAAGAGAGGATGGTTAGTATGGTGTTAGTTCCAAAATGAAAATAAAATGAAATAAACACACTAATAACATAACATCTCTAGTCCTAGACACTAGGGAGAGATTATTTAACAAGAAAAAATGACAAACACAACTAAAAAGTAAGGAATAAAACAGAATAATTCGTTCACCTTCCTTGGATGATCCAAATGCCTTAGTAGTGGCTTATTCAGCTTGTGCTCATGAATTCTTTAGTAATGGAAGCTTGGCTACCTCCATCTCTCCTTAGCACCTTTGGCTTGTGGCTTGGCTTGTCTTGGAATCAATTTGGCATGGTAACACTAGTTTCAATGGCTTCTTGAAGATATTTATGAATTATAGCTTTGCACCAAAATATCTTAGAAATGATGTTCATGGCCTCTCTATTTATAGATTGTTGAGAATGATCATAATCAAATTGAACCATCCATATCAAGATTGAGATGTGTGGTTGAATATTAATTTAATTTTTAGAATTAAGTTTGTAATTATCCTCATCATGACATTGGAAGAAGAGGCAATTAAGAGGCATGGAGGGCATGAATCCTAATATTTGTGGCATTTATGGCCTGGGGATGTCTTCCCAAGAAATGAGGTCACCTGATGATGTAGATATTCAATATTCATTTTTTTAGAAAAATATTCAACAAGTTTATATGGAATTTATTAATTATACCTTGATTTGGGTTAATTATCTCTTAAGAATGATTAAGCATTGTGTGCACAAATTACTCAATTTGATTAAAATGACTTGTTATTAGTCCAAAATTTGATTGGATTAAAATTGAAAGGCACTATTAGATGCATTGGAACCATATTCCCATTCATGAAGTTACCAATATAAAATAAGAAAGGTATGCATCTTGTGTAGAATATTTGATAGGAAAGAGCAATCCAGAGCACTCAAGTGTAAATTTGACATTTTGACTCAGAATGATTTGATCAAAGTTAGCTGGCCTATCAATTAAATTTCCCCATTTAGGGATACCCTAGCCAAAATTGGAAATTGAATATGTCAGTTTCACATCATTTATCATGTTTTAGTGTTTTTAGGCCAAATTGTGTATTTTGGGTGGAAATTGGCCAAAAGCCCTATTGGAGGTTATCGGTGGCTAGATTTAGGTGTATACAAAACCTTGGTCTTAACTTGATAGAGAAAATATGTAAGGAGATGTAACTAGGAGGGGTAGTATGGTCTAGAAATTTATTTGGACTTGTTGAATACTCTCTCAAGTTCCTTCCCATCCAACTAGTTTGTACTTTCACTTGTATAGACAAGGTAAAAATAGGGTTTCTTTTACGTTTTATTGTGTTCTTTAGACACAAATTATATTTTAGGGATGAGAACCCTTTGGGGAGGTCAATTGGGACTTTTAATAACTATCCATATTCATTTATCATCATATATGGGCATGGAAACACTTTTATTAACCCATTCATTTTAGGCAGTCTTGGATACGCATTGAAAAGATAAAGTAATTGCCTGGTGAGAGGATGAGAAGTTAGTTTTTGGACATTTTTAAGGTCTAAGTCATGGAGTGGAAGGAAATGGTAATCTAGATAGGTGTCCTCAAACCTCTTACATGGATTTTATTGAGCAACTAGGTCATCTTGATGACAAATGTGAAGAATGATGCATAGAAGACTAAAGAGTGACTGCATATGGTGAGTACAAGTGTCCAGAAGATGGCTAGCATATAGGGATGCATCTAATGACTGTCATAGATTTTTTATAACACCCCTAAGATATTGAATATGTGTCAACTCTACCTAATCTAGTTTTGTTCAATCAAGAGATGCCTCATTATGAATATAATTTCAAGAAGGCAGTTGAAAGGTCTCTACACCAATTTTGGATAGTTTGATTTTTTAAATGGACACTTGCCCAAGAAGACCTTAAAAACCTATGTTTTCCACTTCATTATCCTATAATGTAACTTGTTTTCATGTTTTTAAACTTGTATTGGTGACCTTTCCACTTCCCTTTCTTCTTTATCTTCTCCATGTTCTATAAATGCAAGCCATTTTAGCTTTTATGATGGAATCCACACCTAGTATGGTGAAGACCTGATTGTTTGATGTATTTTTCCTTTGAAATTATAATTAAAATATAGTTTTGATTTCATGAATTTCTTGTCTAAGTGTGTGAAGTGATGCATAGTGAAGTGTCTAGTGATAATTATTTATCCTTGCCTTTTCTTTTTCCTTTCACATTTGGTGTAAGCAGTTCTCACTCTAATAGGTCACATGGAGTGTAGATAGTGTGTTTGACTATATTAAAATTTAAAATTATCCTTAGTTTATATAATCTAACCTATGTTTCTCTCACCTTTAGTATTTCAATGCATATCACCTCCATGTTTGAAATACTAATGTTAGAGCAATTCAAGATTTTGAGGCTAGTGTTATACGTCATGTTTCATAGTGAAATGATTTAGTATTATAGTGTAGATATTTCTATTGTATCACCTCAATAAATTATTTTATTTTCCATGTTATCTCTCTCCCTTTTCACCCAAGCAAGTGGTTAATGTAGGTGATAAGAAAGCAAAGAGCAATCTAAGCAGTTAGCCCTTAAACCTAGAGGTCTACCTCTATCATAGGAAACCCACAGGCCTAGATTTATTCCATTTTTTCCAAAATATTATATTAGGATTTTTAAAAAACTCTAGGGTGCAATATTTTTTGATAACATGTCCTCCATGTCAATTTTGACACCTTGTACAGACCTCTGAAGTAGCTTAAAACAACCCTTTTTGGCCTATTTATATAGTTTTGCACCTTCAAGTAAAAAATAATGGCATGGGGTGTTTATCAAGATGATTTTTAACATGTTTTATGTCATTTAATATGTTACTAAACTCATTTAGAGTCATATAAGTCCACTTCTCTCTCATCAAGTTAGAACTAGTCTCTATGGGTAGCCTGTGAGTGATTCAAGTGGTTCATATAGTATGGTCCACCAAATAAATAAATAATGAAAAAATATGGAATTTTTATAAACCTATATAATATCTCCAAACTCCTTTTTCCAACATTCAGCTTGTCATGTGAGATATGAACAAGTTTAGGAGACCCTTAGCTAGTAGGTTGTGTGTTTGAGAGGTCTAAAGAGAGATGTGTCTTGTATGTGATGCTCTAAGTTTTAATTTGGGTTTAAAATTAACTTAATAGGTCCATAAAATCTACCTTTACTCTCTTCCATGATTCTCTTGTTAAATCTCTTCTTCAGACTCTCTGCTAACACCACTAGTTAATACCTAGGGTTCTTAAGCCATCTTACACAAAATACCCTAGCTGACTGTATTTACCTATTTTATCCCACTTTCATGGATATATATCCTCATGAAATGTTTTTTAATACTTCAATAATCCCCTCAAGTTATTTAAACTTATTAATTCAACTTTGACATACCACCTCTTAATTGGTTGCCCATATAGGTTTGTGTATTTAATTATGCTTGTTAGGCTTGAACAAGGTTTGTAATGATTTCCATTCTTTGTTTATTGAGTATAAATATATAATGGAACTATGTTCTAACCATATAAATCATATTAAATTTTATTAATCTTAGACCTCACATAGGCCTTTACCCCTTTCAAGCAAGCAACTTCCTCTTGTTAAATTATGCAAACCTGTGTGCATGGTCTTGAATTGTGTATGCAAGGTTAAGACTCTACCTTGACATCCCTTTTGAAAATGCGTTTGATATCATGACTTAAACTAGTATAATTTAATTATAAAATCACTTATTTTTCATTCAAATGCTTATCATCTACTATGCCCTCCTCTTTTAGGCTTGAAACTAGCCTACCCCTTCCTAGCCCCTTGTAGGTGTGCATTAGGTCTCTCAGCTACATTTGTAGATATTATCACTCAATATTTAAGTATTTTAAAGTCAAAAAGACTTATTATTATAGTTATAAGGACATAAGACTCATTGGAAACTCTACCACCCTTTTTTTGTATACACTTTTCATCTCATGTTTGCTTACACCATAGTTGTAGGTGGCTATTTTAAGGGTTTGACTGTGTTTGAGAATTTATTGACCTTCAAATCCAATCCTCAAACATATAAATGTTTATACCTCATTTTTTTGATATATTATAACCTTATAAATTATTTTAAACTCCCATATTTCACCAACACCACTATTCAAAGCAATCTTTCTAATAGGTGGTTGTAGGTGACTATTTAAGAAGTTTGAGCATGTAGTTTTGAGTTTGGCCTTTCTCAATTAAAATATGACTCCTACAATATAAAAACATAATTGAGGGATTATTTTCAATTTATACAAGGTTAACTGAGTCTTTTTCATAGCTCTTCACATACCCCTACTTGCTTCTTCAAACTCAAGCCTGTGTAGAGGCACTAGGTCTGTAGACTTCTTATATATTTTGAGCCCTATCATCTCAATCCCTTATGGCTAGTAATTCATCAAGATGTTATATTATTATATGCATATTTTCTCATATAAATTGAGTTATATTCTTGCCTGATCTTTCTTTTTTGGAAGATGTGTCCAAAATGAGGACCTACAGATTTAGGGCCTATAGGTCTCATTTGCTTGTATAGACTCTATGACAACCTATTGAGTCCCTTGCTTGGAATTTGAAGTCAACTCATGTAAATATTCATGCCACTTTCTCAATGAGCTTGTAAACTTTCATGACCAAGTATCATATCATCTTGAACCTACTTATTTGATCTATATGGACTATATAACATTCAACTTGTTTGTTCAGAACTGAAAACTCCCACAAGTTTCAAGACCCTTTTATGGTATATTAGAATTTTTTCAAGGGTATAATAGTTTTCTATGGTTTTAGATCACCCTTCACACTTCCCAAACATAATTCTCACATGACTGAGACTCCATAGATGTTTATATATAGGTCTACAGACCTGTAGGTGACTAAAACACACTTCAATGATGTTTGAGAGTATGGTTTGACTATTTATTAAACACTTGAAATTCAAGTCTCCTAAAATAGATCAAAATTTAGTTTATTATTATCATTTATATCAAATGTGGCACTTAGACCTATGAAAGATCATTGATTTTGTACCATGCTTTTCAAAGAGCATGTCATGATGCCTCTTCGATGACTATTTAGAAAGGGAAATTTATCAAGAGAGAATACTTGAGTCATGAGAGGACTATTTTGAACCTTTGAGAGTGACAACTCAAAGAAACCAAAACTTACAATAGGAGTTCCTAAAACACCTTGAACATTAAGACACTCTTCCTCCTATTGAATACACTTCATGGAGATTGTTTAACTAATGAAACCACCATGAATAGGATATATTTGACCTCTTCAAACATCCCTCAAAACCATTCCTCTAATTTGAATTTTGAAGTGGAGAAAAATATGCAAAAATAGACACTGCTTAGATGGAGAAGTCATATTGACCTACTGTCACACTTAGTGATTGTTTATAAATGAGAGACCATGAATCTAAAAACAAATTCCACTAATTTCAAGCTTATTATTACCCCTAAAAATTTCCAAAGTTTCATCTCATAACTTTCTCTCTCTCCTAGCCATACCATCCACTTCAATTTTTATTTTCTAATATTATGAAGGCAATGATGGAGGGAGAAAATGCCTAGAGTGTCATTTCAACCTAAAGCTTGGCACAAATCCTAAAAATGATTTTATGGAGCCCAAGGAACATGATAAAACCATTTTCAACTGACAAGTGATCTTGTAAGGTCATACAAGTGCTTATAAAGTTTCATTTTGCTTAGTTTAGGCATTGAACCTACAGGTTTGTCAATCTCTAGCCATTCCTGACATTAGGTACATTTAGTAACCTTATTTAAATGTTTGACATTGAATATATCATGTAATACTACTCCACATAGGCCATAAGGTGGCCAAATTATCATTTTAGCACAATAGAATATAATAAAAGGTTAATGCATGACACTATGACCTTAATGACATCTAAATGACCTTTTATATTGAAATACAAACCATATCAAACCTTTGACCATGTTTGATAATATCAAGACCTCATAAATAACCCCTAGGACTAGACAAGTACACATGAAACCTAAACTTGGACCAAGCTAAGAAATGACTATTATAACCATATGAAGACCATCTAAGACCATTTAAGACCATGTCAAGACCACATATAAGTTTTTATAATCCCATGAAATTTTTTAATTTAGATCGGTTGACCCATTTTGAATTGAGGTCAAAATTTATTCAATTGGAACCATCTAGCTTTTTGAAACTATCTTTGTGAAATGTCATGTGATTTGAGAAACCTGAATCAAAAGATTAAAAAAAAATCATCTTATATTCCCATAATACATGTGATAAAATAATCTAATTGCTTTTACTCCTCACTTTATTTGACTTGGAATGCCTTATCTCCATCTTCTTGATTAACTCAATGCTTAGCTGCTAGTATCATGTCATCTTTTATCATGTGTCCTAGTTTTTTATAGTAATGATAAGTAAAATATACCTTAATTTTAATAGTAAATTTATATTGAACTTTCTATTTCAATTTGATTTTTTTAAATTCCCTTGATTCTAATTTTTATTTTTCTCTTTGGTCTTTGAAACCCTTGCTTTGGTTTCAAGTGTATGTTCTTGATCATGTTCAAGATCTCCTACATATAGTTTCATCTTATCCTCATGGGATAAGAGATAACCCATTAACTCATCAACAATAATAATGTTAATGAACTTACACTCTTCAATTGATCACAATATGTATCCATATTTGATATAAATTTTTCAAAATTTTCCTTACTTTAACACTATATTGTATAGTTTCTCCGTAAACCTTCATTCTATGCTCTAAGTCATTTATCCTTATGCAAGATTCTCTAACTCCTTCATTATCTAACATTCTTAAATTTTAAAAATTCATTGTAAGGGTTTGGATTTTTTCTTCTCTTACCTTACTAGATCCTTGATTTGAAGTTTCCAATGTATTCCATACCTTATGGTCATTCTTCTGTCATGTATTTCTTAAATAAATTATTAGGTATATGCACTCTTTTGATATAATAAAGCTTGTGCATCCATCTTTTCTCCATCCTTTTTGTTATTTTCTAATATTTTTCAAGGTTTTATAATATTGAGTGGTGTTTACCCATAGATAACATTATCCTAAACTCTTTTCCATACAATAATTATATTCAACTTATCTTTCCAATATTTAAATTTGTCACCTTTGAATATGGTAATATTTATAGAAGCAAAATTCACTAAAGCCATTTTTTCTCTTGATAATGGTTTAAACCCCTTATGAACCTTTATTGAATGAGGATATGATACCAAATGAATTTTTTAGGTATATATGATGTGAAAATAAGCTTTTATTTAATCTAAAACTGATGTTACATATCAACTAATATATCCCAAAATTATTAGATGTTAATCTAGTAGTGTTGCAAGTGTGATTGTTGAAAAACATTACGCTGAATAACTTCAAATCTGATGATCCAAAACTTAGACATTCGGGTTGATAAATATTTCAATAGCATAAAAATAACATAGTAACAATGAATTCTCTGAGAAGAGATGTAGTATTACTCAAGATCGCAATACAAATATATGCTTATCTCTGGGAAGAGATGTTTGTCTTCACATTTTGGGTTACCTCTTCATTTATACACATTTTGAGAGAATGGGGAGGATGTGTAAGGTCACCAATCTTGAGGGATATTAAATGGTTCACCTTCCAATATTTAAAACAATACAAAATTTGAGGAATTACTATTTTTAGAAACTTATTATTTTTAGACTACACTACTAAAATTAAAATTTGGGGCACTTCCATTGGGTTTTTAGGGGTCAAACTTCATTGATCAAAGATCCATTCCATCTCAAGAAATTATCCTCATTCTTAGCTTTCCAATGGTTCAAACGGTGATTCAATTAGATCTACAGTGTAAAAGTTATGGCTCCTGAAAGTTTCGTCATAAATTGGGGTGGAATTGTCACCTAAATTGTCGCTTAAATTGTTTCCCGAATCATCTGAAAACATGTGTTTTTTGGTATTAATTAATATATACCTATATTAAAATAAATCCTTAAACATGAAAAAATGTTTCCCAATTTAAAAAATACACCACGCTTCTTTGTGGATAATTATTTACTAATAAATAAAGTTAAAAAAACCTATTAAAAATAACTTGCATGACAAGTTATGTCTAAATTAACCATAAAGTAAAAACTAAATTAATACATATACTTAAAAATTAATTTATATAAAAATATACTCAAGTAAAATTGAGATTATAATCAATCAAATAGGTTGACTTATTGACAAGACAAACTCAACATACAAGAAACATTACTCAATAAGTAAGCAACTCATAAATCTTAGTCAAACTAGGTACTCCAAGTCCATAGAAAATAGGAAGTGACTTAAAATAAAATTATTTTTATATAAATAACTCTATAAATTATGACCCACCTCTTGGTGATGAATGGATAAGTGTTTGAGATATGCTAACTACACATCCGGTGAACTACACTCTAACTGGTACTTCTAACTATTTTTCCCAAAAAATGTCCACAATTGACCAAACAACTAACATAGTACATAAATGAGTAAAATAAATTTATAAGATAATCAAACACAAAATAATCTCAATCTAAAATCAACTATTAAGTGCTCATATTGGCATCATACTCAACATCATCTCATTTTCATACGTCATGTTCATGTTTGGTATGATATACATTTCATTTCTAACACCTATTTATCTTTGTTTGAGGATACTAGTCTATAATAGTAAACTTTCAATCATTTATTTAGATAAGAGTTATAGGATCCTTATTGGTGAATCTTAGTTTGTAATATCTACCTAGTTTATGAATCATATTGGTATAAGATCTGACTTAGTATTAATTTTAGTCTTTTTATAGTTTTGTGTGTTTGTGTCTACATTGTAATGTATATCTAACACTAGCAAAAGTAGTGATAGTGGTCATTGTATCCTAGTTCCCTTTGAATAATACTTTTACACAAGTAATTGGAATCAATAGATTTAAAATATGGCCCATTTTTATGAAGAAGGTACCCATATAGTAGAAGTGTGATTTCACAAGCTTGAAGGAGTGGCTATATTTTCTCTTTCTATAATAAATATTGACTGGTTTGATTCCATCATGGATATTCTCATGGATCATCTTGGTGTTTATATGAAGAAATTAAAATAAAATAAGGAGGATGCTCTTAAACATGAGAAGGTGTAAGAATATCCTCGTTCCAACTAAGCTTCACCTCTATTCAAGGTTGAGGCAAAGATAAAGATTAAAACATATGATGGAGATGGGAATGCAAATAGGTTAGACCATTGGCTAATTGAACTATAGGTATAGTTTAGTCTACATCAAATTAATGAGAGTAAAATAAATCTTTGAAAAGTTTGAAATAATCAATCATGTTTAAACTTGGTTTGAAATTTATGTTCAAACATTGGTTGTTAAGAAGCTTATTCCTATTACTAAGTGGGATGATTTTAAGATGTTAATAAAGAAGTAGTTTTATCCTATATTTTATGAGGAAGAGATGTCCATGTATAGGCAATATCTTAGGCTAAATCAAGGCTAAATCCAAGTGTATACAAGTGATTTCTATAAAAATTTGTCCAAATTGAAAAATATATAGCAAATCTTGACATCTTGATAAATTATGTTGGTGGATTCCAAATCCATCTAAGGATCCATGTCCTCTTGGCCAATCCTATGGATGTAGATGAGGCTTTTTATCAATATCACTACTTAGAGATGCATAAGAATAAGGATCCATATACTTCTCAAAGCACTCCAAAGCAACAAGGTGGTTATAATCATGAGGATAAAAGTACAGGAAATTGTAATCATAATGCTACTTTTGTTTCTAATAATCATAATAAAAGGAATTGTCAGTATTGTTATGTTTATACTCATTTTGAATAAAAATATTTGAAGCTACATCTATAATTCCACATGTTCAATAAAAAACAACAATAACAATAAGGCTATTTCTTGTCTCAAATATGAATACATTAGTTTCAACTCTAATATGGATGAGACTTTATGTCTTACCTTCATTAATAGAGAGGTATGTTTGGGTAGTAGTAGCGCTCAATAGAGAAATTTTTTTAAGATTTTCCATATTAAAATTAAGATGAAGAAAACAAAAGTGGATAACATTTTTAATACTTTCTCACAAGAAAATTTAATAAACAAGGAATTAGTATAAAAATTGAAGATAGAGACTTACAAGTTGGGTGAATAAATGTGTAGACATCAAGGTGACCAAACAATGTAAAATCAGATTTGGTATTTAATCACATTTCATCGATGAATTTATAATGGATGTTGTGCCTCTTGATGTGTGTGGTGTAGTGTTTTAAAACCCTTATTTGTATATCTGGTATGTTATGTTTTCAAGGAAGGCCAATCAATATTATTTGGTAAAGGATGGAAAGAGCTACATCATTTCAAACTACAAAAGTGTTTCTCAAATCTCTTTGGTAAATGTCTCTTAGATTAAAAGGTTTATTAATTCAAGTGGGAAGATTTATTACTCAATTTGAGAGATATTCAAGATAAATGAGTTGAATTAAATACTTATTGTAGTATGTTTACTTCAAAATAGTAGAGGCGTATTGGAGAGTTGGTGTAGAATTTCAAGGGAATCTTTCATGAGAGTTGGTACTTCCTCTTTTATTTCTTTTATTTATTTATCTTTATTTATTTATTTATTTGATGTGTGGATTTTGGACCCTTGTTTATTTTGTATATTTCTCATGTTTTTTTGTTTAAATTCGGGTGTCCTTTGTTTTCAAATTATTCTAACTTTCCTATTTTCTTTGCTTGTTCTTGTTTGAATTGTGAAGTCATCTTCCTATTACTTTGATCTCATTTATTGATTGTCTTTTATTTTGACTTATTTTATCCATTTTATTTCATTGTTTATGTGTTTTTATAACTTCCTCATTATTATTCAATGATTTTTATGGTCACTTATTTATATACACATTTCATCATTTCTTCTAACTTTTCCCTTTGTTTGGTTGTGTTGGTTTCATTTTTTTCCTTCCCTTTCCTTTGTTTGTTATGTCTTATCTAAAACACATACACTAACTTCCACATGATGACACCACATTATATTTAGTCCAAATGCCCCACAACACACATAGTTATGATGTAACAATTTGGTTAGTAAGGATTCCCATTTTTCCCTCTTCTTGATTTTGCCTCCTATTTTCTTTGTGGCTAACAAGTTTATTTGATTGTGTTGTGTCTTTTGAAATTTAATTGCCTTTTATCTTTGAGTTTTAGTTGTTATGCAACTTGATATGTCATTATTATCTATTTTTTTACAAATGTTATATTTTTTAATTAGTAAAAGAGGTTTATGGGGTCTGTAGATAATAAAATTTGGTATTAAGTACTTGATAATGACAAGCTTAACACACATTTACCATGCATGACTTGAGTGTAAAAACATGATCCTAATCTACCATTCTCTCATACCTACATTATTGTTGACAAATTTTGCCCACAGGTGAAATCTCGGTCACCTTCTACACTTGCTTTGCATAGCCAGTTAATTTCGGGTTGCAAGGTCCATCTTCAGGGTTCGACAGTTTCATTTCAAGCATTGGCCCAGCCTAATTCATTAGTTGGCAAGTTCAGTGAATTCAATTTCAAAGGGCACAGTTCCTCGGCACTTGGTTCATCCTTCTTCAGAGTCGTTGGTTCAACATAGTTCATCAGTGGGTCTGGTTCAACGTTCATTATCCTTAGCCGAAGGGGAGCCCAAGTTCAAGTGCCTGGTGGAGGATAGGGGTTTCAAGCAAAGAAATTTGGGTAGGTATTTGAATTGTTTAAAGGGTTTGATTCATTTTTAAAATGTCTAAGTTTAGGTGCACTAAAAAACTAAGGTAAAGACCCAGGCAAAATGCCCACAGACAAAAGTTTGCGGGTTAACCAAAATACAAAGCCCGCACAAAGTCTGCAGGGCTTTCAAATATCTATGGAAAACATTTAACAAGGCCCAGGGAGCAGTCTGAGGACATAAGCATAGAAAGTCTGTAGGAATTTCAAAAATCTTGATAGAATAAACATCAAAAGCCATCAAGCAGTCCACGCACAAAATGGGAAATGCACACCAAAATACAAAGAGCGGTGATTTCACCATGCACAACAACCAGCGGTAGCAATCAGCAGTGATTTGACCATGCACGGCAGCCAGCGATAGCAGTTAGCGGTGATTTCACAGTGCATGATAGTTATCATGGTAGTCAGCAGTAGAATTGCCACGAACAACATTGAGAAGTAGACAAAGGTCCATGGGGAAATAGCTCGCGAGAACATAAGGCACGCAGAGCCCGCGAGAACACACACAAGCCTGATGCAAACTTTTAAACCGCAGGCCGTCCAAGCAAACCACATGCAATCCACATAGGTAGGGAAGGCTAAAAAGGGTGCCACGAAGAAGTTAGCAGGCCATAGGAAATGCCTGCCAATAGGAAATGCCCACCTAATAAAAAAAATAAGCCCACGACTAGTAAAATTACCGTGAACAACAGTCTGCAGAGCCCGTTTGAAAGCTCGACTAGCTGGCAGAGGAGTAGGCCACACGGAAAGCAAGGAAGATGGTTGTAGACTAGATAAGACAAAATGGAGCAAGGTAGCAAGCATGGTCCCAGCAAATTTTTGACATCAGCTACAGTGTTTTTCCCTTTCCAAATGAAGGCTTGAGCAGCCACTTGCAAACAAAGCGCCAATGAGTCTCCTCTTGGCTTTTCCATATAAATTGGTGGACTTGATCATTTTAAGAATCTTCTCCATTTTTGTAAAGAGCACAGCTCTGCAAATTTTTCACCTGAATCAATAAAATATAGTTTTTGCCTCCATCTTGGATAGATTTTCTGTGTATGTCATGAGTATTATTTGTGTTTAGTCATTATCTTCGATGCTTTCATAGGTTAATGCCAATAGACCAGCCATTTATAAGGCTCCAATTCACAGTTCACAGGAGAAGAGTTCTTTTGAGAAGTAAGACAAAGGAAGTCACTTATAGTGTGTGTAGTACAACACCTTGGTGAGTCTCTATCTCTGTTTTTCTAAGGACCTTTCCCTGTCTTTCCTTGTAAACTGGTTTCTTTGCCAAGCCTGAAGAGCATGTCATATTGTTTGGTTTAATTCTGAGTGTGGATGTTGGAGGGTCAAGCCTTTATTTTGGTGTATCACCTCTTTAGATTAGGCCATTTGTTTTCTTGTATTTTCTTCTCCCTTTTCATCCCCCCAGTATATCTATATATCTATATTTTGTACTGCCTAAAACAAACAAGATACATCAGAGGGAACTAGCCCATACCTAGAGACTCTCCTCTCTTGCTTCACCATCCCACAGGTGAGAGAGGAGTTTCCATGTTGCAAAGAGAGGGCAAGAACTTATTTTCCTACCACTGGGTGTAATCTCCAGCGTCAACAGTTTTGGCACGCCTAGTGGGACTGTAATTATAATGTTATCAGTTTCTAACGTAGTAGTATTTTAGGATTGATGTTGGTCCTACTACAGTCATTTCAAAGATTTCTAGCATCTGGTGACTCCACTGGTAAGAGCTTAGTTCTTTGTTTTAAGACCAGTCACTTAAACTTCTATGCCAAAAGTCACCACAAGGTCAGCTTCAAGGGGGGTCCCTTTTGTTTTCATTGAGCTACTTTAAACTCTGCAAAAAGGCTCAAGTTTGAGAGAACTCACCCTTATCCATTAGTAAATCCTCCTAGACTTGTTGCTAGGAGCACCAACCCAGCTCAGCCACAGTTACATCCTGTTCCCGCCATGGCATTGCCTTTTGCAGCTTTTCGTGGTGAGAGCCCCTTAAACCTCCCATGCTATGATTCGATTCCAAGAATAGCTCTAAAAAATGTGCCTTCTTTTGATGGAGTGGGGCCAATTATAGTTGGTGAGCATATCAAGAATATTTCCAACCTTTGCAATATTCACAATATAATAGAGGAAAACATTGCCATCAAATTGTTGGCACTGTCCCTTAAAGCCAAGGCTCTTGATTGGTACAAAACCTTGCCTGTGAATTCAATACATTCTTGGAACGAATTGGGCACTTAGTTAATAGATCATTTTGGGGAAAAGAGTGATGGTCTCTAACTTGCTGAGCAACTAACTGTTAAGGTGTGGAGCTAAAAGCTTCACCAAAAGAACATTCTGCAAAGTTGCAGGAGTCACACAGTCACCGGCATCGGTCAGGAGCGACCAACGTCAGTCAGGAGCAGACCAAGAGATGCCAACATCGGTAGGGATTGGTCGATGTCGGTCATAGGCAAACAGGCAGGAACCGACGTCGATTATCTGTGCATCCAAAAAGCTATTTCCATTTATAGAACAGAGTGTTTGAATGTTAGAATTAAGTGATAGTCTTAAGTCTGCATCTCTATTATTAGTAAGACTATTTAGAGCCCTTGATTAGGAGGTGCATCTAATGGTTGTAGTTGTATGCTCATGTTTCCTAATTATTATATAATAGGATAGATCTTCTTAGCTTATTGTATGAGTAATGTTGAACAGTACAGAATTGTATATGTGAATCATTCCAGGTTGTTGGAGTTGATTGTAATTGAGAGAGAGAGCTCTTGAGGGAAAGAGATCTAGAGAGAGATCTGTACATCTGAGAGAGGTGTGGAAGAAAAGAAGTTTCTTCAATTGTATTCCTTCTATAAAGAGTTTAATACAAGTTTTCAGGGTGGTTTCTTGTATCTCTTGTTCTTTGCTATTTATCATTCTAATTACTTATCATTCTGATTTAGTTCCACGTTTATTGATTTCATAAGTGTAATCAACATTGTTGGTTGATCTTCAACAAGTGGTATCAGAGCTCAGGTTGACTAACAGGTGTTTCAGATCTAGTTAGTGTGTATTGATTATAGGGTACTCACAGGGGTTTTTTCAAGGATTTCTATTTGAGTGGGAGAAGCAATGGCAGAAGAAAGTAAATTGAGAATGGAGAAGTTCAATGGCAAAAATTATCAACATTGGAGAATGCAGATAGAGGATTATCTGTATCAGAAAGATCTATACTTACCGTTAGGTGGGATTGCAAAGAAGCCCACAGACATGGATGATGAAGAATGGGAAGTTCTTGATAGAAAGGCTCTTAGGTCTATAAGACTGAGTCTGGAATCCACTGTGATATCTAATTTATCACAGGTAAAGTCTACGGTAGAGTTAATGACTAATTTAGCAAATTTGTATGAAAAACCCTCAGCTTCAAATAAGGTATATCTTATGAAGCAGTTATTTAATTTGTGTATGCATGAAGGTGGATCTGTATCTAATCACTTGAATGATTTCCATGGAATTGTAAATCAATTAAGTTCAGTCAAAATAGTGTTTGATGATGAAAATAAAGCTCTTTTAATATTATGTTCTTTGCTTGAAAGCTGGCATAGCTTGGTAATGGCAGTTAGTAATACTGCATCTATTTCAAATATTTTAAAAGTAGAGGATGTTGTTAGTGTGATCTTGAATGAAGAAATTCATAGGAAAAGCCCAGAGGAAACATCAGGCAATGCTTTAAGTTTTGAGAGCAGGGGAAGGCAGAAAGAGAAGAGCAAGAAATGGAGATCAAGGTCTAAGTCAAAGGTGAGAGGTAGATCCAAATCTAGAAATGGCAGGAAGCCACAATGCTGGAATTATGGAAAGATGGGGCATATAAGCAGAGATTGCTGGTCAAAGCCTAAGGAGGACAATCAGCACGAAGGAAAAGAAGGAGCAAGAGAGTTGCAGATTGTATAGTGACAGTCAGAGTGCAATTCATTTGGCTAAGAATTTAGCCTTTCATTCAAGAACAAAGCATATATAGCTTAGGTACCACTTCATAAGACATGTATTGGAGGATGGTGAGTTGAAGCTGGAGAAGATCCATACAGATAAGAACCCTGCTGATATGTTAACCAAGCCGATAACAAAAGAGAAGTTGAATCTTCATTCAACTTCTATTGGTCTTCATGATTGAGTTGAAGATGGAGGAGCTAAAAGATATTGTTGTATAGGTACTGGTGCAACTGTTTATCTCCAAGTGGGAGATTGTTAAGGTGTGGAGCTAAAAGCTTCACCAAAGGAGCATTTTGCAAAAGTTACAAGTTTACACAGTCACCGGCGTCGGTCAGGAGTGACCGACGTCAGTCAGGAGCAATTCAAGAGATGCCGACATCGGCAGGGATTGGCCAACATCAGTCATAGGCAAACAGGCAGGAACTGACATCGGTTACCTATGCATTCAGAAAGCTATTTCTGTAGACAAAACAGAGTGTTTGCATGTTAGGATTAAGTGATAGTCTTAAGTCTGCATCTCTATTATTAGTAAGACTGTTTAGAGCCCTTGATTAGGAGGTGCATCTGATGGCTATAGTTGTATGCTCGTGTTTCCTAATTATTATATAATAGGATAGATCTTCTTAGCTTATTGTAGAATGTAATGTTGAACAGTATATAATTGTATATGTGAATCATTCTAGGTTGTTGGAGTTGATTGTATGTGAGAGAGAGAGCTCTTGAGGGAAAGAGATTTAGAGAGAGATCTGTACATCTGAGAGACGTGTGGAAGAAAAGAAGTTTTTTCAATTGTATTCCTTCTATAAAGAGTTTAATACAAGTTTTTAGGGTGGTTTCTTGTATCTCTTGTTCTTTGTTATTTCTGATTCTAGTTACTTATCATTCTGGTTTAATTCTGTGTTTATTGCTTTCATAAGTGTAATCAACATTGTTGGTTGATCCCCAATAAGTGGATTTGCATCTTGAGTAGCTTGATGTTAAGATAGCATTTCTTCATGGAGATTTGGATGAAGAAATATATATGGATCAGCCGGAAGGATTTGAGGTCAAAGGTAAGGAGAAGTTAGTGTGCAGATTGAAGAAAAGCTTGTATGGCCTCAAGCAAGCTCCTAGACAGTGGTATTTGAGATTTGACAGGTTTATGACTGAGCATGGCTACATTAGGTGTCAATTTGACCATTGTGTGTATTTTAAAAGATTGGATAATGGTAGATATATTATTCTATTGTTGTATGTAGATGATATGCTGGTTGCAAGATCACACATGCAGGATATCTCTGAGCTTAAGGTGAAATTAGCTCAAACATTTGCCATGAAGGATTTGGGAGTAGCAAAGAAAATCCTTGGCATGAGCATTAAGAGAGACAGGAAAAATCACAAGTTGATTTTGTCTCAAGAGGATTATGTGAACAAGGTGTTGAAATGGTTCAATATGCAGGATGTAAAACCGGTAAGCACACCTTTGGTTGGACATTTTAAGTTGAGTAAAGAACAATGTCCTAATTCACATGATGAGGTAGAGTACATGAGTAGAGTTCCATATTCTTCCGTAGTAGGGAGTTTAATGTATGCAATGGTGTGTACTAGACCGGATATTGCCCAAGCAGTGGGAGTTGTAAGTAAGTATATGGCCAATCTAGGGAAGGAGCACTGGAAAGCAGTTCAGTGGATCCTTAGATATCTGAGAGGAACCAGCAGTAGGCATTTGTGTTATGGAGGTTCAGATACTTCTCTACATGGTTATGTAGATTCAGATATGACAGGTGATTTGGATGGCAGAAGGAACACCACAGGATATGTTTTCACTATTGGTGGAATGGCGGCTAGCTAGATATCAAAGTTGTAGAAGGTTGTTGCCTTGTCAACTACAGAAGCAGAGTATATTACAGTCATAGAGGCTAGAAAAGAGATGATATGGATGACACGGTTCATGGAAGAGCTAGGAAAGGAGCAAGAGAGTTGCAGATTGTATAGTGACAGTCAGAGTGCAATTCATTTGGCTAATAATTCAGCCTTTCACTCAAGAACAAAGCACAAACAGCTAAGGTACAACTTCATACGACAGGTATCGGAAGATGGTGAGTTGAAGCTGGAGAAGATCTATACAGATAAAAATCCTATGGATATGTTAACCAAGCCAGTAACAAAGGAGAAGTTGAATCTTCATTCAACTTATGTTGGTCTTCATGATTGAGTTGAAGATGGAGGAGCTAGAAGATGTTGCTATATAGGTACTGGTGCAGCTGTTTATCTCCAAGTGGGAGATTGTTAAAGTGTGGAGCTAAAAGCTTCACCAAAGGAGCATTTTTCAAAGTTGTAAGAGTCACACAGTCACCAGCATCGGTTAGGAGTGACCGACGTCAGTCAGGAGTAGACCAGGAGATGCCAGCATTGGCTGGGATCGACTGACGTCAGTCACAGGCAAACAGGCAGGAACTGACGTTGATTACTTGTGCATCCAAAAAGCTATTTTTGTCGATAGAATAGAGTGTTTGCATGTTAGGATTAAGTGATAGTCTTAAGTCTGCATCTCTATTATTAGTAAGACTATTTAGATCCCTTGATTAGGAGGTGCATCTGATGGTTGTAGTTGTATGCTCATGTTTCTTAATTATTATATAATAGGACAGATCTTCTTAGCTTATTGTATGAGTAATGTTGAACAGTACAGAATTGTATATGTGAATCATTCCAGGTTGTTGGAGTTGATTGTAATTGAGAGAGAGAGCTCTTGAGGGAAAGAGATCTAGAGAGAGATCTGTACATCTGAGAGAGGTGTGGAAGAAAAGAAGTTTCTTCAATTGTATTCCTTCTGTAAAGAGTTTAATACAAATTTTCAAGGTGGTTTCTTGTATCTCTTGTTCTTTGCTATTTATCATTCTAGTTACTTATCATTCTGATTTAATTCCACGTTTATTGCTTTCATAAGTGTAATCAACATTATTGGTTGATCCCCAACACTAACGACTATAAAGAGAGCTCTGTACGAGTACATGCAGGACTTCAACACGCATTTCCAAAAGAATTGGGATAGAATTCCCATCCTAGTAAGACTGACTCCCAGCTACGCTTTCTTGTACTATTTAAAAGCATTAAACAGTGATATTGCTATGATGATCCAATCTATGGGAGGTCACATATTGCCTGTTGCTTACGACATGGCCATAGCAGCCAAAAATTGTTTGTTTCAAACTAGAAAAATTTCCCTTAGGCCCGACATGCCACTTTTCCTAGAGATGCTGCCCACTATCCAAACTATTGCACCCACATTAGCCCCCGTGCCTAGCTTTGAGAAGCTAGTTGTTGTTCTGTCAAATGAACTACATGAGGTTAAAAGCCTATTACAAAACATGTCAAATGAACTTGTAGCTCTTAAAAGGCAACAAGCTCAAAATAACAAGCCAAATCTAGGTTATCAACATTATGATCAAGCACCTAAGAACCCTTTTCAAGGCTATAATCAAGGACAAGGTCAGCTCACTCAGACCAGGTCTTTTCAAAATTATAACTCAGGCCCCTCTTCGTCATCTAAAGCCATGGTGCCTACCTAGAAAAATCTAGTGCAGGAGTAGCCAGGTTGTTCAACCATGGGACATGGTCAAGAGCAAGCTATCCATACGAATGACATGATGAATATTTTTTAGAATTCAAAAAACTAGGCTGCTGATCATTCCCAATTTTTTGAGTTTCCAGCTCAGCCCAACATGAGTAACAATCAAACTCAGCCAGATTCTACCCTGATAAATCACGAAGAGGGTGAGCTCTGTGTAATTAATTATGGGGGTGCTACAGACAATCAGGTTGATTACATTACATCCAACACGAGATTTAAAAGAAGAGCATTTGGAGAAGCGTAGGCTTCCCCTCAGGTAGCAACAAATCCTCCATCACACCCATTTCAAAGGGCCCCAATTTCCAGACAACCATCTGCACCTCTAGCTCCTCTGTCTACAGCTCCAGCCGGCATCAGCCCAAAGGAAAGCACGAAGGGAACCAGCCCCCAAGTTAATATAGTTGATCAAATGAAGAAATTACATGTGAGCATTTCTCTATGGGATTCATTGTCTCTTCCAAGACAAAAGGAGGTATTGAAGAAATAATTGCATGAACTAGATCGACAAGCCATCCTAGCAGACACTAATAACATCCTAATGATGAATGGGCAGCCTTCTGCTTCAGGTCAGGTAAAGAAAGAAGAAAAGACTCCCCCTTTTTATGTATCTTTGATCATAGGGGATTTCTTAGTACACAATTGTATAATTGACAGCGGGGCCAGCACTTCAGTGATGCCCAAGTGCATTGCTGACAAGATGGGATTAAAGTATGAAGCAATGAACAAAGGAGTCTTGCAACTAGATGGGATGCCTACAAAGACAGTTGAAATCTTGAAAGGATTGAGTTTAACATTTCATGCCTACCCGACATTCCCAATCCCCCATGATATAGTGGTAGCAGACGTTCCTCCATATTTCACAATTTATTTGTCTAGGGACTTTACGTCCAAGATAGGTGGCTATCTAGCAGTGAATTGGTCATATCTGGTTTCTAGAACCAAGTACGGGACCAAAGTGAAAATTGAATCTGAGCCACTCTACAAGGACCACCTAGAGCCCTATTCACCCAAGGCAGCGAATGTCAATTACACTATCATCGATCCAGAAGAGTCTCAGATGGACCAATCTTCATCTTCTGCTCTTGAAGGAGTCACAGATCTACTCTTGGATGAGTGGGGAAGTGATAACTTCGAGCATGACCCTTATAAGTTTATTGAAGAAGTAGACCTTGGAATCTATTTCTTGCATGAAGAAGGCACCATCATGCCCAATATAATGAAGGAAAACAAAGAAGACCTTGGCCTGTGGCAGCTATACTTCGACGGTTCTAGAAGTAAACTGGGCACTGGTGGTGGGGCAATGCTAGTTTCCCCTTCTAAAGAAAGGTACTTTTCAGCTTTCCATTTCCAGTTCTCTTGCACATGTAATGTTGTAGAATATGAGTCTTTGATTCATGGACTTGAGTGGGCAAGAAAGAGAGGGATCAAGAAGTTACAAATCTTGGGGGATAGTGAATTAATTGTGAACCAAAGAAGAGGTTTGAACCTGACCAAGAACTCCTTGTTGAGGTCTTACAAGCACAGAGTCTGGGACTTGATGGAGGATTTCCTTGCTCTTAACATTACCTTGATTCCTAGGGAACAGAATAAGAAGGCTAACAGGCTGGCAGTTATTGGTGCCCAATTTGATGTTTCAAAAGAAATAAGCAGGGATCATGGTTTACACCATTTAAGAGTAGTGGTTCAGCCTTTAATTCCAAACAATATTAAAAATTGGCAGGTCTTCAAAAGTGACCAGCAGATAGCTCTCTTCCTATAGGAAGAAGCTAAGTTTGTAGTCCATAATCAAGCGAAATTGCAGCAGCAATACAGAAATCAGATTGTTCAATTGAAGAACAATAAACTCCCTAAGGGTCTGGTCACACTTGAGAGTATTTTCAATGAAGATGACCAACTAAGAGATGATAAAACATGCATCACTACCAGAGAGGAGAATTATGAAAAAGTTGAAATCTTTAAGGACAAGCTGCTAGCGCTCAGTAAGGTTTGCACGTTTCAAGAAAGGCAAGCTTTCATTCTACTGTGTCAGGAGTTCACTGACATCTTTTCCTAGAATTATAGCGACTTGAAAGGCTTCGATCCAAGACTCGCCCAGCACACCATTGAATTAGAGAAAGGTGCAAAACCAGTCACACAAAAATAGAGGCATGTTAATTCGATGATCGAACTCCTTATGCAGAAAGAATTGGTCAAGTTGATTGAGTTTGGCATTATATTTCTGATCAAACATTCCTCATGGTTGGCCAATTTGGTTCTAGTTAGAAAGAAAAATGGGGAGATCAGGCTGTGCGTTGACTTTAGAGACCTTAATAAAGTCTCTTTAAAAGATCATTATCCCCTCCTAAACATAGAGCAGATCCTCCAAAAGGTAACTGGTTCCAACTATTTCTCCCTCCTAGATGGTTATTTGGGATATAATCAAATTCTAGTATGAGGCTGTGACCAATTCAAAATAGCCTTCACCACTAAATGGGGAATGTTTGCCTACTAGAAGATGCCTTTTGGGCTATCCAATGTTGGTGCTACCTTCCAGTAAGCCATGGACATGGCTTTTAGTGGTATGATAAATAAGAATGTATTGGTGTACCTTGATGATATAACGGTTTTCTCTGAGGAGGTAGGCCAGCACATGGAACACCTTAGGCATATTTTTGAGATGTGCAAGAAATTTGGCATCTCTCTAAATCCAAAGAAATGTGTATTTGTTGTTGATGAGGGGAAACTTCTTGGCCACATTGTGTCCAAGGAAGGTTTGTCTATTAACCCCGAGAGAGTCCGCTCCATTCTGGAGATGTCCCTACCAAAGCACAAGAAAAGCCTATAGAGTTTCTTTGGCTGAATAAATTTCATTCAGAGGTTCATTCCAAATTTTTTTGAGATAGTTAAACCCCTAACCTCTATGTTGAGTAAGGGTGAATAATTCAAGTGGACAACGCCAAGAAAAGACAACTTTGAGGCCATCAAATAGGCTTTAACCCAAGCTCCCACTCTAATCAGCCTCGACTTCAATAAAGACCTCAGTCTCTATACCTTCAGCAATGGAGAAGTGATATCTGTTATGCTTACTCAAGCAAACAATGATGACCTCAAGTAACCACTCACCTTCTTCAGCCAAGGGTTAGAGGACTTTGAAATTAGGTACACCTATGTAGAGAAGCAAGTCCTGGCAGTAGTGCGCAGCCTGAAGAAATTCAGATATATGTTGTCAAACAGTAGGATCCATCTCATGGTTCCACATCCTGGAATCAAGGATTTCTTGACCAATCGAGACTTAAATGAGAAAAGAGCGAGATGGATCACCAAAGTGATGGAGTATGACATAGACATCAAAATTGCCAAGTTGGTGAGAGGAAGGAGCCTGTGTGAACAGCTAGCTGCAAATTTGAGACAAAAGGGTGAAGACAGCTTGCTGATCCATGATGCAACCACTATAGAAGAACCAACTATCATAAGAGATTGGACGCTGGACATGAGGCACTTCCTTCTTACAGGTGAATGTCCATAGGGTCTCGATAGGGCCAGAAGAAGGTATTTTAAACTTCAGTCCCTTCCTTATGTTTTGATTGATGGAGTATTATTTAGGAAGGATCTCTCTAGGGTTCTCTTAAGATGCATTAACCCCAGTCAGGCTGACAAGGTATTGGCTGAGTTTCACGATGGGCCAGCAGGCAGCCATTTCACCCCTAAGACCACAGTAGCAAAGATAATGAGAGTTGGCTATTTTTGGCTCACTCTTTTCAAGGATACCTATGCCTGGGTAAGGAAGTGCCAAAAGTGTGCACTTTTTGATGGAAAATAGCGATTGGCTACCATGCCCCTACAGCCCATTCAAGTGGAACAACCATTCATGTAGTGGGGTCTGGACTTTATAGGCATGATCAATCCTCCTTCCAGTGCTGGGCACAAGTGGGTTCTAATAGCCACTGATTATTTCACCAGGTGGGTGGAAGCCATTGCTTTAAATGAAGCAAATGAAAGCGCAGTCCTAGATTTCTATGAAGACCTAGTGACAAGGTTTGGGGTCCCAGCCACCATAATCTCAGATAATGCCTTGGCTTTTTTGGGAACCAAAACTAGTGAATGGGCACTAAGGTATGGTATATACCTCAGCACTTTGTCAAATTACTACCCACAGGGGAATGGGATAGCTGAGTCCACCAACAAAAATCTGATCAGGATTATAAAGAGGACCATGAAAGAAAATTAGAAAACTTGGCATGCCAAGTTGAAAACAGCTCTATGGGCCGATCGAATCACTCCGAAGAGATCAATCAGAAATTCCCCATATACACTTGTATATGGAAGGGAAGCTAGGCTTCCCATCTCACTTGAACTACCAGCATTAGATCTCACCCATCAGCTACAATTAGAAGAAGGAACCAGCATGGAAGTCAGACTGTGTGAGCTAATGGAGCTCCAAGAGATAAGGGACCGTGTCATGGCTGCCATGTCTAGTCGCCAGTAGCAAATAAAAAGACACTTCGACAAGAAATCTTTGTCAAAGAATTTCTCTGAAGGAGACATTGTTTTGAAATGGGATGAAGACAGAGCTAAACCTAGAAAGCATGCAAAATTTGATGCCTTATGGAGCGGTCCTTACATAATCACTCAATGCAAGCAACATAATGCGTTCCAACTTTCTAAGTTGGATGGCAAAAAAATACATATCCCAGTTAATGGAATACATCTGAAGCATTGCCACTAATTTTTGGTTTAGTTGTACATAGTTTCTCTTGTTTTCTTTCCTGTTTTCCCTAAGTGTTGTTTGCACAGTTAGTTGTTTTTAGCCTTGTGTGTTTCCTTTTACGTATGGGGGTGAAAGTTTCAGGTGTGATTTTGGGATCTCAAGAGTTGTTGTGAACTCTCTTCAAAGTTATCATCTAACTCTGCACCCAATGGATATTCAAAGGCAACTGGGTCCTAAGCATAGTAGGCATGCTTCCCCTATGAGTCACCAATTTGTTGACCAATTTTTCCCACAGGTGAAATCTCAATCACCTTCTACACTTGCTTTACATGGCCAGTTAATTTCAAGTTGCAAGGTCCATCTTCAGGGTTTGACAGTTTTGTTTCAAGCATTGGCCCAGCCTAATTCATCATTTGGCAAGTTTAGTGAATTCAATTTCAAAGGGCATGGTTCCTCGGCACTTGGTTCATCCTTTGTCAGAGTCGTTGGTTCAACATAGTTCATCAGTGGGTCTGGTTCAATGTTCATTATCCTTGGCTGAAGGGGAGCCCAAGTTCAAGTGCCTGGTGGAGGATAGGGGTTTCAAGCAAAGAAATTTGGGTAGGTCTTCGAATTGTTTAAAGGGTTTGATTCATTCAAAAAATGTCTAAGTTTAGGCGCACTAAAAAACTAAGGTAAAGACCCAGGCAAAATTTTTGCGGACTTTTGTTCGCAAGAAATGCTCGCAGACAAAAGTCTGTGGGTTAACCAAAATACAAAGCCCGCACAAAGTTCATGGGGCTTTCAAAACTCTATGGAAAACATTTAACAAGGCTCAGGGAGCAGTCTGAGGACATAAGCATACAAAGTCTGCAGGACTTTCAAAAAGCTCGATAGAATAAACATTAAAAGCCATCAGGTAGTCCATGCACAAAATAGGAAATGCCTACCAAAATGCAAAGAGCGGTGATTTCACCACACACGATAACTAGCGGTAGCAGTCAACGGTGATTTCATCATGCATGACAGCTAGCTGTAGTAGTCAACAGTGATTTCACCATGCATGATAGCCAGCACAGTAGTCAGCGGTGATTTTATCGCACACGGCAGTCAGCATGACAGTTAGTAGCAAAATTGCCACGAACAACATTGAGCAGTGGACAAAGGTCCGTGGGGAAATAGCCTATGAGAACATAAGGCATGCAGAGCCCGTGAGAACACACACAAGCCTGATGTAAACTTTTAAGCCGCAGGCCATCCAAGCAAACTGCATGCAGTCCACGTAGGCAGTGAAGGCTGACAAGGGTGCCATAAAGAAGCTAGCAGGCCACAGGAAATGCATGCCAATAGGAAATGCCTGCCTAATAAAAAAATAAGCCCACGAGCAGTAAAATTACTATGAACAACAGTCTGCAGAGCCTGTTTGAAAGCCTGACTAGCTGGCAAAGGAGTAGGCCGCATGGAAAGCAAGGAAGATGGCCATAGCCCAGATAAGACAAAATGGAGAAAAGGACAAGGTAGCAAGCATGGTCCCAGTAGAATTTTTGATGTCAGCTACAGTGTTTTTCCCTTTCCCAATGAAGGCTCGAGCAGCCACTTGCAAGCAAAGCACCAATGAGTCTCTTGGCTTTTCCATATAAATTGGTGGACTTGGTCATTTTAAGAATCTTTTCCATTTTTGTAAAGAGCGCAGCTCTACAAATTTTCCACTTGAATTAATAAAATACAATTTTTGCCTCCATCTTGGATAGATTTTCTGTGTATGTCATGAGTATTATTTGTTTTTAGTCATTATCTTCGATGCTTTCACAGGTTAATGCCAATAGACTAGCCATCTATAAGGCTCCAGTTCGTAGTTCACAGGAGAAGAGTTCTTTTGAGAAGTAAGACAAAGGAAGTCACTTACAGTGTGTGTAGTACAACACCTTGGTGAGTCTCTGTCTCTATTTTTTAAGGACCTTTCCCTGTCTTTCTTTGTAAATTGGTTTCTTTGCCAAGCCTGAAGAGCATGTCATATTGTTTGGACTGATTCTGAGTGTGGATGTGGGAGGGTCAAGCCTTTATTTTGGTGTATCACCTCTTTAGAGTAGGCCATTTGTTTTCCTGTATTTTCTTCTCCCTTTTCTTCCCCCCAGTATATCTATATATCTATATTTTGCACTGCCTAAAACAAACAAGATACATCAGAGGGAACTAGCCCATACCTAGAGACTCTCCTCTCCTACTTCGCCATCCCACAGGCGAGAGAGGAGTTTCCATGTTGCAGGGAGAAGGCAGGAACCTATTTTCTTGCCACCAGGTGCAATCTCCAGCGTCAAAAATTATATCTTATGATTTTAACCCTATTGTCCTATTGTGTCACACCTAAAGGATCCTCACTCTCTATTTATAACCTATTAAATATCATGTACAAATGTTACTATAATATTAGTTTAGTCCACTTAGACACAAGTTGATTCCATCAATTTTGATCAATATCATTAGTTGATACGAATTCTATCTAGTTGGAAGTGGCCCTCTCTCAACAATGGTTAATTTTTAAAATTAAAACTTTCCTTAAAGTTATCCCATTTTCTTAGCATTTTGGTGGCATAATAAATTACCAAATGGACTCATATATAAAAAATTTAAGGTCCCATTCAAAATGGACTAGACACTTATCTTGTGCACTTCTATATACTATTGCACATTAAGTAAATATACCCTATTCTTTCCAAATTGAGAATATATTATTAGGATTAGGTAAAATCCAAGTTTGAACTAAACTAAAACTAATTCAAAGAAAATATTTTCAATTATCAAATTTAAATCATTAGTTGCATACATATAACATGAAGGACAACAATTGCACAATCACACTATGTGGAAGAACTATGTGTGGCTTTATTTCCCTCCTCGTAGTATTGGATATATAGGTAATGCTCAATAACCAAATGAGGGTGATTTGGGTTAGCTCAACACATTACACTCTCATAGTTTTTTTAGGTTTTTAACCCTCACAAGCACACATAGGGTTTCAAGGTAAAGGTTGATATCTAACTTTATGCACATCATTAGGGTTTAGGATTGCACATAAAAAGATAGGTGAAGGTGACCCTATATTCATAGTCTCTAATTTATATACATGTCATTACAAATTAAAATATTTATATATCAACCAAATATAATGATCTAAGTTGATGGAACCAACCCTGTGTAGACAGAAGTAAATTTCTTGAACCCTACGAATCATAGGCATGATTTTATATGATTTCCACTTCTAAAATGTAATCACGATTAGATCATCAACCATAAAATCTAAGTAATCACTCCTTTATGATACTTATTATATTTAGCATATTCCACTTGTCAAACCATTATAATCCATTTCAATATCTTACATTCAAGTGGGTGATTGAATGTCATATCTTCATATGTGAATTACATTTCAAGTTTATATCCTATAAAGGTTGTAAAACAAATTAGGGTAGAACATATTAGTGATCCCCGACACATATTGAATCATGCCAAACCCTATGATTTTCCTTAGATTTTCATCTTGTAAGGTTTTTAAATTTTATCTATAGGGTTTTATTTTTAGACCTATTTTTTTATTATTCTATAATAATAAACATTAATAATGGATATAATATTGTTATGTATAACAAATCATGAAGGTACTCTATTCATATTGTTATACATGGATGCAATATCTTATTTGGATCAATTATGTAAGTATATGGGTCAAGAGGATCAAATATAAGGGCACTAATATAGCTAAAATTAATAATGAATAATCTCAAGCCTTCTTTCAATCCTATTTTTATAACATCCAATCTTAGTTGCCTTTCATTACCACTAAATTTAAAAGGGCATGCATGAATCCTTTTTTCCTCCCCCTAAACCTTTTAGTTTCACTAGCTACCATCTCACTCCCATTATTCTCCCATGGATAATTCTAGATTTGATGATCCATGATATCAATAATATATGAGGTAGAGTGCCTCATATGAGTTATAATGAATGTATTCAACATGTTCAAGTTAATCAATCCAAATGGTATGAAATCATCAATTAAATAAATAACAACCATGCTAAGATTTCTAAACTAGATTTAATAAAGAGATCAATGATCTACAAAGACATCTTATACAAATCATTTCAAGAAAAAACTCTCCATATTGATAGACAACCTATATAATTTGCCTCTATTATGAATATATTTAAGGATTAAAAAAAATCATCACCCTTTAACAAATAATACCTACCTACACAACAAATAATGGAGGAAAATTTGACATTATTCATTCAAGTTCAAGTTAAAAACATCTTTTTCAAATGTGTGTTGGTAGATAGTGGCACTAGATAGAATATTTGTAACACTACCTTATTAAATAATTGGGGATCAATATGGCTACCATTAAAAAAACAAATCAAATCATAAAAGTATTCAATAATTCTCTACATCAAATAATTAAAATTGTGTCATTACATGTGAAAATAGGTCCCAAGATGGTACCTACTACCTTCCATGCTATGCCTAATTAGTTACATTAAAAATTACTTTTAGGGATACCATGGATACATGTTATGGAAGCAGTAACATCAAAATTACAAAGATGCATCAAATACTTTCATGAAAAGTATTCTTATTATGTAAAGCACCTCATGAGAAAACAAGGTGATTATGAATATCAATGATGATCCCTTGGTGGTGTTGATCACAAGGTGAGTAGACCATGCATTTGGTAAGATTTAGCAAAGCAATGCTTGAATTATTTCCATATGTTGCAATTGAAATTATATATGCATTAGATGATACATGAATATCACTTCATGACTTTGTGAATTACTTGGTAAGCTAATTACAATGGTTTAAATGGAATTGTATATAATGATATGATTACAATCTTTGACTATTAGGATAGTGGATTTCATGCATAAGATAAGTGTGGAGGAACAAGTCATTGTCAATGAAGTTAAAAAAGACTACACTAGGCATTGTTGCATCATGTGTGATCCCACCTCTAACCCAAATCTTGTCTTGAACCTTGATTGATCATAATTGAATTATTTGTATGACATCTAACCCCTTATTTTATCTTGGTGTGTCTAAATGGATTTTAATCATTGCTGGGTTGGTGGAACCACTTTTGGCTAGTCATCTTCAATGTATAAGGATGAAGGAGACCAATATCTAGATTCCCTTATTATAAAATAGTAGACTTGTCAATTAATTGACTTTGCCTTGAGCCCTATTTATGGAAGTGAATTGTCTTAGAAGAAACCATAATAATCTTCTAGATCTTCCATGATCCATTATGGACTGGCAAAGATATCACCATTAAGAAGTCATGGGCTGGGTAGCATAAGTGGTTAGCCTTTCTAAGGGAAGAATAAACACATGTCATGTTTTGATTGGCTAGTAAGGAGGAGAGAACACCTATTTGATGAATTTGCATCTCTAAGAAAAGGTTTTGGTGTTTTGGGTTAAGAACCTTTAGCATTTTTGGCCACCATGGGGGAATAAATGAAAAAGAAGAATAAATAAGAAGAGAGATTAGAGAGGGAGAGTCTCAACAGGTTTTAACGTACAAAAAGGATCCATGGAAGGGCTAGAATCACTGGGTAGGTATCATATTGACTTGAATATCCTACTTTTTAACCAAATGAAGTTTGTGTGATTCTTGATGAATATTATATTCAAGAAGAGTAAATCCACTTGGCCAACTTTTACTCTTTGTTTATTTGCATATAGTTATGCTTGAGTCCCCTCATATGTTAGTACCCTTGTGTGGGAGTTTGGGGTTGAGGTATTCCTCCATGATAGTTCTAATTATGGTATTTATAATTACTTGGATAATATGGTTTCATTGTATAAGACGTATGATGCCTTAAAAGGCATATTCTTCAAGGAGGAAGTGTTAGGTCTCTCACGTGGGACATGATGGTAGGATGCCTAATCCCTCTCATGATTGATTTTATAATATATCTTAGTGGTTTTATGCATAATGAGTCATATCCTTATGATCCTTGTGTTTTGCCTTTTGTTTATTTTACTTGTTGAAAATAGATCTATGGTTGGAGATGCTTAGATTATCACCTTGTGATTAACTATCTCCTTGTCCCAAGACATATTAACTATTATTTTCCTTTATCTACCTAGAACCATTATGTGAACATGCCTGGAGATGGGAGTCTTACTTGAGGGTGTCTAGAGCAGTCATTTGATGATGGCAAAAGGTTGGGAAGTGATCCCACCTTCTATTGGTTGAAGTTTCACCAAAAGCAAAGAGGATCTCATCTTCATCTATTTATTATTCTTGTGTTGTTACTTTATTTAACTATTTTTTAGCCTAGGATTATTCACTCTCAATTGAATCTATTGTATTTATATGTTAATGACTGATTGTGGGTTGAGTTATGAGCCACTATTGTTAGTAAGTTTACTAGTTCAATGTCTTGGTTATTACTGTAGATAACTATTTTATAATCTTCTTATAGTATAGGATACATATACCTCCTTGTGAGTGGATCTTCATCTAAAATTAAATCATTGTGGAGGCTTGTATATTCATGATTTAGCTTGGCCAAGTAAATGACCTTAATATATAAACATATTTAAGTTATTCATTTGAAATTATCGTGATTCATTTGATTCTTGAACCTTTGAATTATTTGTTTGTATTTGCTTATAAATGAATTTTATATATATATATATATATATATATATATGAAGAATCATTTTTATATGTAGTTATGTGATTTAGGTTGCATATACTCTTGATGATCAAGATATATGGTTTTTTAAATTTATTAATCTGGTTATGTTAACCCATCCATAATATGGAACATGTTTAGCAAGTCTAGATCTATTTAGGTAACATTTGATAAGGTATAGTCTAAGTAAGATAAAATATTAAACAACTCTTAGAAAGAGTGTTATTGAGGACCTCAATAAGCCTTAATAGTATATCTCTATGAAAGGAATCTTTCAAGTAGGGATTAATTCATAATCTTATAGAGTTATTCTAATAAAATGGTGAATAAGTTATACTTTGGTCTAATTCCTTGATAATCAACCTAAGAAACAAGTTTGGTGCTTCTTTATGTGTTTTGTTGGAAACTATATTACAAACTAAGGTTATCCATAAAGGAGTGGAACCTAAATAAATGGTTGATATATTATTATAAAGAATAAATACATAATAATACTTTACAGTCTGAGTATTGTTTTTATTTTGGTAAATTAATGTCTTAAGGAAGATCTCTTAGTTTATGCTTTAAGGTAGCTATATTTTAGACCTTCATGTTAGAATACCAACTCGTATATAAAGAAGAATGTTAGCAGAGATGGGATCTTGAGCTAAAATGTTAATGCAAGGTAACTAGATTGGTTTAATTATAGAATCCCTTATAGTAATTAATCATTGATAAAGGAGGATTGTTATACCATTCCTTAACTCTATGTTTATACACCCATATAAATGTTTGATCAATCTCTAGCCTTGGCATAACATAATGGGTATTTTTTATAATCCTATAATTTTTATCTTCTGATGAGCAGATAGATCAACCTTTTATTAAGTTGCCTTTTATTTTTAGATGGTTAACTAAACCAATGGGAATAATTGGTTTAGTTTTGAAAGCTTGTTTAAGCCTTGATTCTTTTACGTTATCACTTTACATTGAAACTTGATCGGTTCTAAAGTTTGGCCTTGGGTAATTTTTGTGCTTTGTTTATGACGTTTGATTCTAGCCTTATTTAATTAATCTACGTAGGTTATTATTTTATTCATCCTTTATTACCTTAGTCATTTATTTTTAATGATCATTTAATTTTACTTAGTTAAATCTTGTATTTTCTTTATCCTTTTATTGTTTTGGCTTTTTAATTGGATTTTTGCCTTCAAAGGATTGTCCTCATCAGCTTAATTCATCCACTTGGACTCTACCTTAGACACATCATACTTAGGTCCTTTCACATCCTTTTTACCTTAGTCATTTTTACAACTTTTTTAGTGAGTGGTTTAAATAAAGCCATGTGTCACTCTTTTATGAACCTAGGAGTGATGCCTACTTGGTCTTCTATAAATATGTCTCTAAAATATCATATTATCAGGATGCTACCATGTGGCACCATCTCGAAGACCTATAGACCCAAGTATTATCATACAATGAACTAGGCCTTAAAGCTAGTTGAAGAGTAGGATGTTATCATGTGGCAACATCCTAGCAACCTATGGTCCCAAAGATGACCTTACTAGGATATTTTCCTTTGAGCAAGTGGGTGAGTGATTTTTTACCATGTGGCATCATCTTAGTGACTTGCGATCCTAGAGATGACCATATGGGGAGTAGTAACTTCAAACCAATAAAGGAGTGGGATGTTGTCATGTGGCATCATCCCAATGACTCATTATCTTGGAGATGTTTATGTAAATTTCAAAGCATACATGTAATTGGTATTTTAGGATGCTACCACATGGCATCATCTCAGTGACCCCTATCATATAGAGGTTTGTATAGAGTGAAAAACTTATAGGAAAGTAGGGGAACAAGATATGGCCATATGGCCAAATCATGTTGCTTCATTATTACAAAGGCATTTATATCATATGCAAAGCCTACAAGCTAACATGATACTAATACATGGCATAATCCCATTACTCTACAACCCCAAAGAAGTTGTGCTAACCCTAAAGAGAAATAAGGTAGAGATTTAGTGAATGGTTTCCATGTGAAGCATATCACTATATTGCCTTGGGAGCAACAAGTAGAAAGAGTGGTCTTGTGAGCCCAAAAGGAAGCTGGTGTGGCTAAGAAAACCATCAAAGTAACCATGTAGATCCTGATTGCATTAGTAGTGGCTAAGGTCAAACTTAATGGTTGTCTCGACATCAATTATGCTTCAATTGTTTAGTCAAATGGAATTGAATGTAGATTCCAAAAAATTATGTCTTTACTAAATTTTTGATGAACCTAACTTCAATTATCCACCCATTTTTTATGATCCCCTTTTTGAAGAGCTTATATTTGACCAAAATCCTATCTTTGATCAAAAACCCATCTCTGACATAGAATTTATCTTTGACCAATCCTCCTTTGACCAATACAACATGTCACCCATTGGCCCATTACCCAACTTCCTTTCACATATCGAATCCACCAACACCATAACTCAAGTAATGAAGGTACTTATAGACAAAAACATCCAAAATTACCTCCATGTGGAACATCATCCCATCTCTTCTATCAAAAATAACAATCATAACCAAAAAAAGAAACCAATAATTTACTAGTTTGGCACTACATAATTAATCAAAACTAGCCTTCTTGTAAAATAATAAATAAAAGGCTCCAATAACCTTTGCTTATACATTGTAAACTTAGATCTTGCTTTTAAAGCAACAAATATACTATAGCAAGAAGAATACTCAAAATCATGAATTACCAAGGTAAAATACATGGCCTACATAAGCAAGGAATCCTAAAATGCATCCATTTCAACATAAATAAAGGAACCCACATCATTGGCTACAAACCATCTGTAAATCAAAGTAAAGATGTTAGTGACCCTTTCACTATTTTTGAGGAATCTTAATCCAACATTGGAACATGAGGACTATTCTTCCATTAATCCTTTTAATAACATTTCCATCCCCACCACCCACTTGTAAATTAAATCTCCTACACCCATTGATTCAGACCTAAAAAATCACAATATTGATCCTTTCTCCCATCTTGACAGTCAATCTCCCACCTATCAATTGAGACCAATAAAATAACTTAGCATCAACTTTATTCCAAGACAATCAAACAATAATATAATTCATAATTTTCATCCTTTCATAAGAGCATAAAGTAACATCAACATATTACAGGGAACAACAAGCATTCCTTAATCAAAATGAATCCTACAATCCATAAAATCAAAATCCAAAATCATTTTTCCATAGTTTAAACCTCTTTAAGGAACTATCATATAATAAACATCAAAATTTCAATCCAAAAAATCATAAAAATCCAAAATCAATGTCCCTTAGTGAAAACCTCTTTGAGGCACTATTGGGAAATCAAAATCAAAATCAAAAACTTGTGACTACTCATAGTCTCATGAAACATGAGATTTTTGGTCCCAATCCCCCTTCACATCATAATTGTACCATCCCTCCAAATCTTTCATGCACAAAACCCAAATCCATCATCTAATACATCGTCCACTTCACCCTCATTGGTATCACCCTCTATCATAAGGGCTATGATAGTATCTTAGTAAATTTGGAAGAAACTAACTTATAAATCAATGAATTTAATGAATACATCTCAAGATTGCATACCTAAATGATATAATGTTGCTAAAAAAAATTAAAATTCAAGAAATAAATTCATCCATAGATTAAAACCATTTATATGGTGACTCAGGCAAGAACAAAGATGAAAACTATTTTCTAGCATCATGTGTAAAATATGTTGTTTAAAAGTACCCTACACTTGGGGTCAAAACCATTCCATCTAAATAAGAGGTATCCTAAACCATCCAAACCCATCATAATCCACCCTATCCACCCTTACCCATCCTAATCCATCCTTATCCATCTAATCTTTACCATCATACCAATAAACCTTCTTCCCAACTTTGACCTTGATAAGGAAGTAGTAAAGTCTTGAGACATGTTCTTAGAAACATATTGGTTTATCCTCATAATGGTACTTTGATGACTAGACACTTGGTTCTTAGGAAACATGTTCCTTGGAATTCCTATCTTGAATTCTTACACTCCCACTCCCATACATAGTGCTATAATGGCATTTCCCTTTCCTCATTACCTCATAGAAAATACACAAAAGCAAAAAACATCAAAAAATAAATAAATAATCCAAAAACATTTATAGAATCCAAAAAATCCAAACACATTTCAAAATCTATAAATGGCCAACCACATAATCTAGATATCATTTATTTTATCCTAAATCTTGTTAAAATCCTTAACCAATCAATCAATACATCAAATCCAAACTCATAACTTTTCAATATGATGTATCATTCCATAATATTCCCTCTTACATATAGTTTTGCTTGAGTGCACATCAAATCATGTGTCTTTTTTGGATATATCATTCCCAATCAAACCCCCTAGCATATATTGTTGCCTAGAGAAAAATGAACCTATCACCATCAATCACTAAACAATAAGGTTTTTAACTTGATGTAGGACATTCATTTTTTTTTTGTGTTTTTGTTTGTTTACCTTTTTTTTTAATTCTTGAGTTAGTCCTTATGTGTAGTAAAATAATGTCATCATGGTTTTCCATATCATGATGCATCTTGTCATGCACTTATGTCTGTGTCAATCATATGGTATATAATAACAGTGGCATCATGGTTTTTCATATCATGGTGCATCTTATCACATTCCATAATAAAAATAAGTTTTATTAGACCATTTTATACCTCCATGCAAGGATAAGTAACTATTTATCACATCTACATCATTACCTCATCTACAAACATCCATCACATCCATAACACAACACAAGTCAAATCATTCAATACCAACTATCTAGTTTAACATTTATTTCAAAAATCCATGAATACACATCCATCATAAATGACTAAGTGTGATTCACCAATAAATCATCATGAATTCTTAGCCATATATCACATATTCATTGATATCTACCAACAAACTATCAAATCTAAGCTATCTAATCACATGATCAATCATCATTAATACATGTATTTAGTTAACTTATTAAGTTATTCTTATGAATCAATAAATTAAATAAACCAATCCATCCAATCCAATCTCTCATATTTTCAATGCATATATCATTGCTTAGGGCAAATCAAAGCTTTAGCTTATCTCAGGATACATTAGTCCTAATCTGATCCTTGCATATATTATTTCATGGATAAAATCAAATAATCATAAAATATAATCAAAGCATGAAATCATTATCTCAAATGGTAAAATCTCATCCATTTATTAATCTCATTCATCCATAGCATCTATACTATCATCTCTATCCATGTCCATTCATCACATCCTATTATGTCCCAACCTCTCTTCATTTATCACCCACCCATTGATTCTTCCATCTTGCTCCATTCCTCTCATTTTTAATATCTCATATATTTATTTCATCCCTACATACCCTATTAAGGGTAAAGCATCCATAACTAACTCATTATATCATCATTTAACCAATCAATCCACTTAGGGCATTTTTTTCACCCATCTCCCTTATATTTGTATTCATTATTTGAAAAATGCATTGCTTTTTTTGGCCATAACACCCTTTCAAAGGTGTAAAATATAGATACCTAAATTTTGACACAATATTTTCATAATTAACTTTGTTTAATATTGACAAAATCACTATTATTATTTACTAACTCGACATCATCCACAATCTAGATTTTATTCTAGTCTGCTAGCATCATTTTCCCTCCCTAGTTCAAATAGTTAATTAATCAATATTAATTAACTAGTTAATTTATAATTAATCATACACACATAATTCCATAAATAAAGAAATAAAACTAATTAAAATTTCAAAATTTAATTTACCAACCCAACTTAATTATCTCAACCAAGAGGTTGAGTTAGCTAATAATTTCCTTGATTCTCTCAACCCAAGTGTTGAGTCATCTAACCAACTCCTTAAGTCTTGAAACTAACATGATGAGTCATTAAACTACATTAACTCATTCATGATAATATTTAAACCACCCATATAACTTCCCATAATTTCTCAACCAATTTAGGAATTGTTCTTCTCCACTTTAATGAGGACTCAAATCCAACTATCTAAAAATCAAACCATTTAATAAATCTAGCCATCCATTTCTCATTTAAAAAATATATGAATTCATGTCCTCTCATCCATTTGGAGAATTCATCATTGATATATATAATTATTAAATCCATCATCCACTTGAGATCATAAAGCATCTACCCTTATGTTGTTTAATTTCTCTTACATTGGAGAATCCAATTTGAGCAACCACATACCAATTTTCAAAAGCACATCCAAGTCATCAAAAGAATAATATCTTCATCAATTGGTAAGGTGAAGTTAATTTGTGTATGTTTCTTATTTTACATCTATTTGAGGTTCTATGAAAATTTTATAATAGGAATTAAATTATCATTATTTTATTTTTAGTTTAAAGTTATGAATTTTGTGTATTACACTTGCCTATTTTACTTTGATATTTATGCATGCACACACATCAAAGTGGGGAATTATGTAGACACCTAATTTTGGTTTTAGGATAGTTTTAGTTATCAAAATTATATTTTTATTGGGTGAATGAGCATTTTTTAAATTATCGGTTCATATTAAGGTCTTGTTGGCATGTTTTTCACTATC
Source organism: Torreya grandis (assembly GCA_037957365.1). Taxonomy (NCBI): domain Eukaryota; kingdom Viridiplantae; phylum Streptophyta; class Pinopsida; order Cupressales; family Taxaceae; genus Torreya; species Torreya grandis. The sequence goes on along the minus strand of JARHVA010003377.1, from coordinate 570,559 downwards.
CTTTAGTCATGTTAAACCTTTTATTTTATCTTCCCCTTTCTCTTTCTTTCCTAGTTTTTTATGTGGTTTTGGGAATGTTACTATAATAGTTATCTATACAATTAAATTTAATTAGTTTAGATATTAAACCTATATTTTATATGATAAATTAGTCTTGTACATGTGGAAAATATCACTCATGGCTCAACCCTTTAGTTCATGATCTGTTTTATTGTCAAAAATCTCATGTTGTCCATCTCATTGTGCCTAAATGTTTATCCCATAGTCTTACCTTGATATTTTGATTAGATAGATCACTTTTATCCCACATTCAACATAAAACTTGATTAATATCCTACTCTAGTAGTTACAGATCTTTATAATCTTTCTATTCTCTTAGACACTACCATAATAGATTAGGACACTAACATCAATGCTAGTGCATTAGGTCTAATTTTAGTGTCTAAACCTTACAAATGATCAAAGTTGAATATATTTTTACATGTATGGGTCATCCTATTTATCTTAAATATCCATATCTTGAGATCATTTCTAAAGGTGTTGTATAATACAAGTAAAA